>CM019829.1:84334448-84492124 GCA_009763385.1 Coix lacryma-jobi var. lacryma-jobi | reverse complement strand
ACATCTTCAGCAGGTTCCACTTCTTCATTCTGGACTGGCTCATGTTCTACTTCAGGTTCCTCCACGACTCCATCTTCTGGATCCTCAGCAACAGGTGGAGCCACGGGTGAAGTCGGTTGTGCAGTTGATGTACCTCCTCATGAAGCATATCATTGTACTGCTCAATCTGAGCAGTGTACTGCTGCAGTCCATGGAGCTGGGCTCTGGTGACATCCTCTCGGATCCATGTTGCATCACGCTGCTGGATAGCGCGAACCACATTCTGGTTAGCTTCCTCAAGAGCGGCTCGTGCCTCGTAGAACTCCAGGCGGGAAAGGTAGAAGTCATGCTCCATGTTCTCCATCTCAGCCTTGAGATTCTTGATCTCCTCCTTCAGCTGCTTGCGGGTCTGACGGGGAAAACGACGTCCATTGGAGGATTCTCCAGTCTCTCTCCGGTGCGTGGCGCCAGTTGGTGACGCGGCACACCATGCGGTCCAGTCGACTTGCGAGCGGTGAACTTGATACGGGCCATGTCTGGATCAGATATAGAAGAGAAGCATAAGGCTAGCAAGAAAAGGTAAAGGCATACTAACCCAACAGACTAGAGAGGAAGTTAACTTAAGTGATTATGACATGATGCATGATTCGTCCCTACGGAACAAGGCAATGCAACTACTAAGGTAAAGTACATAGGGCTTATACAAGTTGTCTTGCTACAAGTTGCCAAAGATTAGATGAGATGAGAGAAGCAATTTGGACTCAAAATAGTCAAGTTTAGTTTTTTGACTAAAAAAAACTTTTTGAAGTTTTCGCAAAAAGATTGCAACGTCGTAGTGAGATGCTCCGATACCACTCTGTGACGTAACGACCCTAATCCCATGGCCCACTGATCACTATCAACCTGACAGTCGATCCGTACAGCCAGAGATTAAGACCGGGTTCGCCACTGGGCTACATCAGTGCCCGATGTCCGCAGGATCATCTCACAATTCAGTTACAACCTCTTGAACATTGTGACAAATAACAACGGAGTAAATAGCGGAAGACTTAAATAACATTAGTTTTACAAACCAGGGTTCAACATAAAATTTAAAGTGAAGTTATTACAGACCATAGTTCAAATAGATAGAGTTGGCAGGGTAGCATATGACAACACTAAAAGATAAAGATACATCACCCAGCCCGAGGGTGAATAATCACTCATCGGCCTCATCGGCCTCTTCCTGAACAACAGTCACACAGCAGGGTCCAAGGCATACTGAGGAATCTGCCATACCTGCAACATGGGTAAAAGAACCCTGAGTACAAAGGTACTCAACAAGACTTACCCGACTAAGAAAAAGGGAGAAGACTCAGGTATAAGAGGCTTAGGGTAGTCAAGGTAAGGCTCTAAGCAAGTTCAAGCATTTTGCAGAAAAGCATTTTCTTATCCTTATTTTGAAAAGACTCAAAAATTCCTTGTTCCATCATAATCCTTGATTCATTTTACTTTCCAAAAATCAGACCTAGTTGAGAACCACTCCCTGTTGACAGTCAGTGACTAAGTCTCCATAACCGAGGAGCAGCGTTAATCCGGATAAATAATACTCAGCTGAGGGTCCCTATCCACACTGCATATGTAGCACCCAGCTTGCATATGCCAACTCGTCTACCACGATTCCTCCAAGATTGGGCCCGGTCCTACGCCACCCCGAAGTACAGTACACCACTCCAATCCGGGACTCTAACCCACGTGGGTACATGCTACTTCCGCCATCTCTCCACTCCCAGTGCGCGGTTGTCGGTCCAATAAAGGATTCCTCGGAGCCGAAGCTTTCCGTAGTATGTGAATAGTTGCAAGTCTTAGTCAGCAGGCCCCCATACAGGTGGTCCCTAAATTTTTCCAGCCAGCGACAAGCACCTCGGACTCTAACCCGAGAGTACAGGTCCTGTCAGTTTTTCAACCCTGTCCCGTCGGTGTCAACTGTTGAGTCCCGGACTACAACATGACGGCACCGTACGCAAGGACAACCTCTCCTTCCCATGGACTAGGTACGGATTAGATACTTAGCCAATGGTGGGAGTAAACCAGAAATTCCCATAAATATCCTTAAAGTGATCACACTTTCGAGATTGGCATTTTTATTGCAAATCTATCATATAGCATTGCTAAGCTTTTCACAAATAGTTTTTGAAAAACGGTTATCAGGTGTATCATTGGTCAAGGTAGATAATGCATCAGATAGGATTTCACTCAACTCCTATCAACCTAATGCAATAATTTAACTCAAAATATTTAAGGAAACATTTAAAAAGCAAGGTAGGGTAAATGCACCGGGGCTTGCCTTGGACGGCAAAAAGAGCAGACTCGGGGTAGGTATAGGTGTCGGAGCTCGGGGTCGCCTCGGGAGCAGATCCTTCGGTGGCTACCTCGACTTCAGGGCCTTCTTCCTCGGTCACTATACGTATGCAATGATGCATGCACATGAGTATGCTAGTATGAACAAAGTGCATAGGACAAAACTAGAGTATAGCCTTGCAAAGTATAAGTGGTTGTTAAGTGGACGATAGATTACTTTTCCCTTTTTAGCAATATTAACAAATTTAATTAAGCAACTTTTATTAAACCTAAGCATGGACATAGCAAGGCATCACAAACATCATAGACCAGAGGGGTATGGGTCTATGAACATCAAGCAATCCAAAGTCACATCACAGGGCATTCAACGCTAACCCTAATCACCTTTTTCTATTTTTCTTAATTATTTAAAAAGGTCATTTTATGAAGGTGCTCCAAAAATTACTAAATTAATCACACAAGTTCATTAGGGTACAAGTATAAGGCAAAACAAATTTCATAATTTTTGGAGGTCATTAAGGTGCTCAATTAAATCTAGACATTTAATTAACAAAAGGCACTATTCCTTAATTAAAATAAAGCTCAAAATCAACTTGCTCCAAATGACTTCAAAATTTTACCAGAGACTCATCATGACATAACTAACTTGCAAATTTATCTCAAGATTTTTGGAGCTATATAACACTCTCTAAAATACCAAAGCCTTCATTTTTCAATTAAAAGGGAATTTTTCATTTTCAAATTTTTGCAGGAAGGTCAAGTTTTATTTTTTATAAAATACTTCAAGGTGCAAAGAGTCTACCATCAAAATTTCAGAATTTTTGGATCACCAGAACATCACACAAAAAGATGAAATCTGAACACTATTCACATGTATGAAGAAATAGAAAAAACGGCACTGTTCTTCTCCTCCGTTCGCCGGCGACCACCGACGACGGCGGCGCTGCTACGCCGGCCACGACGAGGCGTCTCAGGCGAAACCGAGGAGATGGGAACGGCGAGTTACGCCGGCAAACAGGGACGGTAGAGACCAAATTGAGGAGTGGGGAAGCAGCACAAGAACACGGCGGAGCTTTTGAGCTAGGTGGTTGAGCACGGGAGGCTCTGGCTGGTGCTGGCGACGGCGGCGGAGGTGAGTGAGGGAGTCGGGCTCCGGCGGGCCTTATATAGCCACGGCTAGCGGCCGGCAGAGAGCTCGGAGAGGTGTGGACGAGTTCGGCCGAGGCACGCGCAATCGATTGCGAGCTGGCGGAGAGGACGGCGTGCAGTCGGGCCTGGGCGTGAGCTCGCCGGCGTTGTCCACGCGGCGGCGATGAACTGGGGGCAGTGGGGACGGGCGAGAGGTCAGCGCTCGCATGCGCGGACGCGAAATGATCACGCGGCCGCAGGCGGCAGGTCGGGAGCATGCGGGCGCTGCCAGGCGCGTGGGAGCAGCCGTGCGTGCTGCAGGCGCGGCGCCGGCGCCATGGCCGGGCCCCCCCCTGTCGCTAGGAAGAAGAGGAACAGGGTAGGCTAGGTTTTGACTTTTGGCTCATTTCTGTTTTTTGCAAATTACTCCCAAAATTTGAACTGTGGACAAAAAACTCCAAATACCAAAGTTGCTCAGAAAAATGAGATCTACAACTTTGCCAATATGAACATTTTCAAAATCCAAATAGTTTTTTGAACAATATTTGAAATCAGAAAAGGGGACACTTTTGAAATTTGAATCAATTCAAAATTACTTTGGATTTTATACTGAAACTTGAAAATCTTCAAACATGAAAGTTGTTCCTTTATCAAAACCTACAACTTTGCTATTATACACTTTTCCTGAAACTCATTAGTTTTTGAACTCATTTTGAAAACTGAAAGGGGACAAAAACTGGAGTTTGATTGAATTTGAAATAACTCAAAACTTGTAATGCAACTTGAAAATTTGTAAATACCAAGTTGTTTCTCTTTGACAGATCTACAACTTTGCTTTTTGGACCAACCCCAAATTTTGAATAATTTTTAATTACAAAAGAGGGATAAAATCCAGGGTTTGGAAATCAGGGTTTTGCAAAGCGATTTGAAATCAAAATCTGATTTTTGAACTTTGGCCAACACAACAAAACTTCAAGACACCAAAGGAACAAGAATTACACAAAGCTAGTCACAGAGGTGAAATTACCATTTTGCCCTAGTAGAGAAGTGGGCTAAATAGGGTTTTGCAATAGAGGTAAATCACATAAAAAGATACATTAAGAAAAATGCATACACATGAACTCATGATCAAGATGCTTAATGATGATAATGATGATATGTCAAGTTAATTACATGCTAAACACCAGAGGTGTTACAGCCTAGCATCTCTCCTCGGAGCTCTCTGCTGCCTAGGCCTGGGGACTTGAGGTTCTGGACCTCTGGGCCTAGCAGCTCTCCTCTGGACATTCGGCACATGCACACCATGGAAAGGGTGGTATATGTCTGGGTTGTCCATCTCCCGAGCACGGCGCGCCTCTCTCTTGCGCCGAAAATAGAACTCGCTCAAGTGTCCATCTCTCCCACAGAAATCACAATGGTACCTCACCGCACGCAAAGGGGGTTGTTGGTACTCATGGCTGTGGGTGTGGATCACTTTGCCCTTCTGAGGCAACTCCTCCTGGATGGGTGGCATTGTGTCAAGCTTATTCTTGAGGTGGTTTGGCTTGGGTGCCCAGACTTGGTTCTTGGGTGGAGCACGTGGAGGTTCCTCAAACACCCCATCATTGGTGGTAGGCTTGACGGGCTCTTTGGGTGGAAGTTTGGTCAGTTTGGGAGCAGTGGTGGAGTTGGGCTTCTCACTAGGATTCAGACCACTCGACTCTCCAATCTTCCCAAAGCAGAAAGATCAACACCCTGAGCAAGACCTACACCAGAACCTCCAGCAGCTCGCTTAAATTGGGAGATCATCATCCCGAGCTGCGGCTCACTACAAGAAACCCATGACAAGATGGTCCGAAGGTATGTGTTTTCCTCCTCGGTTTGCATCTTGCCATGCTTGACATTCGCAATCTCCTTCTCCAGCCCTCACACAAAACACACCTCGTGACACAAGTGCTATCTGAGCTGGCCTTCTCTAAAGACTCAACCTTGGCATTCTTCTCTGCCAACTCGGATTGCAAGACAGGACAAGTCTTGCAAGCACCCAACAGCTGCGGCCTAGCACGGAGCTCATCCACCTCTCCAACCAACGCAGCATACTTACCTCTCAAAGTGAGAAGATCAGTCATGTGCGTGGTGCACGACTCACACTCAACCTCCTCCGACACGACCACGGTGGACTTGGCAAACTCAAGCTCTCTCACCGTGTCCTCCCACTTCTGCCTAAACTCCTTGCGTTCTCTAGCGGCACGCCTAAGCAACTTTTCCTGACTAAGGAGCGTGGCAGTAAGCTTCTCAACCTCGGCAGAGAGATCGTCGTAGGTGAGGGATACCTGGGAGGTGTCATCGTCGTCGTCGTCCTGAGGGGTGTGCTCCAGCTTGCCGTCGACCTCATCACCAAGCGCCATGGTGCAGAAGCCGTCGTCGTCGGCGAATAAGCAGAGGCCGTTCAGCTTGTCCTCGATCCTCTTCTTCTTCTCGGACTCGTCGTCGCTTGATGAAGCGGAGTCGTCATCCGAGCCATCGACGTCGCTGAGCGTGGCGAAGAACGCACGCTGCTCAGCCTGGGCCTTCTCCAAGTACTTCTTCTTGATGTACTCCTTGTCGAAGCCGCCCCTCCGCTTGTGCCTTGCGGGACGTACTTCTCCTTGCGCTTGCCGGAGTCGTACTTGTGCCCATGATCGCCCTTCCCCGAATGCTTGTTCTTCTTGGGGCAGTTGGCGATGAAGTGGTCAGGATCGCCGCACAAATAGCATCCTGAGCATCCTCCTCCGCGGCGACGGTTCATGCGGTTGTTGTGGAACCGCGTGAACCGGTTGGCAAGCAAAGCCAACTCCTCATCTCCCAAAGACTCCAGCTGATCCTCTGTGACAGAAAAGAGAGATGAAAGTGCAAAGCCAGCAGAGGGGTTAGCAGAAGAGCCAGAGACCAAAGCCATAGTCGGGCCAGAAGGATTCACATAAGAAGCCCTCGACATGGCGTCAATCTCACTGGACTTGAGCTTACTGAAGAGCTCGTCGCAAGTGAGGGTCTCATAGTTAGGCGATTCGATGATCGCCTGGACCTTTGAGTCCCACACCGACCGATCAAGAGTATGCAAAAGCTTCAAAGCCCTCTCATGATTGTCGAAAGGCAACTGCTCCTTGTTAGCCCTCATCCTGTTGACAATCACCTGAAAGCGAGCGAATAAACTTTCTATGCTCTCGCCAGGCTGATGTCGAAAGTTCTCATACTCTCTCTTGAATGACTCGTAGAGTCGGGTTTTGACTTGAGAGGTGCCCTCATGAAAACGCATGAGGGTGGCCCAAATCTCCCGAGCCGTAGAGAGGTGAGAAACGCGATCAAACTCTCCATGCTCAAACACGAAAAGAGAGCATTACGGGCTCGGCTATTGGCATCGGTGTCCATCGATCTGAAGCTGAGTGACACGAGCAGCCAAGACCACGTAATCGGCAGAGTTGCAAATATCCCAAATGGAAGAGCCCAAACTCTGCAGATAGGCCGACATGCGTATCTTCCAATACGCAGTTTTTGTCCCATCGAAAAACGGCGGTTTGCCCACACCAGATCCATGTCGCCTTCTGTGGATCTGGAACCGGCTAAGGTGAAAGATCCTTAACCTGCTCTGATACCAATTGAAGGACCGAGAAAGCACAAACAAGGCGACCAGAGGGGGGGGTGAATGGGAGCAAATCAAAATTTCTTCTGACACTTTGGCCAAGTGTCAAAATGACCCCGAAAAGCATGGACCCAAAACGTGATGCTCATTGGACCCTTGGAAGAAGGTGGATGATCCCTAAGATCACAGCGGAGCACCACCAAGAAGAAGCAAACCAAACTCCAAAAGTTCTGGCTCGAACACAACCCAAAAACCAAGTCCCGGACGTAGATAGATGGCTACGTCGAGAAACTCCTAAATACCTATGCTAACAAGTAGCAAAGATACCTAGAGAGGTTCCTTGGTCAACTCTAGGGCTAAACGAGAAGTCCGGAAACCAAGCGAGCAAGCCGGGAGAGCAAACGCACAAAGCCGGAAGCTTCAGGCAAGTCCCGGACTGTCCGACACTACGGTCGCGGACTTTCTGCCCAGTGGCGGACTGTCCGGGCTCAGGTCGCGGACTGTCCGCCGGCCAAACGAGCAAAAACACAGTGCTGCTGGAAGTCCACTGGACGTTCCCGGACTGTCCGCGAGGACCACCGACGGACTGTCCGCCGTTCAAAAAACACAGCTCCAACAGCGCGGAGTCAGGCCACTGGTCCGGCCGACCCCGACGCGCGGACTGTCCGCGGTTCACCGGCGGACTGTCCGCGGATGAACAGAGAGGGCGATTTTGGTCGCCCCTCTCCCAAATCCTTCCAAATCCGAACCAACTCAAAATCCCAAGTTCCCAAACTTGGAGAAGATGATCACGGGGTAGTTAGGAGCCTATCCCCAAGAAATCATCCGCTCAAATCAACCAAATCACCGGGAAATCAAAAGGGAAGGTGGAAGAACGAAAAAACGCCACGAAAACGAAATCGTCCCGATCTATTCGATCATGAGGAGTTAGATGAATTCCTTTGGTCGAGATGACCTCCTCAATGATACGAACAAATTGGTTCAAACGGATTTCGCAAAGACGCACCGGAGAGGGAGATCGAGTGATGGGAAAATCACGGAGAAACGAAGAACTCGAAGAACACAACGAACTCGAATCAAAACGCGAATCGACACATCGATCTTGCAGCGCAAAGGTGAGGATACGGCCTCACTTCCTCAAGTCAACAGTACACAGAGGTGAGTCTCTTTGCGGATCTCAGCTAGCTACAGCAGGGGATGGGAGAGCAGGAAACCCTAAGTGCGAAAGAGCAAATGACTAAGATGAGGGGAGGAGGGTGTCTCCCCGACTACTTATCCTAATTCTAGTCTAAGTACAATTCCTACTCTACCCTCTCTAATCTAATTACAGAGCGAACCAGCTAAAACCTAAGGTTATTCTGGACCAACTCGGTGGTAGGTGTATCCGACGGCCACGCCCGCACAACTCGTCCGCGTTGCCTCCACGCAACCTTCCGATTGCCGCCACGTGCCGCCCTCGCTCTGCACCCCCGGTTTTGTGGCCCAAACTGGGAAACCAGCCTTTTCTAGCTATCCCCCGGTTTTGAGGCCCAAACCGGGAAACCAGCCTCCAAGTCCAACGCCTGAGTTTTGTGGCCCAAACTCAGAAACCCGCAGCGCCCAGGTTTTGAGGCCCAAACCTGCAAACCGTCCTCAGCCCGAGTTTTGTGGCCAAACTCGGAAACCCTCAGCACCTAGGTTTTGAGGCCCAAACCTGGAAACCGTCCACCCGATGGTTTTTCCCTGGCTCTACCACCAAACCGAAGCTGTAGAGGGGATGCACCGCCCGTGCACCCCGTCCACCGACACGTGTCCCCAGGTCCTCGACCCGAGCAACACCGTGCCCCGCAAATCTTCACTTGTTGCTGTCCCAAGCTGCCAGCCACCACAGCTGATCCTCAGGCACTCTGGTCCCTCAGTCCAATCCTCACGTCCGCCCTTCACCGCTTGGTTCATCGGCATGGCACGTCCGCCGCACGGCACGCCCATCCTTTACCGCACCCGGTCCGTCGGCACGACCCATCTCAACTTGACCTTCACCTTGCCCTCGATCACTGTCTCCGTGATCGACACCTGCACAACACAAGCCAAAGACCCTGCGATCAAACCCGTTGACAATCACTCATCACTCAGAGACTCGGCATACACCCATGTATCCGCAGAAGGATCTTGTTTGCCATTCTTATAGACATGGGAAGATGGTAGCCGCTCCCCACCATCCAGTGACTCAGGTCATGACTAAGCACCCTGGAGAGCTTTTACACATGGACCATGTTGGTCCGGCTCGGGTGAGCTCGGTTGGGGGAAAGTGGTATGTGCTTGTTGTTGTCGATGATTTTTCGAGATATTCGTGGGTCTTCTTTTTAGCTGAGAAAACCGAGACTTTCTCCTTTGCTCGCAATCTGATTTTGCGTCTTCAGAATGAGTTCCCTTTGAACTCTATGCGAGCAATTCGGAGTGATAATGGTTCCAAATTCAAGAATTCGGATTTTGAGAAGTTTTGTGACTCTTTTGGGTTAGAGCATCAGTTTTCTCCCCCCTACACACCGCCTCAGAATGGTGTTGTAGAAAGGAAGAATCGGACCCTTGTAGAGATGGCCAGGACGATGCTCGAAGAGCATAGGACTCCTAGGCGATATTGGGCCGAAGCTATGAACACTGCATGCTATATTTCCAATCGCATTTTTCTTCGAGCTTTCTTGAAAAAGACCTCTTATGAGTTGCGTTTTGGAAAACTACCCAAGGTGAGTTATTTTCGAGTTTTTGGTTGCCATTGTTTTATACTTAAAAAGGGCAACTTGGACAAGTTTGAGTCTCGTTCTTCTGACGGTGTGTTTTTGGGTTATGGCACTCACACTCGAGCTTATCGTGTACTTAACCTTGACACTAACAGAGTCATGGAGACATCTGATGTCACCTTCGACGAGACCATGGCTTGTCCTCCTTCTCGTTTTGAGCGTGCAGGTGATCATGAGGTTGGCAAACCTCTTTTCGATGATGAAGAAGAAGGTGCTGAAGGGATAGATGACCCAGCACCTCCTCCACCTGCTGAGCCGCAAAGAGCGGCCTCTACGATGACTCACGGCCCCGACACATCGTCTTCCTGGGGGCCGTGGGATCCGCCACCTCGAGCGGTACCCTTTGTACCCGAGGAGGCACCAACTGCTGTTGAGGGGGAGACCACTTTGGCAAGGGAGGCGCCACGACACATTCAGCGCCAGCACCCGCCTCAGCAGATGATCGGCAGCATCGACGAACGCGTCACCCGGTCAAGGCAAATCTCTCACTTTGCTCATTCTGCATTTGTTGCTGATTTTGAACCCCGGGATGTTGGACATGCTTTGACAGATCCTGATTGGGTCAATGCCATGCATGAGGAGCTTGAGAACTTTGAGAGAAATCGGGTTTGGGTTCTAGTGTGTCCACCTTCTGAGTGTCATCCAATTGGGACAAAATGGGTTTTCAAAAACAAACAGGGAGAAGATGGCCATGTTGTGAGAAACAAGGCCAAAATTGTAGCCCAGGGATATAGTCAGAAGGAGGGGATAGACTATGAGGTGACATTTGCTCCTGTAGCACGTTTGGAGGCTATTAGGATACTCTTGGCTTTTGCTGCATCCAAAGGTTTCAAACTTTTTCAAATGGATGTCAAGAGTGCCTTCTTAAACGGCTACATAGAAGAGGAGGTGTATGTTAGACAACCCCCGGGTTTCAAAAATCCCAAGTTTCCAAACCATGTCTTTAAACTTCACAAAGCTTTGTATGGTTTGAAACAAGCCCCTAGAGCCTGGTATGATATGTTGAAAACCTTTTTGCTTGCTAAGGGTTTTAAAATGGGATGTGTGGATAAAACGCTCTTTCTCGTCAAGCAAGGCACTGATACTCTCTTGGTCCAAATTTACGTGGATGATATCATTTTCGGTGGTTCTTCTCACGCTTTGGTTGCCAAGTTTGCAGACACTATGAGCAGGGAGTTCGAGATGAGCATGATGGGCGAGTTGACGTTTTTCCTCGGGTTGCAAATCAAGCAAACCCGGGAAGGAACGTTTGTGCACCAGGGCAAGTATACCAGAGATATCCTGAAGAAGTTCGACATGGGTGAGGCCAAGCCTCTTCCAACACCCATGGCAACTACGACGGCACTGGATGTGGACTAGGAGGGAGAAGCAGTGGACCAGAAGGAGTACCGGAGTATGATTGGGTCGCTGCTGTACCTGACGGCGACACGCCCGAACATCCAGTTCGCGGTGTGCCTCTGCGTGCGCTTTCAGGCGTCGCCGCGCACCTCTCACCGTCAGGCGGTCAAGCGCATTATGAGGTACTTATCCTTCTCTCCAGAATTCGGGATTTGGTATTCTGCTTCCTCCACCCTTTCCCTTTGCGGTTATTCCGATGCCGATTTTGCTGGTTGCCGTATTGATCGCAAGTCCACTTCTGGGACTTGCCAGTTTATTGGTTCTTCTCTTGTTTCTTGGTCTTCTCGCAAGCAGTCTAGCGTCGCCCAGTCTACCATGGAGGCTGAGTATGTTGCTGCGGCTAGCTGCTGTTCCCAGTTACTCTGGATGATGGCCACTTTGCGTGATTTTGGTCTGAGCTTTTCTCGTGTTCCTTTGCTTTGTGACTGCACGAGTGCGATTAGCGTTGCTAAGAACCCCGTGCTTCACTCGAAGACCAAACACATTGATGTGCGCTTTCATTTTCTGCGAGACCACTATGAGAAGGGTGATATCGACCTTCGCCATGTCGATACTCATCATCAGCTTACTGATATTTCTACCAAGCCTTTGGACCAATCAACCATTAATCGGTTGAGAGGTGAGCTTGGTGTGTGTTTCCCCTTTTAGATGGGTGAAACACTTTGGATTTTGTAGGATACACTGACTTTTTGTTTTCAGTTGTTTTTGCTTCTTTTTGATTTCTTCGTGCATCTTTTACATTTTAGCATACACTTTTACATTCTGAGCTTCATATGTATAATCTGAAGAATGTAACTATGCTCTGTGTAGTTTTTGCTCCGATGCTTTATGTTGATGCTGTAGCTTATGCTCTTTCTGATCACTAGTACATACTATGAGCTGAGCTATTTTTGAATGGTGAATTTGATAAAGAACTTAAAAACTTGAAAATGTTCACCATTGAGATATGCAACTAGCATGTGTAGGATGTGTTGAAGTCACATGTGCTTTTCATATATGCTAGGTTGCTATGTCTCTAGTGTTGAGTCATTCACTTGCTTGGTATGTCATATTCTGTTTAAAATCTGAACCAAGTTAAGTGAATTGGAAAGATCGAGATGGGTTTGCTTGTTAGCACCTCACAGTTTCGAGACTGTTTCTCATTGCACTTTGAGTTAAACTTGAGCTGTGTAGTGTATGACCGAAACTGTTGCTTTAAGCTTTTGATTGCTTATGCATAGGCTTCACACAGTTGGAAAGTTAGGCAATAACAAGCATTAAACCTCTCGCAGTCACATGATGTTTTCTGAACTTGTGTAATTTCACCGCTGCAACTCCGATTAAAACTTGAAATCACAAGTAAATGCCTAAATTTGTATCAGCATGATGATTGAACTGTGATAGGGGTAGTTCACTTGGTATACATGCTTAGCACATTTGATTTCTTGTCCATACATGTCTTGTGCTATTTTGATGGTGAATACCTTTTTCGGCTTAAAAATGCTCACATGTTCATACTTCATTCTTAGTGATCAGTTTGAGCCTTTGCTAGCATTCTGTGCATTTTTCTGAGTCATCGGATTTGAACTCTATAGAGCATCCTTGCACTCTTTTGAGTATACTCCTGAAGCTCCTAACTTGCATTTTGCCTCATTTGCATTTTAAAAGGAGAGAAATCTGCGTGTTGGCACTTTTTGTTGGTGCATTTTCTGAGGGGGAGCCTTATTTCTTGATAAGTGCATTTTTAACTAAGGGGGAGAAATTGCAAATCATTACCCTCTGTTTTAGCTAAGGGGGAGTCTTTACCCTCCGTTTCAGCTAAGGGGGAGTTTTCCTGGTTGTTTGCACTATTCGAGGGGGAGTTTGGAGTTTGTTTCCGGTTGAGTCTTTGACATTTTCAATTGGTTTGGAGCGGTTTGCTAGTTGCGTTGAGCCTTAGCCTCTTTCTTGAGGGACTAGCATTTGCTTTTCAGATTTTCAATTGGTGTCAAACTCTTTTTGGTAACAGTCGGTATCAAGCTTTCTTTGCTAGTTGTGTTGAGCCTCTGTGCCTCTATCTTGAGGAACTAGCATTTTGCTTCGATATTTTCGATTGGTTTTTGCTAGCGGTGTTGAGCCTGTTTTACCTCTTCTTGAGGGCTAGCTTTGCTTTGCTTGGTTGCGTCGAGTCGTTGCCCATGTCTTTGGGGACCAAGTTCTTTCGCTCTTTCCACTTGACCTTCTTCGGCTTTGCTATGCTTTTGGGTCATTTGGTCGAGTTCTCTCTTCTCTTTCTTCCTTCTTCTCTTTCTATTATGATTTGTGTTGGTAGTTGATAATGCACTCATCAAGGGGGAGATTGCGGATACATGGGTGTATGCCGGGTCTCTGAGTGATGAGTGATTGTCAACTGGGATGATGCGCATGTTCTTTTGCTTGTGTTGTGCAGGTGTCGAGCACGGATACAGTGATCAAAGGCGTGGTGAAGGTCAAGTAGAGACGTGCCGTGCCGATGGACCGAGAGTGGCGAAGGGCGGACGTGAGGCTTTGACTGAGGGACCAGAGGCCCGAGGATCAGCTGTGGTGGCTGGCAGCTACAAGCAAAGACTTGCGGTCATGTGTTGCCTGAGTCGTGGACTTGGGGACACGTGTCGGTGGACGGGGTGCACGGGAGGTGTATCCCATGTACGACGTCGGTTTGGTGGTAGAGTTAGAGAAAAACCATCGGGTGGACGGTTTCCAGGTTTGGGCCTCAAAACCTGGGTTTGGACGGTTTCCGAGTTTGGCCACAAAACTCGGGCTGAGGACGGTTTCCAGGTTTGGGCCTCAAAACCTGGGCACTGCGGGTTTGCTAAGTTTGGGCCTCAAAACTCAGATGCTGGTGGGCTGGTTTCCCGGTTTGGGCCACAAAACCGGTGGTTGGCTGTGAAGGCTGATTTCGCGGTTTGGGCCTCAAAACCGGGGGTGCGACGTCCAGGAAAAGGACGCGGAGCGGTGGCGCACGTGGCGGCAATCGGGAGGTTGCATCGAGGCAACGCTACGAGTTGTGTGGGCGTGGCCGTCAGATCTACCTACCACTGAGTTGGTCCAGAATAACCTTAGGGTTTAGCTCGCTCGCTCTGTAAGTAGTGAGGGGTAGAATAGGAATAGAGTAGGAATTAGGAATAGGTTAAGTAGGGGGAGACACCCTCCTCCCCAACCATCTCAGTCATTTGCTCTTTGCTTCTAGGGTTTCCTGCTCTCCCAATCCCCTGCTGTAGCTAGCTGAGATCTGCAGAGAACCATACCTCTGTGTACTGGAGATTTTGAGGAAGTGAGGCCGTAACCTCACTGTTGTAGCGTGTGGTAGCCACACGGTTGCAGATCGATGTGTTGATTCGCGTTTTTGTTCGTGTTCTTCGCGTTCTTCGTTTCTCCGTGATTTTCCCGTCACTCGATCTCTCTCTCCCGTGCGTCTTTGCGAAATCCGTTTGAATCAACTTGTTTGTATTTGAAAGGAGATTATTTCCACCGAAGGAATTCATCTATCTCCCTACGAGCAAGTAGATCGGGTTGATTTTGTTTTCGTGGCGCTTTTCGGTTCATCCTCCTCCTCTTTTGATTTCCCGGTGATTGACTCGATTTGAGCAGATGATTTCTTGGGGATAGTCTCCTAACTACTCCGTGATCATCCTCTCCAAGTTTGGGAACGTGGGATTTTGATTTGAATCAATTTGGAGAAGATTTGGGAGAAGAGCGATCAAAATAGCCCTCCCTGAGTGACCGCGGACAGTCTGCCACTCAGGGTGCGGATAGTCCACACGTCGGGGACGAGCCAGACCAGTGGCACTGTTCTTCGGCTGATTTGGCTTTTGTTTTAACGGCGGACAGTCCGCAGTTCAAAGCCGCGGACAGTCCGGGAACGTCCAGGAGACTTGCAGCAGCACTTCGGTTTTGCTCATCTGGCCGGCGGACAGTCCGCGACCTGAGCCCGGACAGTCCGCCACTGGGCAGACAGTCCGCGACCGTGCTGGCGAACAGTCCGGGAATCGGCTATTTGCTCCGGTTTAGTGCGTTTGCTCTCCCGGCTTGTTCGCTTGGTTTCCAGACTTCTCCTTTGGCCCTAGAGTTGACCAAGGAACCTCTCTAGGTATCTTTGCTACTTGTTAACATAGGTATTTAGGAGTTTCTCGACGTAGCCGTCAATCTACGTTCGGGACTTGGTTTTTGGGGTGGTGTTCGAGCCGGAGCTTTTGGTGTTTGGTTTGCTATCTTTTCGTGGTGCCTCGCTGTGATCCTAGGGATCATCCACCCTCTTCCAAGGGTCGTGGGCATCACGGTTTCGGTCGCAGTTTCTCGGGGTTGATTTTGGGACATTTGGCCAAAGTTTCGAGAGAAATTTTTGAGCTCCCATTCACCCCTCCTCTGGTCGCCTTGCTAGTGCTTTCTCGGTCCTTCAATAACTAACTACTAACTAATAACTAATCCTAGATAACTAATCCTAGATAACTACCAAGCAAGATAACTATGAAGCAAGATAGTTACGAAGCAAGGCAGGCAAAAGACAATAAAGCAACTAAGTTGAGTAAAGTTTTATTCCTATCTTGTCAAGTATCGAGGAGTACTAGCCTTTACCACTTACTTAGGTTGAACGCTAGCACAACGAGCCTTACTGTTAAACTGGGCCAACTACGTGGTGAAATTCAAGGCGCACAGGGTTGTCACCACCTGCTTACTACCACAGCTATCCGGGGGTCCAGCCGTATCTGAAGGTAAGTCTATAACTAAGCACCATGCTTAATTATATTCTAACTATCTCTACCCTAGCTTTGAATAGAGACACCCTTGCGGACGTCAGAGCAAACACTTGACTTAATAAGATAAACACTAAACTAACTAAGCAACCTATTGGCAAAGATCAATCACTAAGCACACTAGAGATTAACTACTATGGCTAAGTGAATTGAACTGTAGGATAGCTAGGCACTCAAGCAATCAATCAAGTATACCACTCAATACTGATAAGTAGAATAAAGTAATACTTGAAATGATGAACTAGAATATAGTAAAGTGCTTGAGATACAAGAGCAAAACCTGAACTAGAGATGAAGGAAGACTCTTCCCAGCTCCAGAACCGATCACTCCCATGCCTCTACTCTTGAGCTAACCCTTGAGCAGCGCTACCACGAGGGCGAAGATGCCTTGCTCTACTAGCTACCTACTTGCCTAAGCTCTCTGAGCTTCTAACCTAACTCTCACTTCCTTCTCTTGCTTGTGTGTTGCTCTGGGATATGTTGTTGTGAATGAAGAGGTGCCTCAGGGGGGTATTTATAGCTCAAATGAGTGAGGGGGGTACTTATAGGGGGCAGCCAACCGACCTAGGGTTAGGTCAGGTGGCGGGCGCCACCCTTTACTGGCGGCCACCAGTCCCCTAGCCGTTGGATGAACCGCCTCTGCTTCAACGGCGTCCAGATGGTTGTCCAAGGCAATTTGGAGGTCGGTTGCATGTCCTAGCAACCGACATTCAGCCTTGATCCACGCCACTCCTCCCTGAGCCATCCGATGCCACTGACCTAGTGACCAAGGGCCAGGATTTGGCCTTAGGGAGGTCACACGGATCGGTGACGTGGCAGGGAGTGGCACTTGGGCCAACCCAAGTGGCGGGCGCCACTTAGAGGTGGCGGGCTCCACGTAGGGGTGGCAGGCGCCACCCTCCTTAGGCCCACTTGGGCCCTGCTGAGTGGGCTTGGCCTCTGGTGGGTCCATATGTCCAAATTTGGTTCAAATCCTGCATTCAAATAAAATTCTATGGACATGTGGAATTTGGTTAGTTTGAAACCTATTTGACTACATTTCATGCCTTTTTGGTGGACTTTAGGGTCAAATGTTGATGGTAAAACAGGTTTTTAAGGACCGTCAACAAGCTCCCCCAAGATAACCTGTTGCCCGTCCTCGAGCAACAATGCGGTTTAAGCATTGAGCATGAAATGGATAGCAACTTAAGATGTCTGCAAGTGCATATTGTATAGTGAGAAATAACTTAGCATATATCATTAATCATAGCAATGTGGGGCTTACAGCTTTTCACTTCAAACATGCAAGAGTGAAATAAAGTAGTAGATAGGAAACTTTTATCTTGCTTAGGTTTGACTAGGATTCTGTTTGGAGTTTTTTCAAGGTTTTCAAAAGATAACAACATGCTTAAGTCCTCCAAGATTCACTCAATCACTCAATGGTGTTTAAATCTTTACTTAGGCCAAAATGTAGCCTCTCCTATTTCTAAAGAATGATATGTGGAGTTATAGGTAGGCTAAGAACCATGAGCAAATTGCCTCATGTTTATTGCTAAGCTAGACACTCAGATCATAAGGAGCAGCAAATCATAAAAATTGATCAAGATGTGCATGTGTGGTTATGTAGAAGTGTATAGAGAGATATTTCATAATCCTTCCTAGTTAATTTCTGGGGTCTAGAGCTAATGATAATTCTCTCTCTCTCTTTTTTTTGGATACAAAGTGAGTAGACAAAAGATGTGTCCTCACATTTTCTTAGGACATAGTCCTCTTTTGAGCTACTTTGCTCACTTTTTTTTTCACAGGATATAGTCCTTTCTTGAGCTACTTTGCTCATTTTTTTTCTCTCTCTTTTAGCTCTAGATTTCCCCAGACATCTATAGGAAAGGATTTTTTTTTGAAATGAAAAAGGGGAAGAGGGAGAAATGCTTATTCCCAGTGTAGGAATAAGCATAAGGCTAGCAATGGGATGTTTGGTAGGGTATTGCATATCTCCGGTGTAGAGAATAAGCAATTTATTTGGTGGTTGCAAACTTCCAAAGAGGAAAGTAGGCAAATTATGGTGGGTGTGCGTGAATCTTGATTCAAAAGATATGATAAGCTTCTCTACTAAGATCTATGAGGTCTAACAAAGCTCAACACAAACAAAGCTCTTTGTAGTTTTGACTAGTGACTAACCAATATTTGGCTAGTGGTGGGATGGGATAAAAATCTAGGAGGAACTTTTAGCAAGGTTTTCATTATTTTTAAATGAAATCCTCCAGATAGGTCCTAATTTCACCTTAGCAAATTTAAAGAATTACTCCATTTCTTACTAACTTTATTCACTAAGCATGATTTCAGTTAAAGCATGTGCAACCCACAAAAGCTACAACTTAGATAAGACTAGTTATTCAAAGCATAACAATAGCATTTGCATGACATATTTCAAATCTTATTCAGGTTTCAACTAGTTTAAGCAGATATTATCAGTTTTATTCATGGAGTGGTTATTTAGGCAAGCATGTGACATTCAAAAGATATAGAATTTATGAACTGAATGTAAAGTGTAGGCTTGAGACATACCTTATCGGAGTGGGAGTCTCCCCCAAGCTGGCTTCTTGCTTGGTGAAGGATCTTCTTCTTCTCAGTCGGAGCTCTTGTTCTCATTTTATTAAAAGGGAAACTATCTAATGTTGTGAAAAAGGGAAACTATCCTATTATGATATTTTATTATTCTAACTAAGTTAACATATACCTATGCATATAACTAATGATAACTGATTTTTTCTTAGTTACATGCATGACATATGTTATTTATTCGAAAAAGGAAAATTTGAAGGGAAAAAAAGTAAAACCATACCTTAGGTCCATGGAGTTTCATCCTTATCAGGTGGATCTTCTTCCTTGGGCACTTCTTCTCTTAGTACTCCATTGGGTTCTTCTTCTTTTGGCACCTCTCCCTTGTTATGTGAATCAGACAACTCAGGAGGTGGTTCTTTCTTTCTGTTCCACCTTGTTCTTGGATGCCTCTTCTTGGTACGAACGGGTTTTGCTACCTGCATGTTAGCGGCATATGCGGGACCACGGGAGAAGGAGAATATTTCCTTCCTCCCTCCTAATGTCATTTGAATTTTACCACTTCCAACATATATGCAGGCATCAACAGTGTTCAAGAAGGGTCTTCCTAAGATTAGAGGCACATCTTTCCTACTTCCCATATCTAGTATTATGAAATCAGCAGGAACATAGGAGCCTCTAATAAGAACAGGTAAGTCATTAACTATTCCTTCTACATAGCAAGTGGATTGATCAGCTAGCACAACATAGGCAGATGTGGATGACATGGGTGGAAAGAACGAGTTTTCATAGAAATCTTTAGATATAATGTTCACACTTGATCCTAAATCACACATGGCATTTTTAAAGACTTCACCAAAGATTGAGCATCTAATTATGGGACTACCAGGATCACCCTTTTTAACAGTCATGGTTTGATCTTCATAATAGTTAAAATGTTTTATTTCAACCATATTAGTAGTTTCCATGTCAGGTTTAGCAGGAATTTTGCCAGATTCAAAAGATGGTATGATAGCAGCAAGTTGAGCTAATTGGGTTTCTAACATCTTATTAAAGCTAAGTTGATTTTTCAGAGCAGATGAGAAATCTTCCAATTTAGCATTTATATTCTCAAGAGCTTTATCATTCGACATTAATTTCTTATTCAAGAAATCAGTAGTTCTACCTTGTGAGTAAACTAAATTTTTCAAGAATGAGAGACTATCATAATTATGAAAATTAGAGCGGGGGAATGAATTGTTACCTTGAGAGTTTGCAGGCAGATTCCATCCTTGATTCTGTTGAAGGAAACCGTTATTGTTGTTGATGAAGTTCAAATCATCATGTAGCTCGGGGCAGTGGCTCCCAGAATGTCCGGTTTCTCCACATACTTCACAAGTCATGTAGGATTCTAGAGATTGGACACTCTCTTGTTGGTTCATCTTCTCACATATGTCTAGCTTCTTTGCCAGCAGGTCCATCTTGGCCACGATCATGTCGGCTTCCTTAAGGGAATGTATACCTCGCTTACGGGGCTGTAGTCTTTCGTCATTCCATCCTTGGTTTGACACCATCTTCTCTATGAGAGCCTTAGCATCTGCAACATTCTGAGAAAAGAATGCACCGCTGGCGGCGGCATCCAAATGGCTTCTAGAGAGAGGGGTTAGGCCATGATAGAAGTTCTGGATCAATAGCCAGTCCTCCATACCATGGTGTGGACAAGCAGCGACATACTCTTGCAACCTCTCCCAAGCCTCGGGAATAGATTCCTCGGCTTATTTCGTAAAGCTGGAGATTTTGTTGCGCAGAGCATTCGTCTTGCCCATAGGAAAGAATTTGGCGAGAAAAGCATTGGAACACTTGTCCCATGTGTCTACAACGTTGCGATTGGTATAGAACGATTGCTTCGCTTTTCCTAGCAAAGAGAAAGGAAAGAGACGAAGACGGATGGCTTCTTGGGTTATCCCCTTAGTGGTGAAGGTGCCGCAAATCTCCGAAAATTGTTGGAGGTGAGCATTGGCATCCTCATGAGCCTTGCCACAGAACGGGCTAGCTTGGACCATCGTGATCAGAGCCGGTTTTAACTCAAAATTGAGGTTGGCATCGATCACGTCTGGTCCTATCGCTACATTAGCGGCAGAAGGAGCAGAAAACTCACGAATGGTCTTGTTGGCCATCGTGAAGATAGAACGAGATAAGAAAGAAAGAAGTTGAAGAAGATGAAGGAAAAAGATAAGAAGAACTAAGGAAAGAAAGAATGGGGTAAGATGGGATTCGCTAAGCAGGAGCTTCAGCGAAGATAAATTCGACACGGACTCAACCTGTGCTCTTGCTTGTCAACGCCACATGCCAGCTACCGCAGCTGGTCCTCAGGTCTCCTGGTCCGTCGGTCTAAGCTCCACGTCTGCCCTTCACCGCTCCCAGTCCGTCGGCACGGTACGTCCTTACTTGACCTTCACCTCACCTTCGACCACTGTCCGAGCTCCGCTCCTGCACATTAACACAGCCAAGAGACATGTTGCCCGTTGATTGATCACTCATCACTCAGGAAGGGAACCACAAGGGCACATATCAACCTTGTGTTCTCAACTTGGGAACACAAGACTTGGTCACACATCTCAAAGCACTCAACTTATCATGCGGGTTATCATGATGCAAATGTTGGTTCAAATTCAATTTTGAAACATCCTTGGAAGCATTCCTCAAAAGGACAACTCGAGGAGAAGAACGAGTCATACCATGGGAAAAGAGGCAAACATCTCCCAAGGTTTTTTGAGAAGAACCAATAGAAGCACCATGAGAAACATGACATGGACCAACACAAGAAGCACTGGAAGCATGTCCACGACCATGACCTAACCCACTAGAAAAGGAGTCATAAAACCCATCAACAAAGATGGCTTCTTACTAGGAGCACAAGCGTTCATGCCATGAGAAGGGCTATGAACCACCATCTTCCTAGAAGAGCGAGCTTGGCGCAAGCGTTTGGCACGCTGATAGCAAAAGCTTGCTTGATGGCCATCTTTCTCACAAAAAGAGGAAAGATACACAGGCCTTTTGGAAGGCACACCATTCTCTGACAAGTGAGAAGTCCCTTGGGACTTAGAACAAGAAGCATCAACAACCAACTTGGTGCCAACACTAGGAGCACACGTGCCATGGGAAAGGATACGCGGCGTCCTAAAAAGCCTTAGCTCGAATATGTCGCTCGTGTTTGACACGGCGAAATCAAAAATCGAATGAATGTCCATCTTTCTTGCAAAAGGTGCAGTGGAATGTACGATTGGGAACTCGTGTTCCAAAAATGTGAGAAGCACCCTTGTCATGAGAAGTCCCTTGGACATCACTTGAAGAAAACAAGAAGGTTAGGAATAGCTATGAAAGAGATATCCGAAACCTTCGCACAAGTGCTACATTCAAAAGACTCACGCGCAACACAAGAATTCAACTCCGGTTGCAAAGATGCAAACTTAGAAATATCAACATCGGAGTTGCAAGAAGTGTGTGACTCAAATTACTTAGCACAAAGACTCTTGCATCTTTTGGCTAAATCTCATTTTCAAACATGAGGCAATCACAAGTACCACAAGGAGCATTTTTCAAGTTTTCCATTTCCTTTCCAATGCACTCGGCATATGTGGTATGCAAGAGCTCAATCTCTGAAGGACCGAGAATGCTAAAGCAATGCGACCAGAGGGGGGGTGAATGGGAGCTTCAAAATTTCTTTCGAAATGTTTAGGCCTTTGTCCCAGGAAATCAAACCTGTTGACGGTCCTTAAACACCTGTTTTACCATCAACATTTGACCCTAAAGTCCACCAAAAAGGCATGAAATGTAGTCAAATAGGTTTCAAACTAACCAAATTCCACATGTCCATAGAATTCTATTTGAATGCAGGATTTGAACCAAATTTGGACATATGGACCCACCAGAGGCCAAGCCCACTCAGCAGGGCCCAAATGGGCCTAAGGGGGGTGGCACCCGCCACCCCTAGGTGGCGCCCGCCACCTCTAAGTTGCGCCCGCCACTTGGGTTGGCCCAAGTGTCACCCCCTGCCACGTCACCGATCCGTGTGACCTCCCCAAGGCCAAATCCTGGCCCTTGGTCAGTAGGTCAGTGGCATCGGACGACTCAGGGAGGAGTGGCGTGGATCAAGGCTGAATGTCGGTTGTTAGGACATGCAACCGACCTCCAAACCGCCTTGGACAACCACCTGGATGCCGTTGAAGCAGAGGCGGTTCATCCAACGGCCAGGGAGCTGGGCCGCCAGTAGGGGGTGGCGCCCGCCACCTGACCTAAAACTAGGTCGGTTGGCTGCCCACTATAAGAACCCCCCTCACTCATTTGGGCTATAAATACCCCCCTGGAGGCACCTCTTCATTCGTACCAACACGAGTACCATCACACATTACCATCCCAGAGCAACACACAAGCAAGAGAAGCAAGTGAGAGTTAGGTTAGAAGCTCAGAGAGCTTAGGCAAGTAGGTAGCTAGTAGAGCAAGGCATCTTCGCCCTCGCGGTAGCGCTGCTCAAGGGTTAGCTCAAGAGTAGAGGCGTGCGAGTGATCGATTCTGGAGCTAGGAAGAGTCTTCCTTCATCTCCAGTTCTGGTTTTGCTCTTGTTACTGAAGCACTTACTATATTCTAGTTTATCATTTCAAGTGTTACTTTATTCTACTTATCAGTATTGAGTGGTATACTTGATTGATTGCTTGAGTGCCTAGCTATCCTACAGATCAATTCACTTAGCCATAGTAGTTAATCTCTAGTGAGCTTAGTGTTTGATCTTTGCCAATAGGTTGCTTAGTTAGTTTAGTGTTTATCTTATTAAGTCAAGTATTTGCTCTGACGTCCGCAAGGGTGTCTCCATTCAAAGCTAGGGTAGAGACAGTTAGAATATAGTTAAGCGTGGTGCTTAGTTATAGACTTACCTTCAGATAAGGCTGGACCCCTGGATAGCTGTGGTAGCAAGCAGGTGGTGACAGCCCTGTGCGCCTTGAATTCCACCACGTAGTTGGCCCCATTTAACAGTAAGGCTCGTTGTGCTAGCGTTCAACCTAAGTAAGTGGTAAAGGCTAGTACGCCTCGATACTTGACAAGAAAGGAATAAAACTATACTCAACTTAGTTGCTTTATTGTCTTTTGCCTGCCCTGCTTCGTAACTGTCTCGCTTCGTAGTTATCTTGCTTGGTAGTTATCTAGGATTAGTTATCAGTAGTTATTAGTTAGTTAACCTTAGTTACCCTCTTTCTACCTATCCATTCCACCTTACCTTAGCCATCCATATCATCCTTACCTAGCCATCCATATATTCTTTCTAGCCTCTCTTCTCCCCTTTTTCCCTTTTCTCTTTTCTTCGACTCTCATCCCCTCCTTGACTCAACTCATACACCACCCTATCCTTCCCTTGGGATCAAATAAATCAACACCTGGTACTCCCAGGCGAAGTGCTACTACGATAGTTTTGTGCGCTTGCAGAATCTCCTCCTGGTAGATTGCATTCTTGCTAGCTAGCTCCTACTAGTGTCGGGACTGACAACCCCGCTTGGCATTAGTAGATAGCTACTTTAGTTACCCTATCCTAGGTGTATCTAAGAACTACCAACAAACCCCAAGAGCAAAGCAGACGCGCGTGATGTCCACGACCCAAGAGAATGGGTGGATGTTCCCTAGGAACACAGCAGAACACCACAAAAACTCTCTCGCCCGAATCCATGCGAGTCAACTAGTGACAAGATGGACTTTGGGTAACATCAACCTACGGACAAAATCGCCATATCACGTGGATTCAGGCGAGAGAGTTTTTGTGGTGTCCTGCTGTGTTCCTAGGGAACATCCACCCATTCTCTTGGGTCGTGGACATCACGCGCGTCTGCTTTGCTCTTGGGGTTTGTTGGTAGTTCTTAGATACACCTAGGATAGGGTAACTAAAGCAGCTATCTACTAATGCCAAGCGGGGTTGTCAATCCCGATACTAATAGGAGCTAGCTAGAGAGAATGCAATCTACCAGGAGGAGATTCTGCAAGCGCACAGAACTATCGTAGTAGCACTTCGCCTGGGAGTACCAGGTGTCGATTTATTTGATCCCAAGGGAAGGCTAGGGTGGTGAATGAGTTCAGTCAAGGAGGGGATGAGAGTCGAAGAAAAGAGAAAAGGAAAAAGGGGAGAAGGGAAAAGAGAGGATGGAAGGATAGAAAGAATGTATGGGTGGATAGGCAAGGACGAAATGGATGGCTAAGGTAAGGTGGATAAGTAGATAGATAGGGGGTAACTAAGGGTAACTAACTAACTACTAACTACTCCTAGATAACTACAAAGCAAGATAACTACGAAGCAAGATAGTTACGAAGCAAGGCAGGCAAAAGACAATAACGCAACTAAGTTAAGTAAAGTTTTATTCCTATTTTGTCAAGTATCGAGGCGTACTAGCCTTTACCACTTACTTAGGTTGAACGCTAGCACAACGAGCCTTACTGTTAAACTGGGCCAACTACGTGGTGGAATTCAAGGCGCACAGGGCTGTCACCACCTGCTTGCTGCCACAGCTATCCGGGGGTCCAGCCGTATCTGAAGGTAAGTCTATAACTAAGCACCATGCTTAACTATATTCTAACTATCTCTATCCTAGCTTTGAATAGAGACACCCTTGCGGACGTCAGAGCAAACACTTGACTTAATAAGATAAACACTAAACCAACTAAGCAACCTATTGGCAAAGATCAAACACTAAGCTCACTAGAGATTAACTACTATGGCTAAGTGAATTGAATTGTAGGATAGCTAGGTCACACTCAAGGTACTTGATAAAGTAATACTGAAAGTAATACTGAAAGTAATGCTTAAAGTAATACTAAGATAAAGATAAATGTACCTGAGATATAAGAGAGCAAACCAGACCAGAGACGCCGGGAAATCAACCGACCTCCGATGCCAGTCGCTCGCACCCGCTTCTCTCTTAGAAAGCTCTACGCTAATTCTACCAAGGACTTGGGCTAAGCTGTGCTAAACTAAGAGACGCGCTGTAGCGAGGGCACTAAAGCTATACTCTCTCTACTAGCTACCCTACTTGCCTAAGCTCTCTGAGCTCTCACTTGCTTGCTTCTACTTGCTTTGCTTCTCTTGTGTTGTGGTATGTGTTGCTGGGATGTGAATGAAGTGATGCCTCAGGGGGGTATTTATAGCCTTGTGGAGTGAGGGGGGTACTTATAGGGGGCAGCCAACCGACCTAGGGTTAGGTCAGGTGGCGGGCGCCACCCTCTACTGGCGGCCGCCAGTCTCCTGGCCGCTGGATGCACCGTCTTCGATCCTACGGCCTCCAGGTGGTTGTCCAAGGCTGTTTGGAAGTCGGTTGCATGTCTGAGTAACCGCCATTCAGCCTTGATCCACGTCACTTCATCCTGAGCCGTCCGATGCCACTGACCTAGTGACCAAGAGCCAAGATTTGGCCTTGGGGAGGTCACACGGATCGGTGACGTGGCAGGGAGTGGAAGTTGGGCCAACCCAAGTGGCGGGCGCCACTTAGAGGTGGCGGGAGCCACCTAGGGGTGGCGGGTGCCACCCTCCTTAGGCCCATTTGGGCCCTGCTAAGTGGGCTTGGCCTCTGGTGGGTCCATATGTCCAAATTTGGTTCAAATCCTGCATTCAATTAAAATTCTATGGACATGTGGAATTTGGTTAGTTTGAAACCTATTTGACTACATTTCATGCCTTTTTGGTGGATTTTAGGGTCAAATGTTGATGGTAAAATAGGTGTTTAAGGACCATTAACAAGCTCCCCCAAGCTAACCTGTTGCTCGTCCTCGAGCAACAATGCGGTTTAAGCATTGAGCATGAAATAGATAGCAACTTAAGATGTATGCAAGTGCATATTGTATAATGAGAAATAACTTAGCATATATCATTAATCATAGCAATGTGGGGCTTATAGCTTTTCACTTCAAACATGCAAGAGTGAAATAAAGTAGTAGATAAGAAACTTTTATCTTGCTTAGGTTTAACTTGGATTCTGTCTAGAGGTTTTTCAAAGTTTTCAAAAGATAACAACTTGCTTAAGTCCTCCAAGATTCACTCAATCACTCAATGGTGTTTAAATCCTCACTTAGGCCAAAATGTAGCCTCTCCTATTTCTAAAGAATGATATGTGGAGTTATAGGTAGGCTAAGAACCATGAGCAAATTGCGTGATGTTTATTGCTAAGCTAGACACTCAGATCATAAGGAGCAGCAAATCATAAAAATTGATCAAGATGTGCATGTGTGGTTATGTGGAAGTGTATAGAGAGATATTTCGTAATCCTTCCTAGTTAATTTCTGGGGTCTAGAGCTAATGATAATTCTCTCTCTCTCTCTCTCTTTTTGGATATATAGTGAGTAGACAAAAGATGTGTCCTCACGTTTTCTTAGGACATAGTCCTCTCTTGAGCTACTTTGCTCACCTTTTTTTTTCTTCAGGACATAGTCCTTTCTTGAGCTACTTTGCTCATTTTTTCTCTCTCTCTTTTAGCTCTAGATTTCCCTAGACATCTATAGGAAAGGATTTTTTTTTGAAATGAAAAAGGGGAAGAGGGAGAAATGCTTATTCCCAGTGTAGGAATAAGCATAAGGCTAGCAATGGGATGTTTGGCAGGGTATTGCATATCTCTGGTGTAGAGAATAAGTAATTTATTTGGTGGTTGCAAACTTCCAAAGTGGAAAGTAGGCAAATTATGGTGGGTGTGCGTGAATCTTGATTCAAAAGATATGATAAGCTTCTCTACTAAGATCTATGAGGTCTAACAAAGCTCAACACAAACAAAGCTCTTTGTAGTTTTGACTAATGACTAACAAATATTTGGCTGGTGGTGGGATGGGATAAAATCTAGGAGGAACTTTTAGCAAGGTTTTCATAATTTTTAAAAGAAATCCTCCAGAATAGGTCCTAATTTCACCTTAACAAGTTTAAAGAATTACTCCATTTCTTACTAACTTTATTCACTAAGCATGATTTCAGTTAAAGCATGTGCAACCCACAAAAGCTACAACTTAGATAAGACCAGTTATTCAAACCATAACAATAGCATTTGCAGGACATATTTCAAATCTTATTCAGGTTTCAACTTGTTTAAGCAGATTTTATCAATTTTATTCATGGAGTGGTTATTTAGGCAAGCATGTGACATTCAAAAGATATAGAATTTAAGAACTGAATGTAAAGTGTAGGCTTGAGACATACCTTATTGGAGCGGGAGTCTCCCCCAAGCTGGCTTCTTGCTTGGTGAAGGGTCTTCTTCTCAGTCGGAGCTCTTGTTCTCATTTTATTAAAAAGGGAAACTATCTAATGTTATGAAAAGCGAAACTATCCTATTATGATATTTTATTATTCTAGCTAAGTTAACATATACCTATGCATATAACTAATGATAACTGATTTTTTTTAGTTACATGCATGACATATGTTATTTATTCGAAAAAGGGAACATTGAAGGGAAAAATTAAAAGTAAAACCATACCTTAGGTCCATGGAATTTCATCCTTATCCGATGGGTCTTCTTCTTCCTTGGGCACTTCTTCTCTCAGTACTCCATCTGGTTCTTCTTTTGGCACCTCTCCTTTGTTATGTGAATCACACAACTTAGGAGGAGGTGGTTCTCTCTTTCTGCTTCACCCTGTTCTTGGGCGCCTCTTCTTGGTACGAACGGGTTCTGCTTCCTGCATGTTAGCGGCATATGCGGGACCATGGGAGAAGGAGAATATTTCCTTCCTCCCTCCTAATGTCATTTGTATTTTACCACTCCTCACATATATGCAAGCATTAACAATATTCAAGAAGGGTCTACCTAAGATTAGAGGCACATCTTTTCTATTTCCCATATCTAGTACTATGAAATGAGCAGGAATATAGGAACCTCTAATATGAACAGGTAAATCATTAACTATTCCTTCTACATAGCAAGTGGACTGATCAGCTAGCACAACATAGGCAGATGTGGATGACATGGGTGGAAAGAATGAGTTTTTATAAAAATCTTTAGATAGAATGTTCACACTCGATCCTAAATCACACATGTCCTTTTTAAAGACTTCACCAAAGATTGAGCATCTAATTATGGGACTACTAGGATCACCCTTTTTAACAGTCATGGTTTGATCTTCATAATAGTTAAAATATTTTATTTCAACCATATTTGCAGTTTCCATGTCAGGTTTAGCAGGAATTTTGTCAGTTTCAAAAGATGGTATGATAGCAGCAAGTTGAGCAAATTGGGTTTCTAACATCTTATTAAAGCTAAGTTGATTTTTCAGAGCAGATAAGAAATCTTCCAATTTAGCATTTATATTCTCAAGAATTTTATCATTCGCCATTAATCTCTCTTTCAAGAAATCAGTAGTTTTACCTTGTGAGTAAACTAAATTCTTCAAGAATGAGAAATTATCAGAATTATGAAAATTAGAGCGAGGGAATGGATTGTTACCTTGAGAATTGGAGTGTTGATTCCATCCTTGATTCTGTTGACAGAAACTGTTATTGTTGTTGATGGAGTTCAAATCTTCATGTAGCTCGGGGCAGTGGTTCCCAGAATGTCCGGTTTCTCCACAGACTTCACAAGTCATGTAGGATTCCAGAGATTGGACACTCTCTTGTTGGTTCATCTTCTCACAGCTATCCAGCTTCTTTGCCAGCAGGTCCATCTTGGCCACGATCATGTCGGCCTCCTTAAGGGAATGCATACCTCGCTTATGGGGCTGTAGTCTCTCGTCATTCCATCCTTGGTTCGACACCATCTTCTCTTTGAGAGCCTTAGCATCTGCAACATTCAGAGAAAAGAATGCGCCGCCGGCGGCGGCATCCAAATGGCTTCTAGAGAGAGGGGTTAGGCCATGGTAGAAGTTCTGGATCAATAGCTAGTCCTCCATACCATGGTGCGGACAAGCAGCGAGATACTCTTGCAACCTCTCCCAAGCCTCGGGAATAGATTCCTCGGCTTGTTGCGTAAAGCTGGAGATTTTGTTGCGCAGAGCATTCGTCTTGCCCATTGGAAAGAATTTGGCTAGAAAAACAATGGAACACTTGTCCCATGTGTCTACAGCGTTGCGATTGGTATGGAACCATTGCTTCGCTTTTCCTAGCAAAGAGAAAGGAAAGGGACAAAGACGGATGGCTTCTTTGGTTATCCCCTTAATGGTGAAGGTGCCGCAAATCTCCAAGAATTGTGGGAGGTGAGCATTGGCATCCTCATGAGCCTTGCCACAGAACGGGCTAGCTTGGACCATCGTGATCAGAGCCGGTTTCAACTCAAAATTGAGGTTTGCATTGATCACGTCTGGTCCTATTGCTACATTAGCGGCAGAAGGAGCAGAAAATTCACGAATGGTCTTGTTGGCCATCGTGAAGACAGAACGAGATAAGAAATAAAGAAGTTGAAGAAGATGAAGGAAAAAGATAAGAAGGACTAAGGAAAGAAAGAATGGGGTAAGATGGGATTCGCTAAGCAGGAGCTTAAGCGAAGATAAATTCGACATGGACTCAACCGATACACCGATTGCCTTCCCCGGCAATGGTGCCAGAAATGCTTGTTGGTAGTTCTTAGCTTCACTAAAGATAGAGCTAGGCAACTATCCCCGGTAATGGCCCAGGAATGCTTGTTGGCACTTGCTAACGTTGTTACTAGGAGTAGACTATGGAGTCTATCCCCAGCAACGGTGTCAGAAATGCTTGAAGCAAGACCGGTCACTATACCTAAAGGAGTGGAGCTAAAGCAGCTATCTACTAATGCCAAGCGGGGTTGTCAATCCCGACACTAGTAGGAGCTAGCTAGAGAGAATGCAATCCACCAGGAGGAGATTCTGCAAGTGCACAGAACTATCGTAGTAGCACTTTGCCTGGGAGTACCAGGTGTCAATTTATTTGATCCCAAGGAAGGCTAGGGTGGTGAATGAGTTGAGTCAAGGAGGGGATGAGAGTCGAAGAAAATAGAGGATGGAAGGCTAGAAAGAATGTATGGGTGGATAGGCAAGGACGAAATGGATGGCTAAGGTAAGGTGGATAACTAGATAGATAGGGAGGTAACTAAGGGTAACTAACTAACTACTAACTACTAACTACTCCAAGATAACTACAAAGCAAGATAACTACGAAGCAAGATAGTTATGAAGCAAGGCAGGCAAAAGACAATAAAGCAACCAAGTTAAGTAAAGTTTTATTCCTATCTTGTCAAGTATCGAGGCGTAGTAGCCTTTACCACTTACTTAGGTAGAACGCTAGAACAACGAGCCTTACTGTTAAACTTGGCCAACTACGTGGTGGAATTCAAGGCGCATAGGGCTGTCACCACCTGCTTGCTACCACAACTATCCGGGGGTCCAGCCGTATCTGAAGGTAAGTCTATAACTAAGCACCACGCTTAACTATATACTAACTATCTCTATCCTAGCTTTGAATAGAGACACCCTTGCGGACGTCAGAGCAAACACTTGACTTAATAAGATAAACACTAAACTAACTAAGCAACCTATTGGCAAAGATCAAACACTAAGCTCACTAGAGATTAACTACTATGGCTAACTGAATTGAACTGTAGGATAGCAAGGTCACACTCAAGGTACTTGATAAAGTAATACTGAAATTAATGCTTAAAGTAATACTAAGATAAAGATAAATGTACCTGAGATACAAGAGAGCAAACCAGACCAGAGACGCCGGGAAATCAACCGACCTCCGATGCCAGTCACTCGCACCCGCATCTCGCTTAGCAAGGTCTACGCTAATTCTGCTAAGGACTTAGGCTAAGCTGTGCTAAACTAAGAGTCGCGTTGTAGCGAGGGCACTAAAGCTATACTCTCTCTACTAGCTACCCTACTTGCCTAAGCTCTCTGAGCTCTCACTTGCTTGCTTCTACTTGCTTTGCTTCTCTTGTGTTGTGGTATGTGTTGCTGGGATGTGAATGAAGTGATGCCTCAGGGGGGGTATTTATAGCCTTGTGGAGTGAGGGGGGTACTTATAGGGGGCAGCCAACTGACCTAGGGTTAGGTCAGGTGGCGGGCGCCACCCCCTACTGGCGGCCGCCAGTCTCCTAGCCACTGGATGCACCGTCTTTGATCCAACGGCCTCCAGGTGGTTGTCCAAGGCGGTTTGGAAGTCGGTTGCATGTCTAAGTAACCGCCATTCAGGCTTGATCCACGCCACTTCATCCTGAGCCGTCCGATGCCACTGACCTAGTGACCAAGGGCCAAGATTTGGCCTTGGGGAGGTCACACGGATCAGTGACGTGGCAGGGGGTGGAACTTGAGCCAACCAAAGTGGCGGGCGCCACTTAGAGGTGGCGGGCGCCACCTAGGGGTGGCGGGCGCCACCCCCCTTAGGCCCATTTGGGCCCTGCTGAGTGGACTTGGCCTCTGGTGGTTCCATATGTCCAAATTTGGTTCAAATCCTGCATTCAAATAAAATTCTATGGACATGTGGAATTTGGTTAGTTTGAAACCTATTTGACTACATTTCATGCCTTTTTGGTGGATTTTAGGGTCAAATGTTGATGGTAGTACAGGTGTTTAAGGACCATCAACAGTATCGACATGGAGAAGGTCGATATCACCCTTCTCATAGTGGTCTCGCAGAAAATGAAAGCGCACATCAACGTGTTTGGTCTTAGAATGTAGCACGGGGTTCTTAGCAAGGCTAATAGCACTCGTGCTGTCACAAAGCAAAGGCACGCGAGAAAAACTAAGACCAAAATCACGCAAAGTGGCCGTCATCCAAAGCAACTGGGAATAGCAGCTAGCCGCAGCAACATACTCAGCCTCTGTGGTAGACTGGGCGACACTAGACTGCTTGCGAGAAGACCAAGATACAAGAGAAGAACCAATAAACTAGCAAGTCCCAGAAGTGGACTTGCGATCAATTCGACAACCAACAAAATCGGCATCAGAATAACCGCAAAGGGAGAGGCTGGAGGAAGCAGAATACCAACTCCCAAATTATGGAGTGAAGCATAAGTACCTCATAATATGCTTGACCGCCTGACGGTGAGAAGTGCGCGGCAATGACTGAAATCGCGCGCAAAGACACACCGCGAACTGGATGTTCGGGCGTGTCGTCGTCAGGTACAGCAGCGATCCGATCATACTCCGGTACACCTTCTGGTCCACAGCTTCTCCATCCACATCCACATCCAGGGCCATCGTGGTCGACATGGGTGTTGGAAGAGGCTTGGCCTCACCCATATCGATCTTCTTCAGGATGTCCTTGGTGTACTTGCCCTGGTGCACAAACGTCCCCTCTCGGGATTGCTTAATTTGCAACCCGAGAAAGAATGTCAACTCGCCCATCATGCTCATCTCAAACTCCCTGCTCATAGTGTCTGCAAACTTGGCAACCAAAGCGTGAGAAGAACCACTGAAAATGATATCATCCACGTAAATCTAGACCAACAAAGTGTCATTGCCTTGCTTGAGGAGAAAAAGCATTTTATCAACACATCCCAGTTTAAAACCCTTAGCAAGCAAAAAGGTTTTCAACCTATCATACCAGGCTCTAGGGGCTTGTTTCAAACCATACAAAGCTTTGTGAAGTTTAAAAACATGGTTTGGAAACTTGGGATTTTTGAAACCGGGGGGTTGTTTCACATACACCTCTTCTTTTATGTAGCCGTTTAGGAAGGCACTCTTGACATCCATTTGAAAAACTTTAAACCCTTTGGATGCAGCAAAAGCCAAGAGTATCCTAGTTGCCTCCAAACGAGCTACAGGAGCAAAAGTCTCCTCATAGTCTATCCGATCCTTCTAACTATACCCCTGGGCTACTAGTCTGGTCTTGTTTCTCACAACATGGCCATCCTCTCCTTGTTTGTTTTTGAAAACCCATTTTGTACCAATAGGGTGACACTCAGGAGGAAGAGGAACCAAAACCCAAACCCGATTTCTTTCAAAATTTTCTAACTCCTCCTGCATGGCATTAACCCAATCCGGATGAGATAAAGCATGTCCAACATCTCGGGGTTCAAAATCAGCAACAAATGTAGAATGAGCAAAGTGAGAGATTTGTTGTGACCATGACCGAGTGACACGTTCGTCGATGCTGTCGATCATCTGTTGAGGCGGGTGTTGGCGCTGAATGTGTTGTGGGGCCTCCCGAGCTGAAGAAACCTCCCCCTCAACAGCAGCTGGTGCCTCCTCGGTTACAAAGGGTACAGCCCGAGGCGACGGATTTCACGACCCCCAAGTAGTCGACGAAGAGGGTTGGGGCCGTGAGTCGTCGTAGTAGAAGCCAATGCTTGCGGCACAACAGGTGGAGGTGGTGCTGGATCATCCATCCCTTCAGCACCCTCGTCCTCGTCATCAAAAAGAGGCTCGCTATCCTCATGATCACCTGCACGCTCAAAACGAGAAGAAGGACAAACCATGGTCTCGTCGAAGGTGACATCGGATGTCTCCATGACTCGGTTAGTATCAAGGTTAAGTACACGATATGCACGAGTATGATTGCCATAACCCAAAAATACACCGTCAGAAGAGCGAGACTCAAATTTGTCCAGGTTGCCTTTCTTGAGTATAAAACAGTGGCAACCAAAAACTCTAAAATAACTCACTTTGGGCTGTTTTCCAAAACGGAACTTATACGAAGTCTTTTTCAAGAAAGCTCGGAGAAAAATGCGATTGGAAATATAGCATCCAGTGTTCATAGCTTCGGCCCAATATCGCCTAGCAGTCCTATGCTCATCGAGCATCGTCCTGGCCATCTCTACAAGGGTCCGATTCTTCCTCTCTACTACACCAATTTGTGGCGGTGTATAGGGGGAAGAAAACTGATGCTCCAAACCCAAAGAGTTACAAAACTTCTCAAAGTTTGAATTCTTGAATTCGGAACCATTATCACTACGAATTGCTCGCATCGAGTTCAAAGGGAACTCGTTCTGAAGACGCAAAATCAGATTGCGAGCAAAAGAGAAAGACTCGATTTTCTCAGCTAAAAAGAAAACCCACGAATATCTCAAAAAGTCATCAGCAACAACAAACACATACCACTTCCCACCACCCGAGCCGGACCAACAAGGTCCATGTGCAAAAGCTCTCCAGGGCGCTTAGTCATGACCTGAGTCACTGGATGGTGAGGAGCGGTAACCATCTTCCCATGTCTACAAGAATGGCGAACAAGATCCTTCTCCATGCATAACTTGGGCAATCCTCGGATTAGGCCAAGTGAGCTAAGCCTTGCAAGCAAGGCCAGGTGATCAAGTCTCCTATGCCACTTCCAAAGATCAGAGGAGAAGGTCCAGCCAAAAGACAACGAGAAATTCCAAATGACTCCAAGAAATTTGCACAGAAGACTTTCCCAAAAGGGGAAATCAAACATACATGATTGACCTGAGGATCTAAAATACGACTAAGATTCGGCTTAAAACGAATCTCATAGTCATCATCAAAATGTTGCGAAACAGAAAGAAGGTTAAAATGCAAGTTGGACACAAGAGCTACATCACGCAACACAAAGTGCTCATTAACTCGCACAGACCCACGAGACAACACCTTACCTTTGCTATTGTCGCCGAAGGTGATAAACTCCTTTCTGGCAACTGGACTAAGACTGGAGAACCACTTGGAGTTTCCGGTCATATGCCTTGAGCACCCGGAATCCACCAACCAAACGTTCTCCAATTGTTTTACCTACATCAATAAAAAGACATAGGGTGAGCATACAGTCCAACACTGGGTGAGTAAAATGGGAAGTGTACCAGTGTTGGGCTGGCCGCTCAAAAGAACGGTTAGAAAAAAAACCATTCCTAGCACGTCTACGGGGAAAGCGATCACCACGCACAGGAAAACATGGTCCGCTAAGGGAAGAGCGTCCATCGCGATACTCAAAACGCGATGGGGGGTAATGCTCAACTACAAAAGCACCGCCACGGGGTCCATTGCCCACAACTACAGGCTCCCGCCGGGCACGACCTCCTCGCGACCTAGGCCTAGGAACTTGAGGCTTTGGACCTCTAGGCCTAGCAGCACACCTCTGAACATTTGGCACATGTACATCATGGAAAGGATGGTAAATTTCCGTGTTATTCATCTCCTTTACATGACGCTCCTCTCTCTTGCGCCGAAAGCAAAACTCCCTCAAGTGTCCATCTCTCCCGCAGTGCTCACAATGGTACCTCACCGCTCTCATAGGGGGTTGTTGGTACTCACAGTTGTGGGTGTGGATCACTTTGCCTTTATGTGGCATGAGCTCCTCTTGGATAGGTGGCATGGTGTCTAGCTTGTTCTTGAGATGGTTTGGTTTTGGAGCCCATGTCTATTTCTTGGGTGGAGCTTTTGGAGGTTCAACAAACACTCCATCCTTGGTGTGAGGCATGAGGGGCTCTTTGGGTGGAATCTTGGTAAGCTTGGGAGTAGTGGTGGAGTTGGGCTTCTCACACAGGTTCAGACCACTTGACTCTCCAATCTTGCCAAAAGATGAAGCGCACTCAACACCTAAGCAAAGCCTATACCTGGACCTCCAGCAGCACGCTTGAACTGTGCAACCATCATCCCAAGCTGCGGCTCACCACAAGACACCCATGACAAGATGGTCCGAAGGTATGTGTTTTCCTCCTCGGTTTGCATCTTGTCATGCTTCACATTTGCTATCTCCATCTCCAACCCCTCACACAAAGCACATCTAGCCACACAAGTGCTACCCGAGCTGGTCTTCTCAAGTGACACAATCTTGGCATTCTTCTCTGCCAACTCTGATTGCAAGCCTGCACAAGACTTGCACGCACCAAGCACTGAGGATCTAGCCCTAAACTCATCCACCTCTCCAACCAAGGCAACATACTTCCCCCTCAAAGTGAGAAGGTCAGTCATGTGCCTGGAGCACATCTCACACTCATCCTCCTCAGTGACAACATCAGTGGACTTGACAGACTCAAGTTCCTTCACTATATCCTCCCACTTCTGCCTAAACTCCTTCCGCTCTCTAGCAGCACGCATAAGCAACTTGTCTTGACTAAGAAGGGCGGCAGTAAGTTTCTTGACCTCAGCAGAAAGTTCATCGGGGGTCTGAGATACCTGGGAGGTGTCGTCATCGTCGTTCTGAGGGATCTCTTCCAGCTGGTTGTTGAAGGACCAAAAAGTGCTACCAGAAAGCGAGCAGAGGGGGGGTGAATGGGAGCTTTAAATTTCTTTTCAGAAATGTATCACCACTGTCCCGAGAATCAACCCCAAAAGCAAGACCTACTCAAATGATGTCCACGACCCAAGAGATTGGGTGGATGTTCCCTAGGAACACAGTGGGACACCACAAAAACTGCCACACCCAAGTTCACGCAGGTCAACTCATGACAGGATGAACTCAGGCTATTTCACAAAACGGGAAGCCCAATTTCTGTAGAGCACGAAGTTAGGAATCCAACACAAAAAGCGGATCTCAAATCGAAAGTCGGACGAACGAACAGCGGACGAAAAATGTGCCAAATTGCATTGACCGGACTCACTAGAGCGTCCAGTCAGCAGGGATCAGACCCGTCCGGTCCTACAAAATCCGATTTGGACCCTCACTGTGTTGGACCAGTGTTGACGCAAAACGTGACACCTCACGCCAAGCACACAGCAAGCCGAAAAGATAGCTTCAATTGGGTGCCCAGAATGTGCTGAATCCGGAGACGTGCCAGTCGGTTTGACCTGAAAACCAACAAGGGAGAAAACTGTGAGAATACATTTGGAACATGCCGGATAAAACCAGACAGTTCCATATGTACGTCTTTGAAAGCCAATCACGATGGCACACAGCTATAGAAGATGTCTGTCAGAGCATGTTTATAAAGTCATTCGGCTAGTATGAGAACAGAGTATGTGAACCTTATTAACTACCGAATGCATATGTAAAGAAAGACATGCTTGAACAAGTTAAAGATATTATAAACTGGTAACTTGCAAATATAGATCTATTCAAATAACACATGCATAGGCTAATCCAACTAATCTGCCGCACGTTTAGTCTTCATAAACCGGTCAGGCATAAACTCAAGCAAAGCTAATCCACCGCATGATACCACTTGCTATAAGCCTACACCCCTTCTTATAATTAGATTAATCCACCGCATGATACAATCTAATTATAACAAGCTAGAAGCATGCATATATTTGAACAGATCTATAAAGGCTCATTACTCGTGTAAGCTTAACCAATATCGGCAAACCAGCCGAATTGGGGTCCATGAAGAAGGAACAAACAAGCAAGCGCAATTAAACTAATCTAAAACCTGCATCTGCCGCACGACACCTAGTTTCATCAAAGCCTAACCATGATTGATATGCATGAACCCGCAACATGTAACAATCTAGATTGAAAGTTGATCCAGCCATCATGATCTTATGATTAAAAGAGAGCACAAGCGAACTCGTGCGACAAGACTGAACAAAGATCAATCTAGATTGGGCAAAAGAGTGTTACTAGGATTAAATAAATAAAACATATAACACATGATAACTTAATGAATCTATTGGATCTGCCAAATCTAATAGAGCCGATAACTATTTTTACTCATGACTTAATCTGCCGCACGATACAAGGCATAAGCAAAAACTTCCCGTCATAAGCTTAAATCCGCCGCACGATACTAAGCTTAACATACGAGACTACTTGCATCATATCTAAATCCACCGCATGATACTAGACATGATGGCAAGGTTGCCGGTACTTACGGAGGTCGACGGATCGATGATTCCTCTCGAAGAACTCGATGACACGACTAAGGACTCGAAGGTGGCACGGGGCCGGTTTGTATTGATATGGTTGTGAACAATTTTACAATGGTTGAGGGCTCATATTTATACCTTGGACGAAATACTAATCCTAAACGATTACGATTTACATAATAAAATTTGGAAAGATACAAATCCTACTTCCTAATCCTTTTGGCGTCTTCCATTGTCACGTGTCTTCTCGTGCAAGCCGGCTTTGCTCGTAACATCCATCTCCCGAATGGAACCACCGTCTTGTGAAATAGCCGACCGCACAAGCATGCACCGAAACCTTGAGGATCAAATAGCCATCCGACTGCTTGCCGAATCCTTTCCTCTCTGCTGGCTGGGTCAACCTGTCATACTTCTTGCGCGTGCAAGAATTTGGTGTCAACACATGCCCCCTAATTTTGGGACAAATATTTGTTTCAAAATTCCTTTTCCATACACACACGTGGAATCCCCGGAAGCATCTACCCTTTTGTAGAAACCTCGCATGTCATAATTACTTCACCTACCGATTCATCTCCCGAGGCATCTTTTGGGATCCTTTAAAACCCCCTTCACTTTGTTCTGACTCGTGCACCCTAAACTCCCCTGCTTCGTTTTCGAACCAGAAAAACCTTCTTTTCTCCTGTTATTCCCCAATCAACCAGAAGATGTCTTCCGAGGCATGACGCCATAGCTCCGAGTTCGGAGCTTCTGGCACATCTAAGAGGAGGTTGCTCCTTTCTCCCTTCTCTTGACTGTTTCAAAAATGAAGCAGTAATTCTTACTTCGTTGTTTCCTTCAGGAGAATCAATGACGACCTCCCCGAGGACCTGACTCGGAAGCTTGTGGATCTTCAATTTGATCTGGAGGGAAAGGATTGGGAGATCACCCGAATCTCTCGAGAGCGTGACGCTGCTCGGGAACGAGCCACCGGTAAGTATTTTCTTCATCTCTTTCCTTATTCTCTTCTTCCTCCTTTATTCACTGTTCCTCCTTTCAGCTCTAGCAGCCAAACTCCACGCCCTTGAAGCTGCCATCGCCAAGCTCGCCGTTATGGCCGATGTAGCGGGTACGACACCCCTGAAGCGGGTGAATGAAGTTAACCGAATCCTCCCCATCATCTCTAGGGCCGGCATGGGGTACGGCGCGGCGCTCGCCTTCTCCGCCGTGAAGATTCATTCTGGCGCTGATTACCGCAGATTTGATGTCTGCGAGCAAGAACTGGAGGATAGAGTAGAACACTCCGTAAAAGATATGAAGGAAGCCAGAACAGATCTGGCCGACACCTTTGATCACTTTCTTCAGATTAGGCGTAGGATGGAGTGGACAAACTGATAACCTTGCATTTTCCCTTTGTAAATAAAAATCCTCGGTTCGTCCTCTTGAACCCAATGTGTGACTGATCCTTTGAGATCAACATATGCTTTGTTTTCGTGCACCAGCTACCCATTTTTTCTCTTTGCCTTAACGGTCGATGTGCATTACATCGGCTGTCGTTGATAATCATGTTGATTGTCACTTCCCTGTAAGTAACCATTAGTCACCAAAATTGTCAGCCTCTTGATTCATGATGACATTAGGACAAAATTCTTCACGGGACTCTCCCCTTTTTTTAGCTTCCTGCCCTTAGTGTCAATCGGCAATATGAATCCTTTAAATAATCAGCCGAAAGTGAACACTCCATATAGCAACCATTTTTAGCCGAATTCTATTGGTCCCACGAGCTCCCCAGGTCAGCAAGACTTGGCTCGGCTCAATAACGGCCTGTAGACTATGAGAACTCCAGCCCGTTGTGTGATTTAACAGTGCGCAAGCTATGGCTTTTAGAAATATGACCTCAGACAGGTCATCCCCCTTGACTATAATTGATCAATTTGACTTGCCAACTTTCTACTTCTCGGCTTTTAAGCCCAAGCCAAGGAGAAAATCTTTCGCCTGCGCTTCCAATAATGGTAGGCAACAACAATCACAGCAGACACCCTACTGGGAGCGGGGCAAGAGGAAGCTAGGCATCAACTCACTGGTGTTTATGGGTAAAAAACTGATTTCTTGCCCCCCTGCTGTAGCTTCTCTTGTTCATCCATCCTTGACTTACTGCTTTCTTTCCAGTGCAAACAAAATGCGCAACGCTAACAGAGGTTAACGAAACCACCACTTTGACCCCCTTCTCTCAATCGAGCTTATGCCTGCCTGACACATTTTCCTTCCTTCGCCAGCTCTTCCTCCGATGAATGACTGTCTTGATGCTATGGATGGCCGCACAGATCGGGCCTTTATCGAAGGTATGCACCTTGACGCGGCTCTTCAGATGAGCCCCTGTACAATTTTGAAGATGATGACTACGCCGTTACCCTTCGCTGAAATCACTGGTCTTTAGTCTGTTCTGAACAAATCACTCCGAAAGTAGTTTGTACTAGGACAGATTTGTAATTGAATAAATGAAGCTTGTTCTTCTCTAAGCAATGTTTATTTGCATCTCTCGACTCCAATGATCCCTTGTGATTGTAACATTCCCCACAAGAACATTTGCCGAACGTATGACGTCATTTTAGTCGACTGGTTCCCATTTTTGATGTGTCATGTCACTCGACATTTCATTTACTGCACTTCACCTTTCTCTTCCCCCAATAAACCTACCATTTGAAAAACGCTAGGATTACCGGGTCATGAACACTCTTGCACCAAAGGCGATATAAATAACATCGGCTATAACTTCAACTTCTTGGAATATTTTTTCTCCTAAAGGCGATGCTCTTTCACATCGGCCGTATAAAAATGTCTTTGCATCCGCTCCAGATACAATTTCCATGTATTCGTCCTTTAATAAATAGTACCGAAGCTTTAGTCCACGAGTGACGCATATATGAACAAAATTTCTCCACAGCCGAATACCCTTCTCTGGGTTTAACATTTTCGGCTAAAGCTAGCTGCTACCTATCTTTTCCTTTAAACTTAAAATAAGGGCCGATCCTGCTGTAAGGCCATCGGCCGCCACGTACAACTTGAAATGATCACCAAGTTGAGAAAATGCCTTCATATGCTTTTTAATTTCACCAAGACCTCTCGTTGTACGTCACTTCTCACGAATTCTTGATTTCCTTTGAGCTTCAGTAATGGAGAAATAAACAAAACTTTTAAACACTCGAGACCCAAACTTGGTATACATCGGTCCTATCTCGGCTTCATCATCAATACTTTATTCCTTGTCAGCCGATATGAAACTTGGTCCCAATTCTTCTCCATTACCATTAGCTGGACTATTTAAAAATTACTCTGAGAGCCGATCGTCTGAATCGGCTGTTGGTCCTTGTTGAAAACATTCACAGGACCTACTTCCCAAGCTCTCCCAGAGAAGCACTCGACACCATCATATTCCCAGTAGATGGGCTCCGTATTAGCAACACTCACTGAATCATCAGCATGGACAATTTCGATATCATCTCCGATCCACTGGATAAGGAATTGATGCATAGTTGACGACACACAACAGTTTGCATGTATCCAATCTCTTCCTAATAGTAAACTGTATGCCCCCTTGCCATCAATGACGAAGAAAGTAGTGACCAAGGTTTTAGTTTCGATTGTCAACTCAACATGAACTGCCCCCCCGAGTGTCAGAGGAATTACCAGCAAAGTCTCTCAACACCATGTCAGTCTTCAATAAATCTTCACTTGCCATTCCAAGTTTTCTGAAGGTGGCATATCGCATGATGTTTATGGCAGCCCCTCCATCAATGAACATTTTGCTTAGTGGCTTGCCATTAACATAACCCCTCATATAAAGTGGCTTCAAGTGCCAGTGCTTAGCTGGTTTATCAAATACTGCTCGTTGAGCTAAAACAAGATGAGCCAACAACTCCTGGAATTCATCTTCATCAAAGTCTGAATACACCTCGTCTCGGACATCCTGGTCTTCGGGAGCTATGAATTCTGATGGAAGAAAGAAAGCCATGCATGCATCAGCCGAACGATCACTTCCATCCGGCTTTTCTTTGGGTCGCCAGACTCGCTTTATCTTGGCACTTGCTTGCTCTAACTCTCTGTTTCTTAGGCGCTGCACCCTTCTCTTCTGGCTCCTTCTCAACCCTGGCGGACACCACTGTCCTCTCTGCCAGACATACTCGCGGTACTCTTCTTCTCCAGTACGAGTCCAACTGCGATTGGCAAATCCTCTTCCGTGCCAATCTTCAGAATTATTTATTTTTAAATGCCGATCGTCTTCAGGGACTCGTGCCCCAAGCCTTTCATAGATAGAACGACGGTTGACTCGAGATTGCCTATACTCAGAATATTGATTACTGCACTCAGGGCAATTGTTCTTAACTGGCAGCTTCAAGCCTTCGTTCCAACAGTACTGGAAAAATGAGCACTCCCAATGAGATTGTTCTTGCTCCTTCATATCTTCTAGTTCCTCTTGGTACATCTCTTCTTCGTACTTTCATTGTTTTCTCTAGGAACTTCTGTTCTTCATAAAATCTCTGCTTCTGGTACCGTTCCTGTTCCCGACGCCACTTATTCAGCAGAATACGCGTCGTAACCCTGGGTCTAGAAGTTTCACCCGTCTTAGCTCGGCTATTCTGGAACCGAACCCTCTGCTGAAGCTCTTTATTTGTAATTTGCCGATCAGGGTCAACAGCACCAGCATCCCTCGCTCTATCAGAGGTTAACACTTTCATTTTGCTCTTACCCCTGGGATCAGCTGTATTGACCATATTAACAGAGAAAGACATAGTATTCTGTCGAAAAGGGCTATCATCAACCTTCATCTTTCCATCAAACCTTAGATGCCTGTCATCGATAGCTTTCTGGATCCGCACTCTGAACACTCGACAATCATTTATGGAATGGGATCTAGTATTATGAAAACCACAATACTTCTTATCCTTGACTCCTTCAGGATGCAACATAGGGTGACCTTCTGGCAACTTGATACGTCCTTCCTTCAACAAGTACTTAAATAATTTATTTGACTTGGAAACATCAAAGTCATAAGTACCTTTTTGTTGCCTCAGCCATCGCTGGTTGACTTGAGTTGGCTCTTTAGCCCAGACTATTTCGGCTGTAGCTATTTCATCTTCATTATCGTATTTAGCTGCCTCATCTAGAAAAGCCTAATACATTTCAACAGTCACATCACCCTTCTGGAATTGATTATTCCTCTTGAATCCTAGGGCTTGACTGCTCATCGTTGCCAACCTCTGTGATAACTGCCCGAGGTCATCAAACTCCATGCCGAATAATTTCTCTTTGATACTCGGCAGCATACCAGCTATGGCTATCCCCGATAATTGGTTGTGTGGCAAATTTAGAGAATAGCAAAGATTCTTGGTTTCCCTGAACCAGCGTAGATATTCTTGTGGCGTCTCGCCAGGTTTCATCCTCAGGCTCATGAGATCGACCAACTTCTTTTCACTGGTACTTGTGAAGAAATACGAGTGGAATTTCTGTTCCAGCTCTGCCCACGTATTGATAGAATTTGCTGGCAGAGAAGCAAACCACAAGAAGGCTAGTCCTGTCAACGACAGTGGGAAGTACCGAATCCTCCAAGCTTCATCCGTAGATGCCTCTGCAAGTTGCATCAAGTATCGGCTGATATGTTCTACGGTACTGGTGTCATCTTGGCCTGAGAACTTGGCAAAATCAGTGGGAGGCTTCACCCTTGGAGAAAGTGCTACCCGATTGTACCACTCTGGGTAAGGGACTTGTAAGCATACGATTGACCCTTTGGTTTTAGGCCGAATTGATTTTGCATCATATCAGCCATCCTATGCATAATGAGGTCAATATTCGAATCAGGAGCTGCTTGTGCTTGCCCCTCAAGATGTAGTCCTGCCGAACTCTTGTAGCCTGGATTTGGAAGAGCATTAATCGAGCTATAATCGACGAACTCCTGATATCCATCCCCAAACATATTCCTTTGTATCCTGTTTGCTGCAGGAGACACTTTAGAAGCAGATTGTGGGACGTTCCCTGCCGTGCCGAACGTGAGCTGGCCATAAGTTTGGGGAGGTTGTTGCGTCTCATGAGGAACAATCCCACCTGTGCTTGGGCCAGCTCCACCTCCTTCTGTGATCTTTCGATGTTGAGGTACCGGGAACAATAGTGGTCCTTGCATTGGACCGACAGCTTCTTCAAAGCGTTTATCCGCTATTGGACCAAAAATGCTAACCATGATAGCATGAAAAGTATTCAGGAAAGCTGCCTGATGATTGGTCATGGCTTCCGATACAGCTTTGTATACTAATTCAGTCATCTTTCGAATAGCTTCCTCTTCGTTATTGTCAGACGACTCTGACTGGTGATGGGGAATGATCTTCGGGAATTCTTGCTTCTGGAAGACCCTGCCGCTCTTGTTCTTGGAGAAAGATGCCAAGCATTTGCGCTGGAATTCATCACAAGCTTCTCGTACTAAATCCCTTAAGTCTGGCAGCAACACATCCATGGTCACATCTAGAATTTGATCATCGCTGATTTTAGGCATCTTGAAACAATGTGGTCCCACCGGGCATGCCAAAAAGTGTGTTGACGCAAAACGTGACTCCTCACGCCAAGCACTCAGCAAGCCGAAAAGCTAGCTTCAATCGGGTGCCCGGAATGTGCTGAATCCGGAGACGTGCCAGTCGGTTTGACCTGAAAACCAACAAGGGAGAAAACTGTGAGAATACCTTTGGAACATGCCGGATAAAACCAGACAGTTCCATATGTAAGGCTTTGAAAGCCAATCACGACGGCACACAGCTATAGAAGCTGTCTGTCAGAGCATGTTTATAAAGTCATTCAGCTAGTTTGAGAACAGAGTATGTGAAGCATATTAACTACCGAATGCATATGTAAAGAAAGACATGCTTTAACAAATTAAAGATATTATAAACAGGTAACTTGCAAATATAGATCTATTCAAATAACACATGCATAGGCTAATCCAACTAATCTGCCGCACGTTTAGTCTTCATAAACCGGTCAGGCATAAACTCAAGCAAAGCTAATCCACCGCATGATACCACTTGCTATAAGCCTACACCACTTCTTATAATTAGATTAATCCACCGCATGATACAATCTAATTATAACAAGCTAGAAGCATGCATATATTTGAACAGATCTATAAAGGCTCATTACTCGTGTAAGCTTAACCAATATCGGCAAACCAGCCGAATTGGGGTCCATGAAGGAGGAACAAACAAGCAAGCACGATTAAACTAATCTAAAACTTGCATCTGCCGCACGACAACTAGTTTTATCAAAGCCTAACCATGATTGATATGCATGAACCCGCAACATGTAACAATCTAGATTGAAAGTTGATCCAGCCATCATGATCTTATGATTAAAAGAGAGCACCAGCGAACTCATGTGACAAGGCTGAACAAAGATCAATCTAGCTTGGGCAAAAGAGTGTTACAAGGATTAAATTAATAAAACATATAACACATGATAACTTAATGAATCTATTGGATCTGCCAAATCTAATAGAGCCGATAACTATTTTTACTCATGACTTAATCCGCCGCACGATACAAGGCATAAGCAAAAACTTCCCGTCATAAGCTTAAATCCGCCGCACGATACTAAGCTTAACATACGAGACTACTTGCATCATATCTAAATCCACCGCATGATACTAGACATGATGGCAAGGTTGCCGGTACTTACGGAGGTCGACGGATCGATGATTCCTCTCGAAGAACTCGACGACACGACTAAGGACTCAAAGGTGGCACGGGGCCGGTTTGTATTGATGGTTGTGAACAATTTTACAAAGCTCGAGGGCTCATATTTATACCCTGGACGAAATACTAATCCTAAACGATTACGATTTACATAATAAAATATGGAAAGATACAAATCCTACTTCCTAATCCTTTTGGCGTCTTCCATTGTCACATGTCTTCTCGTGCAAGCCGGCTTTGCTCGTAACATCCATCTCCCGAATGGAACCACCGTCTTGTGAAATAGCCGACCGCACAAGCATGCACCGAAGCCTTGAGGATCAAATAGCCATCCGACTGCTTGCCGAATTCTTTCCTCTCTGCTGGCTGGGTCAACCTGTCATACTTCTTGCGCGTGCAAGAATTTGGTGTCAACAACCGGACTCTGTGTGTATGTGCGTCCGGTCACAGCCTGAGCGTCCGGTCATATAAAACACATCCGATGAACAGTGTGTGTTGTGCATCCGGTCACGCCAAACTTGTGCATCCGATCAACCCTTCGCAGAACTGAGCAGCGAGACAACTCAACGATCGGACGCACTGGTCAGCGTCCGGTCGTTGAACAGGCAACGTCCGGTCACCCCGAAATCCCACTGTTCATCCACCGATTCGACCCGATCTCATCCAAAATGAATCCACTAGGGTTCAAACTTGATGAGTAGAGTCGCAAGGTAGATAGTGAGCTACTCCTAGGAGATCATGGCTCAAACCTATCTCCAAACCGATGAATCGAAGAGATTCGGGAAAGAGAGGAGAAACTCAATCCAAAATGAAACTTGACCGATCTATTGCTACAAGAGATTAGAGTGCAATTCCTTCGGTCAAAAGATCACAAACCCATTCATGCACAATGTGATTCAAGTGGAATCGCAAAACTACTCATGACGAGAAAGAACGAGGCAAATCTCCATGACAGCCAAAAACCAAAACGCGAAGAACACCCAAGCAAGAACGCGATTCGATCTCAATTTCCAGCCGAAACTTCTCCACACGAGGAGACAACGAGATTTCGGTCTCGTTTCCTCAAAAAGCAAATACACAGAGGTATTGTTCACCGTCTTTGTGGATCTCAGTAGCTACAGCATGGAAAGGGAAGCAGAAAACCCTAGAATGAAAATAGCAATGGCTGAGATAATCTGGAGGGAGGGGAGGCCTCTCCTTATATAGCCTAATCCAATTATTCCCCTTCTACCCTTACAGCTAATTACAGAGCGAACCAGCTAAACCCTAGGGTTATTCTGGACCAACTCGAAGTGGATGCTGATCCGACGGCCACGCCCGGACAACTGGTAGCGTTGCCTCGACGCAACCTCACTGATTGCCGCCACGTGCCGCCACCGCTCTGCTTGTCCTTTTCACGGACTCCGCCCCCGGTTTTGAGGCCCAAACCGGGAAACCAGCCTTCACGACCATCCCCCAGTTTTGAGGCCCAAACAAGGAAACCAGCCGTCCATCACCTGAGTTTTGTGGCCCAAACTCAGAAACCCGTAGCACCCAGGTTTTGAGGCCCAAACCTGGAAACTGTCCTCAGCCTGAGTTTTGTGGCCCAAACTCGGCAAACCCGCAGCACCCAGGTTTTGTGGCCCAAACCTGGAAACCGTCCACTCAGTGGTTTTTCTGTGGCCCAACCACCAAACCGAGCCGTAGAGGGGATGCACCGCCCGTGCACCCCGTCCACCGACACATGTCCCCAGGTCCTCGACCCGAGCAACACTGTGCCCCGCAAGTCTCCGCTCATCGTTGTCCCAGGCTGTCAGCCACCACAGCTGATCCTTAGGCCACCGGTCCTGTAACACCTCTGGTGTTTAGCATGTAATTAACTTGACATATCATCATTAAGCATCTTAATCATGATTTCATGTGTATGCATTTTGCTAAGTGTATCTTTTTATGTGAATTACCTCTATTTCAAAAACCCTAATTAGCCCACTTCTCTCTACTAGGGCAAAATGGTAATTTCACCTCTGTGCCTAGCTTTGTGTAATTCTTGTTCCTTTAGTGCCTTGAAGTGTTGTTGTGTTGGCCAAAGTTCAAAAATCAGAATTTGATTTCAAAACTCTTTGCAAAACCCTGATTTCCAAATCCTGGATTTTATCCCTCTTGTTGTGATTCAAAAATTATTCAAAATTTGGGATTGGTCCAAAAAGCAAAGTTGTAGATCTGTCAAAGAGAAACAACTTTGGTATTTACAAATTTTCAAGTTACAGTACAAAGTTTTGAGTTATTTCAAATTCTATCAAACTCCAGTTTTTGTCCCCTTTTCAGTTTTCCAAAATGAGTTCAAAAACTAATGAGTTTCAGGAAAAGTGTATAATAGCAAAGTTGTAGGTTTTGACAAATGGAACAACTTTCATATATAAAGATTTTCAAGTTTTAGTTTGAAATCCAGAGTAATTTTGATTTGAATGAAGTTTGAAAAAGTGTCCCCTTTACTGTTTTCAAGTATTGTTCAAAAACTATTTGGAATTCGAAAATGTTCATATTGACAAAGTTGTAGATCTCGTTTTTCTGAGCAACTTTGGTGTTTTGAGTTTTTGTCGCTCAGTTCAAGTTTTTGAAGTATTTTGCAAAATACAGAAACCAGCCAAAAGTCAAACCCTAGCCTAGACCCTGTTCATCTTCTCCGGTAGGGGGGGGGGTCCGGCCATGGCCGCCTCGCCGTCGCCGCGTGCGCCACGCGCCTGGCTGCTGTCCGCCTGCTCCCGACCAGCCGCCTGCAACCGCGACAGCACGCCGCACCCGCACGCGCAACCGCTGACCCTCGCACCCGTCCCCCACTGCTCCCCGACACCGCCGCCGCGTGTTCAACGTCGGCGAGCTCACGCCCAGGCCCCGAGCGCGCGTCAACCCTGCTGCCAGAGCACAATCGAGTGCGCACGCCTCCGTGAAGCTTACCCGCCTGCCCGTGACACCTCTCCGCCCCCGAGCGCGCCTATAAAACCTCCCCGCCGGTGAGCCGAAGCCCTCACCGCCTCCGCCACCGTCGCCAGCTCACACCAGCGCCTCCCGAGCTCAACCATCTAGCTCAGGAGCTCCGCCGTGTCCTTGTGCAGCTTCACCACCCCTCAATTTGGTCTCTACCGTCCCTGGTTGCCCGGCGTAACTCGCCGTTCCCATCTCCGGCGAGAAGCCCGTCGAGGTCGGGATCGTGAAATACTCCCTCTCCGGCCTTGATCATCTCCCTCCGACCCCCGCATCACCTTCCTTGCTCCTTTGCGCCTCTGACAGACCCCTTGCGGTCACTTGTATCGCGCAGGATCATCGGGACGACGATCGCCGCCGTGAGCTTTCCGCCGGCCACCGTCGACCACCTCCCTCCGTTCATCCCCTTCCCTCGCCGAGCCGCTTAATCGACTCACGGTGAGCTCCTGATGCCGTCCCTACCCTCGGTTTCGCCGCGGAGAGCCCGCAGTGGCCGGCGCAGCAGCGCCGCCGCCGTCGGCCGGCCGCCGGTGAGCGAGGGAGAAGAACAGTGCTCTTTTCTATTTTTCTCATACATGTGAATAGTGCTGAGATTTCATATTTTTGTGTGATTTTCTGTGTTGATCCATAAATTCTAAAAATTTTGTGGTAGACTTTTTATGCTCTGAAGTATTTTATAAAAATATGAAACTTGACTTTTCTGCAAAAATTTGAAAATGAAAAATCTCCCTTTTAATTAATAAATGATGGTTTTGGATTTTTAGAAAATGATTTATAACTCCAAAATTTATGAGATCACTTTTTGTGAGCTAGTTATGCCATGACAAGTCTCTGGTGAAATTTTGAAGTCATTTGAAACAAGTGATTTTTGAGCTTTATTTTAATTAAGGAATAGTGCCTTTTGTTAATTAAATGTCTAGATTTAATTGAGCACCTTAATGACCTCCAAAAATTATGAAATTTGTTTTGCCATATAGTTGTACTCTAATGAACTTGTGTGATTAATTTGGTAATTTTTGGAGCACCTTCATAAAATGACCTTTTTAAATAATTAAGAAAAATAGAAAAGGGTGATTAGGGTTAGCGTTGATTGACCTGTGATGTGACTTTTGGGATTGCTTGATGTTCATAGACCCCTACCCTTTGGTCTATAATGTTTGTGATGCTATGTTTGATTGATGTTTAGGATAGTTATGATAAAGTCTAGTTTAATCAATTTTGCTTAAGGAAGAAATGGCTAACTTTTATGCTCAACCTAGATTTCGATTATGCCTTGCCTTAGAGTAATCTTGAATCTGTGGAATTGTCTTGCACCTGAAGTCCATGTCATCATTCTCATGAGCATTCATCATTGCATCCGTATAGTTGACGAAGAAAGCCCTGAAGTCGAGGTAGCCGCCGAAGGATCTGTCCCCGAGGCAACCCCAAGCTCCGACGCTTATACCTATCCCGAGTCTACTCTTTTTGCCGTCCAAGGCAAGCCCCGGTGCATTTAACCCTTTCCTTGAATTTATAAATGTTTCCTTAAATGTCTTTGAGTTAAATTATTGCATTAGGTTGATAGGAGTTGAGTGAAATCCTATCTGATGCATTATCTACCTTGACCAATGATACACCCGATACCTGCTTTTCAAAAACTATTTGAAAAATGCTTAGCAATGCTATATGATAGATTTGCAATAAAAATGCCAAGTTCAAAAGTGTGGTCACTTTAAGAATATTTATGGGAATTTCTGGTTTACTCCCACCATTGGCTAAGTATCTGATCCGTACCTAGTCAATGGGAAGGAGAGGTTGTCCTTGCGTACGGTGCCGTCATGTTGTAGTCCGGGACTCAACAGTTGACACCGGCCGGGACAGGGTTGAAAAACTGACAGGACCTGTACTCTTGGGTTAGAGTCCCGAGGTGCTTGTCGCTGGCTGGAAAATTTAGGGACCACCTGTATGGGGGCCTGATTGACTAAGACTTGCAACTATTCACATACTACGGAAAGCTTCGGCTCCGAGGAATCCTTGATTGGACCGACAACCGCGCACTGGGAGTGGAGAGATGGCGGAAGTAGCATGTACCCACGTGGGTTAGAGGCCCGGATTGGAGTGGTGTACTGTACTTCCGGGTGGCGTAGGACCGGGCCCAATCTTGGAGGAATCGTGGTAGACGAGTTGGCATATGCAAGCTTGGGTGCTACATATGCAGTGTGGATAGGGACCCTCAGCTGAGTATTATTTATCCGGATTAACGCTGCTCCTCGGTTATGGAGACTTAGTCACTGACTGTCAACAGGGAGTGGTTCTCAACTAGGTCTGTTTTGGAAAGTAAAATGAATCAAGGATTATGATGGAACAAGGAATACCGAATCTTTCAAAATTAAAATAAGGTTTACCAAAAATGCTTTTCTGCAAAATACTTGAACTTGCTTAAGCCTTACCTTGACTACCCTAAGCCTGCATTCCTGAGTCTTCTCCCTTTTCTTTAGTCGGGTAAGTCTTGTTGAGTACCTTTGTACTCAGGGTTCTTTTACCCATGTTGCAGGTATGGCAGACTCCTCAGTATGCCTCGGACCCTGCTGTGTGACTGTTGTTCAGGAAGAGGCCGATGGGGCCGATGAGTGATTATTCACCCTCGGGCTGGGTGATGTATCTTTATCTTTTAGTTGTTGTCATCGGCTACCCTGCCAACTCTATTTGAACTATGGTCTGTAATAATTTCACTTTAAGTTTATGTTGAACACTGGTTTGTAAAACTATTGTTATTTAAGTCTTCCGCTATTTACTCCGATGTTATTTGTCAAAATGTTCAAGAGATTGTAACTGAATTGTGAGATGATCCTGCGGACATCGGGCACTGATGTAGCCCAGTGGCGAACCCGGTCTTAATCTCTTGGCTGTACAGATCGACTGTCAGTGGTCGATAGTGATCAGTGGGCCATGGGATTAGGGCCGTTACGTCACAGAGTGGTATCGGAGCATCTCACTACGACGTTGAAATCTTTTTGCGAAAATTTCAAAAGGTTTTTAAGTTCAAAAACTAAACTTGACTATTTTGAGTCCAAATTGCTTCTCTCATCTCATCTTGTCTTTGGCAACTAGTAGCAAGACAACTTGTATAAGCCCTATGTACCTTACCTTAGTAGTTGCATTGCCTTGTTCCGTAGGAACGGATCATGCATCATGTCATTATCACTTAAGTTAACTTCCTCTCTAAGTCGGTTGGGTTAGTATGCCTTTACCTTTTCTTGCTAGCCTTTCTCACCTATAACCTCTTGTCCAGATATGGTCATCCTCAAGCGGACTGCTCGCAAGTCGACTGGACCGCATGGTGTGCCGCGTCACCAGCTGGCGCCACGCACCGGAGAAGAGACTGGAGAATCCTCCAACGGACGTCGCTCGTCCCGCCGCAACCGCAAGCAGCTGAAGGAGGAGATCAAGAATCTAAAGGCTGAAATGGAGAACATGGAGCATGACTTCTATCTTTCTCGCATGGAGTTTTATGAGGCACGAGCTTCCCTGGAGCAGGCCAATCGGAACACAGTTCGCGCTATCGAGCAGCGCAACGATGCTTGGACCCGCGAAGATGTCACCAGAGCCCAACTCCAGGGACTGCAGCAATACACTGCCCAGATTGAGCAGTACAATGATATACTTCATGAGGAGGTACATCAATTGTACAACCAACTTCACCCCGTGGCTCCACCTGTTGCTGAGGATCCAGAAGATGGAGTCGTGGAGGAACCTGAAGAAGCACATGAGCCAGTCCCGAATGTAGAAATGGAACCTGTTGAAGATGTTCACATTGAAGATGAAGATGAGGAGGAAGAGCCTGAGCTCATCATCGAAGATGAAGATGACGATGAAGAGATGATCATCATCGATGACGACTAGATTCGTTGTGTCTGTACCATCTGCTCACCTAAAGCCTTAAGTCTAGGTTGGGACGTAGTTGGTCTTCTGTCTAGTCGAGTCTGTATCGCGTCTTGTACCTTTCCTTTATCAGTTAGTCGAACCTCTGTATCAGTTATCTACCTTTGCATCAATGAATCTTATCAGTCAGTTTCGTTCAAAAGCAATCTTTGGATGCTAAGTTCCCAAATTCTTAACAGATGCCTGTGAACACCCGCACTGGAGCCGGAAGTTCCGGAGGTGCCAACCTTCCAAACCCTCCACCAGTTCCTGCTACCCTGGCAGATGCCATTGCAGCCTTGGCCGCCGCTGCCAACCTAATGGCTCAGAACCAAGGACAGCAGAATGTTGGTCACCGTGGTCGTCACAACCAAGAAACCACCTATGTGGAGTTCACTGAAACCCGTCCACCGGTTTTCACCAGAGCCGATGAACCCCTCGAAGCTGATGATTGGCTCCGCACCATGGAGCAGAAGTTTGGTCTCATCCGATGCACTGAAATCCAGAAGCCCCGGTTCGCTTCTCAGCAGCTTCGTGGTCCAGCAAGTGCTTGGTATGCCAACCTCTTGGCTGCCCAACCTGAAGGTCATGAGTTGACCTGGGAGGAGTTCCGCACCGCTTTCCGTGCACATCACATCCCGTCAGGTCTGATGAAGATGAAGCTTGATCAGTTCCTAGCTCTGCAGCAGAAGGAATCCACAGTGATGCAGTATGTGGGTCAGTTCAATCACCTGAGCCAGTATGCCTCCGACTATGTCAACACAGAGGAAAAGAAGAGAGATTGTTTCCTTAGGGGTCTGCACCCTAAGATTCGCAGAGGTCTGTCCAACAACCTCAACGGATCTTATCATGATGTCGTTGACCGTGCTGTCGCTTTCGAGGAAAGTAACCGCCAGTATCAGGAGGAGAAGAAGAAGAAGAAGGCTGGGTCTAGCAGCTTCTCCAGCAACCATAAGCGCCCAAGAATCATCTACCACCCCAGTCACCACCAAAACCGTGCCCCATATCCCCATCAGCAAGTGGTCGTTCGTACCGCGGCCACTACCCATAATGCCAACCAGCAAAGTGCCACTCAGCCGAACGCCCCAGGTGTTCGTATCACCACCCCACAAACAGCTTACAACCATCCATGCTACAACTGTGGCCAAGTTGGTCACTGGTCTCGCGATTGCCCAAAACCCAAGAAGAATGCCCAGCATGCACAGAAAGGCCCGGGAGGATCACAGCAGCAGCACCGTGCACCGCAGCAGCACGTCCAGAAGGGCAAGTTTGTCAAGAAGCACGGGCAAGTCTACTTCACCACCGTCAGTAACATCCCAGAAGGAGAGCCCGTCATGCTCGGTAGGTTCCCTGTTGCCAATCATCCTGCAGTCGTCTTGTTCGATTCTGGTGCATCGCATTCCTTCATCAGTCGCACTTTTGTCATCAAGCATGAGTTACCCATGGGGGAGTTAAAAGAAAGTTTCTGTATACTTTCGCCTGGAGGGCGGATAAATACTAAGGAAGTGGTCCGCAGTATACCAGTAATGTTGGGGGAACATGTCTTTCCTACCACCATGATAGTACTGCGCAATCAAGAGATAGATGTCATCTTAGGCATGAATTGGATGTGTCAGTATAAAGCCATGATAGACATCTTGAATAGAGTTGTGAGAGTGGATATTCCTAACAGCACTTCCAAACTCCTTCTCCAACTTCCTATGCCTCAAAAACCAGCAACCACCCAGTTGAATACCGCCTGTGTTCCGGAAGTCAGTGATATTCCCGTGGTCTGTGAGTTCCCTGATGTCTTTCCAGAAGATCTACCCGGTCTGCCTCCTGACCGTGATGTTGAGTTTGCCATAGAGCTAAAGCCCGGGACTGCTCCTATATCCCGCAGAGCTTATCGAATGCCTCCCAGAGAGTTGGCAGAGCTGAAGATCCAATTGCAAGAGCTATTGGACAAGGGTCTCATTCGCCCAAGTTCATCTCCTTGGGGCTGTCCAGCTATCTTTGTGAAGAAGAAGGACAAAAGTCTTCGTCTGTGCGTTGACTATCGCCCACTCAACGAGGTCACCATCAAAAATAAATATCCCTTGCCTCGCATTGACCTTCTTTTCGACCAGTTGTCTGGAGCCAGAGTGTTTCTCCAAGATTGATCTCAGATCTGGCTATCACCAAATAAAAATCCGTCCAGAAGACATTCCTAAAACAGCTTTCACCACCAGATACGGCCTATATGAGTACTTGGTCATGTCCTTTGGCTTGACCAATGCCCCCGCTCATTTCATGTATCTCATGAACTCTGTGTTCATGCCAGAGCTCGATAAATTTGTAGTCGTGTTCATTGACGACATCCTTGTCTATTCAAGAACTCCTGAAGATCACGCCAAGCATCTTCGAATCGTTCTCTCTCGTCTCAGAGATCACCAGCTGTATGCCAAGTTCAGTAAATGTGAATTCTGGCTAGATCGAATTCAATTCCTTGGTCATGTCCTGTCCGCTGAAGGTGTGTCAGTTGACCCTGAAAAAGTGGCAGATATCTTGGATTGGAAGCCACCTACCACTGTCCGCGAAGTTCGCAGCTTCATGGGAATGGCTGGATACTATCGTCGTTTCATCCCAGATTTCTCCAGAGTCGCCAAGCCTATCACAGAGTTGTTGAAGAATTCCGTGGATTTCGTTTGGTCACCAGCCTGTGAGCAAGCCTTTCAAGCCCTGAAGAAACTGCTAACTACATCACCAGTCCTAGCTCAACCAGATATCGAGAAACCCTTCGATGTATACTGTGATGCATCTGGTACTGGTTTGGGCTGTGTTTTGATGCAAGAAGGACGAGTAATCGCTTATGCCTCACGACAGCTTAAGCGACATGAGGAAAACTACCCACCCATGATCTTGAGCTAGCAGCAGTCGTGCATGCCTTGAAGATTTGGCGTCACTATCTGTTGGGCAGTATCTGCAATATGTATACGGATCACAAGAGCCTAAAGTATATCTTCACTCAAGAAGAATTGAATATGAGGCAGAGAAGATGGCTTGAGCTGATTAAAGATTATGATCTCAAAGTACATTACCATCCAGGTAAGGCAAATGTAGTTGCCGATGCCCTCAGTCGCAAGTCACACTGCAACTGTCTGATGACGAAGCCCTATGATCTTTCCTTGTGCCATGATCTCGAAAGGATGGGTATCGAAATAATTTCGCAAGGAAGCCTGAACAATGTCAGCATCGAAACAACCATCAAGGATCAAGTCATTGCTGCTCAGAAGGATAACCCTGGAATCAAGCACATCATCGAAAAGGTCCAGACTGGAAAGACTGATTGTTTCAGGATCGATGATGTAGGAGTTGTTGGTTCAAGAATCGCCTAGTAGTTCCCAAGGTGCCTGAATTGAGACAGTTAATCCTTGATGAAGCACACTTGACCAGATTCTCTATTCACCCCGGCAGCAACAAGATGTACCAAGACTTAAAGCAGAGATTCTGGTGGACTAAAATGAAGATTGAGATTGCCCGGTATGTCGCTCAGTGTGATACCTGCCAAGAGTCAAGGCAGTACACATGAAGCCTGGAGGAGAATTGCAACCTTGTCAGTACCCGTTTGGAAATGGGACGACATTAGTATGGATTTTGTCAATGGACTACCCAAGACCCAGAAAGGTTTGATTCCATTTGGGTAATTGTGGACCGACTCACTAAGCAAGCTCACTTTCTGCCAGTGAAGACCAGTTACAACCGTCCCCATGTATGCCACCTTGTACAAGAACAACATAGTGAAGCTTCATGGCATACCCAAGACCATTGTCTCTGACCGTGGTACCCAGTTTGTCGCTAAGTTTTGGAAAGCGTTCCATACCTCACTTGGAACCAAGCTCTTACATAGTACGGCATATCATCCGCAAACAGATGGACAAACTGAGCGAGTCAACCAAGTGCTGGAGGACATGTTGAGAGCCCTGTGTTCTTACCTTCGCAGATACTTGGGATGACTGTTTGCCTTTGGCAGAGTTCTCTTATAATAACAGTTACCAAGAGAGCATCAAAATGGCACCCTTTGAAGCACTGTACGGTCGTCGTTGTCGTACACCCTCAGTTGGTCTGAGCCGGAGAAAGAGAATTCTTTGGAGTTGACCTGGTTAAAGATATGGAAGAGAAAGTCAAGCAGATACAAGAGAATATGAGATTGCCCAATCTCGACAGAAGAGTTACGCTGACAAGAGACGTCGACCTCTGAAGTTTCAAGTTGGAGATTATGTATATCTCAAGGTCTCACCAACCAAAGGAGTCACTCGTTTTGGAGTCAAAGGAAAGTTAGCACCCCGTTACATTGGTCCGTTTGAGATTTGGAAATGTTGTGGCAAGGTAGCTTACAAGCTGAAGTTGCCCGATCATCTCTCCGCTGTCCACAATGTTTTCCATGTCTCCCAACTCAAGAAGTGTCTCAGAGTACCAGAACATGTCGTGGAAGTTGAAGGTGTTGAGCTAGAGCCTGATCTGTCCTACTCAGAATATCCAGTTCGCGTGTTGGACCACAAGGATCGCGTTACTCGAAGAACTACCACGAGATGGTACAAAATACAGTGGAACCAGCACTCTGAAGAAGAAGCCACCTGGGAATCCGAAGACTTCTTAGCAAAGAACTACCCCGACTTTCTCGAATCCCTGTCTATGTAAGGTTTTGTCTTTATCCCCTCTTGTCCTTCCTTAAGACGCAGAATCTCGGGGCGAGATTTCTTTTAGGGGGGAGGCTGTAACACCTCTGGTGTTTAGCAATGTAATTAACTTGACATATCATCATTAAGCATCTTAATCATGATTTCATGTGTATGCATTTTGCTAAGTGTATCTTTTTATGTGAATTACCTCTATTTCAAAAACCCTAATTAGCCCACTTCTCTCTACTAGGGCAAAATGGTAATTTTCACCTCTGTGCCTAGCTTTGTGTAATTCTTGTTCCTTTAGTGCCTTGAAGTGTTGTTGTGTTGGCCAAATTCAAAAATCACAATTTGATTTCAAACTCTTTGCAAAACCCTGATTTCCAATCCTGGATTTTATCCCTCTTGTTGTGATTCAAAACTTATTCAAAATTTGGGATTGGTCCAAAAAGCAAAGTTAGATCTGTCAAAGAGAACAAACTTGGTATTTACAATTTTCAAGTTACAGTACAAAGTTCTTGAGTTATTTCAAATTCTATCAAACTCCAGTTTTTGTTCCCCTTTTCAGTTTTCCAAAATGAGTTCAAAAACTAATGAGTTTCAGGAAATGTATAATAGCAAAAGTTGTAGGTTTTGACAAATGGAACAACTTTCATATATAAGATTTCAAGTTTTAGTTTGAAATCCAGAGTAATTTTTGATTGAATCAGTTTGAAAAATGTCCCCTTTACGTTTTCAAGTATTGTTCAAAAACTATTTGGAATTTGAAAATGTTCATATTGACAAAGTTGTAGATCTCATTTTTCTGACAACTTTGGTGTTTTGAGTTTTTGTCGCAGTTCAAATTTTTGAAGTATTTGCAAATACAGAAACCAGCCAAAAGTCAAACCCTAGCCTACTACCCTGTTCATCTTCTCCGGTAGGGGGGGGCCCGGCCATGGCCGCCTCGCCGTCGCCGCGTGCGCCACGCGCCTGGCTGCTGTCGCCCTGCCCCGACCAGCCGCCTGCAACCGCGACAGCACGCCGCACCCGCACGCGCAACCGCTGACCCTCGCACCCGTCCCCCACTGCTCCCGAACCGCCGCCGCGTGTTCAACGCCGGCGAGCTCACGCCCAGGCCCGAGCGCGCGTCAACCCTGCTGCCAGAGCACAATCGAGTGCGCACGCCTCGTGAAGCTTACCCGCTGCCCGTGACACCTCTCCGCCCCGAGCGCGCCTATAAAACCTCCCCGCCGGTGAGCCGAAGCCTCACCGCCTCCGCCACCGTCGCCAGCTCAACCAGCGCCTCCCGAGCTCAACCATCTAGCTCAGGAGCTCCGCCGTGTCCTTGTGCAGCTTCACCACCCCTCAATTTGGTCTCTACCGTCCCTGGTTGCCCGGCGTAACTCGCCGTTCCCATCTCGGCGAGAAGCCCGTCGAGGTCGGGATCGTGAAATACTCCCTCTCCGGCCTTGATCATCTCCCTCGACCCCCGCATCACCTTCCTTGCTCCTTTGCGCCTCTGACAGACCCCTTGCGGTCATTGTATCGCGCAGGATCATCGGACGACGATCGCCGCCGTGAGTTCCGCCGGCCACCGTCGACCACCTCCCTCCGTTCATCCCCTTCCTCGCCGAGCCGCTTAATCGACTCACGGTGAGCTCCTGATGCCTCCCTACCCTCGGTTTCGCCGCGGAGAGCCCGCAGTGGCCGGCGCAGCAGCGCCGCCGCCGTCGGGCCGGCCGCCGGAGCGAGGGAGAAGAACAGTGCTCTTTTCTATTTTCTCATACATGTGAATAGTGTTCAGATTTCATATTTTTGTGTGATTTTCTGTGTTGATCCATAAATTCTGAAATTTTGTGGTAGACTTTTATGCTCTGAAGTATTTTATAAAAATATGAAAACTTGACTTTTCTGCAAAAATTTGAAAATGAAAAATCTCCCTTTTAATTAATAAATGATGGTTTTGGATTTTTAGAAAAATTTATAACTCCAAAATTTATGAGATCACTTTTTGTGAGCTAGTTATGCCATGACAAGTCTCTGGTGAAATTTTGAAGTCATTTGAAACAAGTTGATTTTTGAGCTTTATTTTAATTAAGGAATAGTGCCTTTTGTTAATTAAATGTCTAGATTTAATTGAGCACCTTAATGACCTCCAAAAATTATGAAATTTGTTTTGCCATATAGTTGTACTCTAATGAACTTGTGTGATTAATTTGGTAATTTTTGGAGCACCTTCATAAAATGACCTTTTTAAATAATTAAGAAAAATAGAAAAGGGTGATTAGGGTTAGCGTTGATGACCTGTGATGTGACTTTTGGGATTGCTTGATGTTCATAGACCCCTACCCTTGGTCTATGATGTTTGTGATGCTATGTTGATTGATGCTTAGGATAGTTATGATAAAGTCTAGTTTAATCATTTTGCTTAAGGAAGAAATGGTAACTTTTATGCTCAACCTAGATTTCGATTATGCCTTGCCTTAGAGTAATCTTGAATCTGTGGTATTGTCTTGCACCTGAAGTCCATGTCATCATTCTCATGAGCATTCATCATTGCATCCGTATAGTTGACGAAGAAGGCCCTGAAGTCGAGTGAGGTAGCCGCCGAAGGATCTGTCCCCGAGGCAACCCCGAGCTCCGACGCTTATACCTACCCCGAGTCTACTCTTTTTGCCGTCCAAGGCAAGCCCCGGTGCATTTAACCCTACCTTGCTTTTATAAATGTTTCCTTAAATGTTTTGAGTTAAATTATTGCATTAGGTTGATAGGAGTTGAGTGAAATCCTATCTGATGCATTATCTACCTTGACCAATGATACACCCGATACCTGCTTTTCAAAAACTATTTGAAAAATGCTTAGCAATGCTATATGATAGATTTGCAATAAAAATGCCAAGTTCAAAAGTGTGATCACTTTAAGAATATTTATGGGAATTTCTGGTTTACTCCCACCATTGGCTAAGTATCTGATCCGTACCTAGTCAATGGGAAGGAGAGGTTGTCCTTGCGTACGGTGCCGTCATGTTGTAGTCCGGGACTCAACAGTTGACACCGACCGGGACAGGGTTGAAAAACTGACAGGACCTGTACTCTTGGGTTAGAGTCCCGAGGTGCTTGTCGCTGGCTGGAAAATTTAGGGACCACCTGTATGGGGGCCTGATTGACTAAGACTTGCAACTATTCACATACTACGGAAAGCTTCGGCTCCGAGGAATCCTTGATTGGACCGACAACCGCGCACTGGGAGTGGAGAGATGGCGGAAGTAGCATGTACCCACGTGGGTTAGAGGCCCGGATTGGAGTGGTGTACTGTACTTCCGGGTGGCGTAGGACCGGGCCCAATCTTGGAGGAATCGTGGTAGACGAGTTGGCATATGCAAGCTTGGGTGCTACATATGCAGTGTGGATAGGGACCCTCAGCTGAGTATTATTTATCCGGATTAACGCTGCTCCTCGGTTATGGAGACTTAGTCACTGACTGTCAACAGGGAGTGGTTCTCAACTAGGTCTGTTTTGGAAAGTAAAATGAATCAATGATTATGATGGAACAAGGAATACCGAATCTTTCAAAATAAAATAAGGTTTACCAAAAATGCTTTTCTGCAAAATACTTGAACTTGCTTAAGCCTTACCTTGACTACCCTAAGCCTGCATTCCTGAGTCTTCTCCCTTTTCTTTAGTCGGGTAAGTCTTGTTGAGTACCTTTGTACTCAGGGTTCTTTTACCCATGTTGCAGGTATGGCAGACTCCTCAGTATGCCTCGGACCCTGCTGTGTGACTGTTGTTCAGGAAGAGGCCGATGGGCCGATGAGTGATTATTCACCCTCGGGCTGGGTGATGTATCTTTATCTTTTAGTTGTTGTCATCTGCTACCCTGCCAACTCTATTTGAACTATGGTCTGTAATAATTCACTTTAAGTTTATGTTGAACACTGGTTTGTAAAACTATTGTTATTTAAGTCTTCCGCTATTTACTCCGATGTTATTTGTCAAAATGTTCAAGAGATTGTAACTGAATTGTGAGATGATCCTGCGGACATCGGGCACTGATGTAGCCCAGTGGCGAACCCGGTCTTAATCTCTTGGCTGTACGGATCGACTGTCAGTGGTTGATAGTGATCAGTGGGCCATGGGATTAGGGCCGTTACGTCACAGGTCCCTCAGTCCAAGCCTCACGTACGCCCTTCACCGCTCCCGGTCATCGGCACGAACGTTCTACTGACCTTCACCTGCCTTTGAATCAATGTATCCGGCTCGACACCTGCACAACACAAAGCCAAAGAACAAGCGCATCATCAAACCAGTTGACATCCACTCATCACTCGAGACTCGGCATACACCCATGTACCCGCCAATCTCCCCTTGAGGAGTTGCATTGTCAACTACAACATAATCATACTGATGTGAAGAAGGGAAGAAGAGAGAAGTAGAGAACTCGTTCCAACCCTGACCCAAAAGCAATCAGATCCGAGAAGGTCAAGTGGAAAGAGCAAAACAAACTTGTCCCCCAAAGACAGGGCAACGGCTCGACGCAACCAAGCGAAAGCAAGGCTAGCCCTCAAGAAGAGGTATAGAAAGGGTCAACAAACCGCTAGCGAGAGAACTTGACACCAACTAAGGAAAGCCAACGAAACAGCAGAAGAGCTCGATACCAAATGGAAGGTACCGGCAAAGTCGCTAGTCCCCAAGAAAGAGGCAAGGCTCAACACAACTAGTTACCAAAAATGCTCCGACCAAATAACATTCATCAGACAAAACCCCAGCAAACTCCCCCTTCAATAGTGCACACAACTAGAATATGATTTTAAGGTTTCTCCCCCTTAGTTGACAATGCACTATCAAGCAAATTTCTCCCTTCCAAATGCATTTGAGTAAAAAAATGCAAGTTAGCAGCTTCAGGAATATAGTCTAGAGAACGAAAAGATGCTCTACATAGGATAACTCCTATGACGCAACAGGAAGCATACATGCCAGCAAAGGCTCAAACTGTTCACCAATTACAAATTATGAACATATAAGGAAAGTGAGCAGTTTTAGCCATTCAGAAAAGGATGTTCACCATAAAAAAAGCACTGAACATGTATAGACAGGAAGTCAAACAAGTGCTAATCATGTATGCAAAGTGAACTACCCCTAGCAAAGTTCAATCATCATGCTATAGAATGAAACATAGACTTGTGATTTCATATTTAAATCGGAGTTGCAGCGGTGAAATTGCACAAGTTCAAAATTCAGCATGTGATTGTGAGAGGTTGAATGCTTGTCGTTGCCTAACTTTTCAACCGAGCTAAGCCTATGCAAAAGCAATTAGAAGCTTAAAGCAACGGTTTTAGTCATACACTACACGGCTCAAGTTTAACTCAAATGTGCAATGAGAAACAGTCTCGATACCGTGTTGTGTTGACAAGTAATCCCATCTCGATCATTCCAATTCACCTAAAACTTGGTTCAATTTAGTATGACAGAATATGAACATACCAAGCAAGTGAAAGACTCAGAACTAGAGACATAGCCACCTAGCATATATGAGAAGCACAAGTGAATTCAACACATTCTACACATGCTAGTTGCATATCTTAATGGTGAACAATTTTTAAGTTTTATGTTCATTAAGCAAATTCACCATTCATAAAATAGCTAAGCTAACAACATGTATGAGTGATCAGAAAAAGCATAAGCTACAAGTATCATCATATAGCATCAGAGCATACTAGACAGAGCATAATCACATTCTAAAGATTATATACATGAAGCTCAGAAAGTAAGGATGCATGATGGAATGCAAAGACTAACCGACCCAAAACTAAAATAAAACGAAAGAAAAAAGAGTCAGTCTATGAAGAAATATTTCCCTCATCTAAAAGGGAAAACACACACTAACACTCTGGTGTTAAGCAAGACTAAAACTTGACATGTCATCATATGCATTGGCATTTTATCTGAGTTAATAACTTGATTATGTATTCACTTAAAACAAGTTTAATTTTCATGCTTGTGCTTAGTGATAAGGAGTGTTTAAGTTTGCAATCCTAGTTTATGTTCTTGTTAAGAATAATGCTTTTATGCTTTATAAGGGTATTATGGTAATCTTATGTATAGTAGTTGAATTTTATACCCAACCCTGGTATTATGTCTCAAAGGTGTAGTGGGAACATGTTTCAAGCTACCTTTGAGTTGTAATTCCAGATTGGAATGAAATTCAAATAAATAGTTTAAATAATTCAAAAATCTGAGCATATTTTGGGTATTTTGCAAAAATGAAAGATGTTCAGTATTGAATTCTGAGCATTTGATATTTTGGCATATTTTCAACTTCTATTCAAAAATCAAAATAAAGTAATTTTAGAAAGGATAGAAAAGAGAAAAAAGGCGGGGATAAGTTTGAGCTTCTGTTCATGGCGGTGACCGCCCGAGCTAGGGTCGGCGACGCCAGCGCGATGGCCGCAGTTCTCTCCCGAATCAACGCACGACTGAGTCCGTGGGGAAGTAAGTAGCTGCTGCTGGCACTCTTCCTCGCGTCGTGGCGTCACCTCTAAGCTCGCCGTCGCCGTGTTTGCCACCAAGGCGCCGACGGGAACAATCCGGTCAAACCTCCAGTTTCACCGTCTCCAGTCTTTTCCCATCCTTTTTCACCGCGCTTATAAGTACTTCACTTCTTTGCGCATCTCCCAGACCTATCCTCTCCACCTCTACTGCACCAGAGAGCTCATACTCGCCGGTTTTCTTCCCGCCGAGCAGAAAGCGCCGCCGAGCTCGACCTCTCCGTGGTCAGCTTAACCGAGTACTTCTCCACTCTCTCTTTCTCGTGTTTGTGTTTCGTCTTGATCCCAAAGAGCTCATCAGCTCGATGGTTCCTTGTCTGATGCTCAGGTTTTACCGGAACAACGTCGTCTTCGCCGGAGTTCACCGCCGAAGGCCATTGTTCCGTGGACGCCTACTCTCCGTGCAACCTCTGCTTAAACCAGTTACACCAACAGCATCAGGGTGAGCTTCTAGACCTTCCTAGCCTCTCCGTTTGCTTGCTACCGGTCTAGGTTCGCCGGAATAGGGCTAGCCGAGATCCGATCCGCCGCCATGCGTGGCCAGGCTCAACCCGAGTGGTAGAGTGTAGGGTTGAGAGCTCAATCGACTGCGGCTGTCTTGCCGGTGTTGATGCTCGCGTCAGCCGAGTCTCTTCTGGCCAGAGTCGGCCGGCGTAAGGCCCGTCGGCGCTCGGTTCGCCGTCGTGCACACCGGCCATGGTCGGGGACCTTGTGGTTGTAAAGATGAGAAGTTCCAGGGTGTTGGTTGCAAAGTCGCAGACTTAGGTGAATAGCGCCATGGACTGCGGGTTGTTTTAGTGTAAGCCGAAGGGCTTTTCTGCAAAGCTGTCAGGCACACCGCTTCGCTCGAGCCAAGCCTCGGGCGAACGCGTTCACCGTCCCGCCCGAGCTAGGCCTCGGACGGACGAGCGTTTTTCCGTCTCGCCCGAGCCTCGAGCTAAGCCTCGAGCGGGCACGTGCGCAACGTATCGCCCGAGCCTCGAGCTAGGCCTCGAGCGGACCCTCGGGCGCTGTCTCGCTGGAGCCGGGCCTTGAGCGAATGCACCCTCACTCACCTACTGTCGTGCACTCGCGCCACGCTGGGCCGAGTTGGCTTGGGCCGAAAGCCCAGTTTGGGCTCGTTCAAGTTTTTCTTTTTCTGGCTTTTTGCACAGTAATCAGTTTTGTTGTTTTTGCTATATTTAATCTATAGCTCTGTTAATTATGAAATTTGACATGATAGATGATAGCATGTCTGTGCTAATATAAAAATTATAAAATTTGTGTTTTGAGTACTTTTGATATGACATTTAAATCTGTGCTTTAATTAATAAATGTAACTTTGATGATTTATGTAATTTTCTGTGTTTCTCAAAAAATCATAAAATTTGACATGGGAGTTTATATCATTGATATACACCTTCAGGTTTAATTTCATCTCTGTTTGACAAAGTATGCTTGGTGTATAAATAAAAGGCTAATTAAAATAATTAATAGAGAATAAATAGAAATAGATGATCCCTGTAGATTTGTGTGTGACTTTTGGAATTGTTTGACAACCAATGGGAAACTAGCAAGATTTGCTCCTGGTTATGGGTTTCCTTTATACAAATGCCTTTTGTTGCTTGTAAGTTGCTTTATCAGAAAATAATAAAACTTGTTTAGTGTTTATAATAACTAAAATGGGTTTGTTGGTTTGCAACTTTACCGTGAGGGAAAGTTGTACTCTGTAAAGGGTATAGTTAAGAAAATTTCCATCTTTACCATGATCACATCATAAGCATCTCATTACTCATGCATATGCACTTCTACGTGTAGATCCCGCTTCAGAAGGCCCTAACTCTCAGTGGATTTCTCCTGAGGGTGCAGACCTTTCTTGTTTTTCAGAATCTTCGGACTTCACCGATCCTCAAGGCAAGCCCCGGTGCTTTTAACCTTTACTTGTTTTTATAAAGGTTTTATTAAAATGTTGTTAAGATAAACTACTGCATTAGGTTATAGGAGTTGTGTGATGGCCTACTCCTTGCACTGTTTACCTCCACCTGAAGATCCACCTGCCTTGTTTAAAAAACTATTTGCAAATGCTTGTGATGCTATACAATAGATTTGCAAAAATGCCAATTTCAAAAGTGTGATCACTTAAAGAATATTTATGGGAATTTGGCTTTACTCCCGACAGTTGGCTAAGTATCTGATCCGTACCTAGTCAACGGCAAGGAGAGGTTGTCCTAGCGTACGGTGCCGTCATGTTGTAGTCCGGGACTCAACAGTTGACACCGACCGGGACAGGGTTGAAAAACTGACAGGACTGTTACGCTTGGGTGAGATATAACAAGGTACAGTTTCTGGCGGAAAAATTAGGGACCATCCGTATGGGAGTCTGCTGGTCAAGACTTGCAAAACTATTCACATACTACGGAAAGCTCTGGCTCCGAGGAATCTTTATTGGGACCGACAACCGCGCACTGGGAGTGGAGAGATGGCGGAAGTAGCTTGTACCCACGTGGTCGTCGTACCTGGATAAGAGTGGTGTACTGTACTTCTGGGTGGCGTAGGACCGGGCCCAATCTTGGAGGAATCGTGGTAGACGGGTTGGCCTATGCAAGCTTGGGTGCTACATATGCCGTGTGAATAGGGATCCTCAGCTGAGTATTCTTTATCCGGATTAACGTTGCTCCTCGGTTATGGAGACTTGGTCACTGACTGTCAACGGAGAGTGGTTCTCAATTAGGTATGTTTTGAAAGGTAAAAAGAATCATGAACGATGAAGAATTGAGAGATACTTGAATCTTTCCTAAACAAAACAAGATTTACAAAAATGCTTTTTGTGCAAAATACTTGATTTTGTTTAAGCCTTACCTTGACTTCCTAAGCCTCTCATTCCTGAGTCTTCTCCTCTTTTCTTATCGCTTAAGTCTTGTTGAGTACTTTTGTACTCAGGGTTTGTTAACCCTGTTGCAGGTGAGTACATGGATCCACCTTTTGATGGACAATGCTACTTCACTCTAGTAGAAGAAAGTGATAACGATTCTGATGTGTGACCTTGGGCAAGTAACCTCTTTGAATGAGTTTGTAATATAAGTTCCGAACAAGTTATGTAATAAGTATTTTGGTGATGTAAACTTTAAACCTAAGTTTTAATCTATGTATATTAATCTTTCCACTTTTACTCTAATTTATCTTATCTATAAAACTGTTGTAATACTGTGATGCTTGATGGGATTATCCTGGAAAGAATGTAACGTGGATGATTCGGGTTTCCCGAGGACACCCGACAGACCTCTTGAATCATTTGGAACTCGTGCACGCCGATCAAAGGTCCTTAGGACAATGATGGGTGCATGTGGGCCACTTAATTTAGGAGGTTCTGCCACAGCTGGTATTAGAGTAGGATTCCCTTAGAAAGTATAACAGTATTCATTTTTGAAAACTTCAAAGGTTTTGAGTCAAACTAAATTTCGAATTAGTTTGAGTCCAAATTGCTTCTAAGACTTGTCTTATTCTTCTGACTTGCCTTAATTCATTCTTCAGACTTATCCTTCTATCTAAATGGATATGTTTTCAGTATAATTATGGTGATACTTATATCTAAGGAACAATGCTTATTATGTTATTGCCCTAATTGTGAAAAGGAAGTTTATTCACTTTTATTAAAAGTGACTATTTTAAAGTTAATTATTTGTTTGGTGTATGCTTTGTTCGTAAGTTCGATTCATGCATCATGATTGATAACCTATAATTAACTTTCCCTCTTAAAAGGTTGTATCTTAATAGAGTTGATATATCTATCTAATTATAAAACACTATCTCTTAATCCTGGAACATATATAGTTCTAATATTCAAAATGAATATATTTTAGCAGATGGTACGTACCAAGCAGACTGCACGCAAATGTACCGGACCTCGAGGTGTTCCTCGACACATCCTTGCCCCAAGGAATGATGACCCTGCTGAGAGCGAAGGAAGTAACCAGCCCTTGGTTACTTACGAAGAAGGTGAAGGTAGTAACACTGCCACTTCACAGCTGCAGGCGGAAGTAGACCGCCTGTATATGGAGTTGGCAAGGGCAAATGGAGAAAGGATGAGGGGCACCAGAGATAGGGAAGAGTTGCGTGAGCAGCTACAATACCACCACGAGCAGCACAAAGAGTATGAATGCAAGTGGAGGCAGGCCGTTGAGCAGAGAAACCGGGCACGAACCCGGGTAGATATAATGAGAGATAATCAAAACATCCTGGCAAACCATCATGCTGACCTGCATAGGCATATAGAGGAGCTGACCACAGTTGCAGCCAGAACCTGCCACACCACCACATCCTGAAAATACATCTGAGAGGAAAAGAAGAAGGAGGAGGAGTTAGAGCCGGTGGAAGATGAAGTCACATCTGAGGAAGAGTCATAGATTTAGAGGTTGAATAAGCATAAGGTGTATCACAGTGTATCTCTCTAACTTTGTAAACTAGTTAGTCAAAAAACCCCTATATAGTCAGATGGGTAAGAAAGTGGTCTCGATAGTCTTGCTCAAGAGCAGACTTGTATGAAAAATAAGATGACCTTGATATGTACAATGTATATGTATGAATGTTTGGTTTGTTTTGAACAGATGCCTGTTAACACTCGCGGAGCTAGTTCTTCTCACGGTGGGGATGACATCCCAAATGCACCACCCGTTCCACCTTCTTTGGCCGATGCGATTGCAACATTAGTCAATGCAACGACCTTGTTGGCGCAGAATCAGAATGCCGGACAACGGGGCCGTGGCCGTTATAATAGGGAGGAAACAACATATATGGACTTCACGGATACTCGTCCTCCCGTATTCACAAAAGCAGATGAACCTCTGGAGGCGGATGACTGGCTCCGCACTATGGAGCAGAAATTCAGTCTTATCAATTGTACCGAGATTCAGAAGCCAGCATTTGCAGCGCAACAGCTTCGTGGCGCTGCAGGAGTTTGGTGGACAAACCTATCAGCGGTTCAACCGGCTGGCCACCGAATTACCTGGGCTGAGTTCAGGCGGCAGCCTTCAGGGCTCACTATATAACCGAGGGAGTTATGCAAATGAAACTTGAAGAGTTCTTAGCTCTATGTCAGGGAGATGAACCTGTAATGCAGTACATTGGAAAATTCAATCATCTGTCCCAAATTGCTTTCGATCAAGTCAATACGGAGGAGAAAAAGAAGGGATGTTTCATGAGGGGATTGAATACAAAACTTCAATCAATGATGACTACTTGTGGCAATATCAGCTATAATGAAGCAGTGAATATTGCTATAGCAAGCGAGGAAAAGCACCGCAAACATAAGGAGGCCAAGAAGAAGAGGGGACTTGTGTCAGGGTTTGGATCATCTGGCGGCAACAAGAAGCGTCAGAAGTTTGTATATCATCCGGTCCAACAGTTCCGCCCATCTTATCGCCCATCTTATCGTCCGCCTCAGCAGCAGCAGTATCCTCAGAGGACGTTTGCAAGGCCTGCTATGCCTTTCAATACTCAACGTCAGCTGAATGTTCCTGCCATTCGTCAACCAGTGCCACAAGCTACCAATGGTCCATGTTATAATTGCGGAAAGGCGGGACATTTTGCTCGTGAATGTCCTTATTCAAGGAAGAATGTTCCCAATGCCAATGCACCAAGGCCAGCAGGAAATCAGCAAGCAAATCAGAATCGGGGAAATGCACAGAATAATCAAAAGGGTAAAGGTGCTCCGAAAACGGGAAAGGTTTTCCACACTCAAATAGAAGCTATTCCTGAAGGAGAACCTGTTATGCTTGGTATGTTCCCTGTCGCTCAACACCCAGCTTTTACACTTTTTGATTCTGGTGCATCGCATACTTTCATGAATAGAACATTTGCGGAAAAGTATGATATACCTATTTATGAAACCCAAGATAACTTCTTGATAAAGTCACCTGGGGGTCGACTAAGTACTAAGGAAATGGTACGTCAGGTACCTATAGATCTGGGTGGATATATATTTCCAACCTCCATGATAGTCTTAAAAGATCCAAGTATAGATGTGATCTTGGGTATGAACTGGATGAACCAGAGAGGTGCGGTGATAGACACCTTGAATAGAACCATCAGACTCAACGTACCTAATAGCAAGTCTCAACTTCTTATCCATCTTCCTACTCTTAAGAGAGCAGTTGAGCAAGTGTGTGCTACCTCTGTCAAGGCAATCCAAGACATTCCCGTGGTCTGTGAGTTTCCTGATGTGTTCCCAGAGGATTTACCTGGTCTGCCACCCAATCGTGATGTGGAGTTTGAAATAGAACTCAAACCAAGGACAGCACCAATAGCCAGAAGAGCTTATAGAATGCCACCAAAGGAGTTAGCCGAATTAAAAACTCAGTTACAAGGTTTGCTAGATAAAGGTTTCATTCGACCTAGTTCGTCACCATGGGGTTGTCCAGCAATATTTGTAAAGAAGAAGGACCATACCCTGAGGCTATGTGTGGATTATCGTCCTTTAAATGAAGTGACAATCAAGAACAAGTATCCTTTGCCCCGTATTGATCTCCTCTTTGATCAACTTACCGGTGCGAAGGTATTCTCGAAATAGATTTGAGATTAGGGTATCATCAGATCAAGATCAAACTAGAAGATATTCCGAAAACAGCATTCACTACTAGATACGGTCTGTATGAATATCTAGTCATGTCTTTGGTCTGACCAATGCCCCAGCACATTTCATGTATTTGATAAATTCTGTGTTCTTGCCAGAACTAGATAAGTTCGTGGTTGTGTTTATTGATGACATTCTCATCTATTCCAAAACTAAAGAAGAACATGCAGAACATCTCAGGATAGTGTTGACTCGCCTGAGAGAACATCAATTATATGCTAAATTCAGTAAATGTGAGTTCTGGATAAATGAAGTTCAATTTTTGGGTCATGTTCTGTCAGCCGAAGGAGTGGCAGTAGATCCAAGTAAAGTACAAGAGGTTCTTGACTGGAAGTCCCCAATTTCAGTACATCAAGTTCGGAGTTTCTTAGGATTAGCAGGGTACTATCGTAGATTTATCCCTGACTTCTCCAAGATCTCTAAACCAATGACCACACTGCTAAAGAATGACACTAAGTTTGTTTGGTCAAAGGAATGTGAAGAAGCTTTTCGGACATTGAAAAAAGTTGTTAACAACTGCACCAGTATTAGCCCAGCCAGACATTGAAAAGTCCTTTGATGTTTATTGTGATGCTTCAGGTAAAGGCATTGGGTGTGTACTGATGCAAGAAGGCAGAGTTATTGCCTATGCTTCGCGACAGCTTAAGCGACATGAAGAGCATTATCCAACACATGATCTAGAGTTGGCAGCTGTAGTCCATTCTCTAAAGATCTGGCGACATTATTTGTGGGTAATATTTGTCATATATACACTGATCATAAAAGTTTGAAGTACATTTTCACTCAGTCTGAGTTGAATATGCGTCAAAGAAGATGGTTGGAATTGATAAAAGATTATGATATTGAAGTGCACTATCACCCAGGTAAAGCTAATGTAGTGGCAGATGCACTCAGTCGAAAGGATCATTGCAATTGTCTAGAAGTCAAGCCAATCGATGTTACTTTATGTTATGAGTTTGAAAGTTTAAGCCTTGAAATGATTCCACAAGGAAAATCCGCTAATGTGACGGTTCAATCATCCGTTAAGGATCAGATTATTGCAGCCCAGAAAGGAAGCAAGGGAATGGTCCATCTAAAAGAAAAGATTCACTCTGAGCAGAATCCCAATTTCAAAACAGATGAAAATGGAGTGATTTGGTTCAAGGATCGGTAGTGGTTCCAAAAGTCCTGAGCTCCGAAGCAGATTCTTGATGAGCTCATGCCACAGATTTTTCAGTACGTCCAGGCAGTAATAAAATGTATCAAGATTTGAAACAGAGATTCTGGTGGACTAATGTGACGGAACGACCCTAATCCCATGGCCCACGTTTCCCTGTCAACCTCTGACAGCCGAACCCATGTTCCATGTGATTAAGACCTGTTCGCCACCGGGCTACATCAGTGCCCAATGTCCGCAGGATCATCTCACAATTCGGTTACAGCATTGCATACTTTTACAAATAACATCGGAATAAAGAGCGGAAGACTTAAATAACAATAGTTTTAAAGCAGGGTTCCAAATAGAAATTAAGGTGCAGTTATTACAAACCAAGTTCTGATAATAAAGATAGACATAGGCAACATAGTGGAGAACAGCAAAGATACTTATAATCACCCAGCCCGAGGGTGTACAACTATTCTTCGGCCTCATCGGCCTCTTCCTGGACGATGGTCACGCAGCAGGGTGCAAGACACATCGGGGTCTCTGTCATACCTGCAGCATGGGTAACAAACCCTGAGTACTGGGGTACTCAACAAGACTTACCCGACTAAAGAAAAAGGGAGAAGACTCAGGAATGAGAGGCTTAGGGTAGTCAAGGTAAGGCTTAAGCAAGATCAAGTATTTTGCAGAAAAACATTTTTGTAAACCTTATTTTATTTTGAAAAGATTCAGTATTCCTCAATTCTTCATCGTTCATGATTCATTTTACATTTCAAAACATTCCTAGTTGAGAACCACTCTCCGTTGACAGTCAGTGGACCAAGTCTCCATAACCGAGGAGCAACGTTAATCCGGATAAATAATACTCAGCTGAGGATCCCTATCCACACTGCATATGTAGCACCCAAGCTTGCATATGCCAACTCGTCTACCACGATTCCTCCAAGATTGGACCCGGTCCTACGCCACCCGGAAGTACAGTACACCACTCCTTTCCAGGTACGACGACCACGTGGGTACATGCTACTTCCGCCATCTCTCCACTCCCAGTGCGCGGTTGTCGGTCCCAATCAAGGATTTCTCGGAGCCAGAGCTTTCCGAAGTATGTGAATAGTTACAAGTCTTGACCAGCAGGCCCCCATACGGATGGTCCCTAATTTTCCAGCCAGAACTATACCTTGGTTATATCTACCCAAGCGTAATAGTCCTGTCAGTTTTTCAACCCTGTCCCGGTCGGTGTCAACTGTTGAGTCCCGGACTACAACATGACGGCACCGTACGCTCGGACAACCTCTCCTCGCTATTGACTAGGTACGGATCAGATACCTAGTCAACAGCCGGGGAGTAAGACCAAATTCCCATAAACATTCCTTAAGTGATCACACTTTTGAAATTGGCATTTTATTGCAAAGTCTAATTCAATAAGCATTGCTAAGCATTTTTCAAATACTTTTGAAAAGCAGGTATCGGGTGTATCAGTGGTCAAGGTGGATAGTGCATCAATTAGGATAGCACACAACTCCTATAAACCTAATGCAATAATTTAACTCAAAAACATTTAAGGAAAATATTTTATAAATTCAAGGAAAGGGTTAAATGCACCGGGGCTTGCCTTGAAGAGCAAAGAGGGCAGGCTCGAGGGCGGCAGGGCAGTTGTCGGAGCTCGGGGTAGCCTCAGGGACAGGTTCGTCGGCGGCTGCCTCGATCTTGACGCCTTCTTCGGTGACTATACGAATGCAATGATGCATGCTCATGAGTATGCTAGTATGAACAATGCAACACAGGGCAACAACATGAACCTTAATCACCTTTTCTGTTTTGTTAATTATTCAAAAAGGTCATTTTATGAAGTTGCTCCAAAAATTACCAAATTAATCACATAAACTCATTATGGTGTATATAGATGGCAAAACAAATTTCATAATTTTTGGAGGTCATTAAGGTGCTCAAATAAAATCGGACATTAATTAACAGAAGGCACTATTTAACAATTAAAGATAAATGCTCAAAAATCAACTTGTTCCAAAAGACTTCAAAATTTGACCAGAGACTAAACATAGCATAGGAAGCTCACAAAAATTTATCTCATGATTTTTGGAGTTATAAATGATTTTTTAAAAATCCAAAACCATCCATTTATTAATTAAAAGAGGGATTTTACATTTTCAAATTATTGCAGAAAAGTCAAGTTTCATATTTTTATAAAATACTACATGGTGCACGGAGCATACCATAATTTTATCAGGATTTAAGGAACAACAAATTAATTCACAAAAAAAAGAGAAAACAGCACACTATCACACTCTTTCAAAAAGGAAAAAGAAAAGAGCGCTGTGCTCCTTCCTCGCAGGGGCTCGGGCGAATCGCGGCGAGGCGGACAGCAGGGCTCGGGCGAGGCGGAAACAAGCGTTTCGTCCGAGGCCTGGCCGGGAGGCTCGGGCAAAGCAGAGACACAGCGTCCGTCCGAGGCCTGGCCGGTAGGCTCGGGCGAAGCGGAGTGGAAGCAGAGACCGGGGGCTTCGAGTGCTTACACGGGTCGGAGGCAGGGCTCGGCTGCTTCGAGGGAGCGCGGTTCGCAGACGTGCTCGAGAGTGTGGCTCGGGAACGTGCTCCAGGGTGAGGCTCGACAAGTGCTCGAGGGTGAGGCTCGAGGGCGAGGCTTGACACGTGCTCGAGGGTGAGGCTCGACACGGAGAGAGATGCGGCTCGAGGAAGGAGACGGCTGCGCGGCACTCCGGCGATTCGGCGATCCTGCGCAACACACGAGACCGCAAGGGCCTGGTTAGAGTCGCGCGCAGCCAAGGAAGCTGACACAGGGTTCAGGGGAAGATGATCGTGGCCGGAGAGGTAGTATTTGACGTACCCGAGTTCGACGGGTTTCCGCCGGAGATGGGAACGGCGAGCTACGCCGGGCGATAGGAGGCAGGGGAGGTGAAATTGAGGGGCTGGGAAGCTTCGCGAGCTTAAGACGGAGCTTTCGGGCTAGGTGGTTGAACGGCGGGAGCTTCGGAGTGGGCTGGCGACGGCGGCGGAGACGAGTGAGGAGCTCGGATTCCGGCGGTCCCTTTTATAGGCACGGTCGGGACGGTAGAGAGCACGGGATGGTGTGGATGAGCTCGGCTGAGGCGCGCAGGGGATTCAAGAGCGGGAGGAGCGCATGTGGCCGGTGGGCGAAGGCTTGCCGGGTGACGGCCACGCGGCGGACGGACGCCCGGGGACTGTAGGGGGAAGGGCGCGGGGAGGAGCGTGCGCGCTCGCGTGAGGGGGCAGAATGATCACGGGGTCAGCGGCGGCAGGTTGGAGGCGCGCGTGCGGCTGCGAGGCGCGGCGCGTGCGCAGTGCCGGCGAGGCGCCATGGCCGGGCCCCCCCTGCTCTGTGTCGGCTAGAGGTAGGGGATGAACAGGGCTAGGTCTAGGTTTTGACTTTCTGTATTTGCAAATTTCTCCCAAAATTTGAACTGCACAGGAAAAACTCAAAATACCAAAGTTGTGCAGAAAAAGAAGATCTACAACTTTGTCAAAAGAATATTTTCAAATTCCAAACAGTTTTTGAACTATATTTGAAATCAGAAAAGGGGACACTTTTGAAATTTGAATAAATTCAAAATTACTTTGGATTTTATATAGAAACTTGAAAATCTGTAAATACCAAAGTTGTTCCTCTTGACAAGATCTACAACTTTGCTTTTGGAACCAAGTCCAATTTTGAATAGTTTTTAACTTATTAAAAGAGGGTAAAAACCAGGGTTTGAAATTTAGGGTTTTTCAAAGGGATTTGAAATCTGATTTTTGATTTTGATTTGAACAACACAACAAAGCTTCAAGACACTAAACTGAACAAGAAATACACAAGACTAGGCACAGAGTTGAAATTACCATTTTTGCCCTTATAGGAAGATTTGGGCTTTAGGGTTTTTGAAAAGAGATTGCTACACAAGTACTAAGCAAACATAAATGCAAGGCAAGAATGATTAATGACTAATGATGATGACATGTCAGGTTAATTACATATTAAACACCAGAGGTGTTACAGCCTTCCCCCCTAAAAGAAATCTCGCCCCGAGATTCTGCGTCTTAAGAAGGACAAGGGCAAAACCTTACATCTACAGAGATTCGAGAAAGTCAGGATAGTTCTTTGCTAAGAAGTCTTCGGATTCCCAGGTGGCTTCTTCTTCAGAGTGTTGGTTCCACTGGATCTTGTACCATCTTGTGGTAGTTCTTCGGGTAACACGGTCCTTGGAATCCAACACACGAACTGGATACTCCGAGTACGACAGATCAGGTTCTAACTCAACACCTTCAACTTCCACCATGTGTTCGGGTATTCGGAGGCACTTCTTGAGTTGTGAGACGTGAAACACATTATGAACTGCTGAAAGATGATCGGGCAAATTCAGTTTGTAAGCTACCTTGCCACAACGATCCAGAATTTCAAACGGACCAATGTAGCGGGGTGCTAACTTTCCTTTGACTCCAAAATGAGTGACTCCTTTGGTGGGTGAGACCTTCAGGTACACATAATCCCCGATCTCGAACTGCAGAGGTCGACGTCTCTTGTCAGCATAACTTTTCTGTCGAGACTGTGCAATCTTCATGTTCTCTTGTATTTGCTTGACTTTCTCTTCCATATCTTTTACTAGATCAACCCCAAAGAATTCCCTTTCTCCGGGTTCAGACCAACTGAGAGGTGTACGACAACGGCGGCCGTACAGTGCTTCAAAGGGTGCCATTTTGATGCTCTCTTGGTAACTGTTATTATATGAGAACTCTGCCAAGGGCAAACAGTCATCCCAAGTATCTGCGAAGGTGAGCACACATGCTCTCAACATATCCTCTAACACTTGGTTGACTCGCTCAGTTTGTCCATCTGTTTGCGGATGATATGCCGTACTATGCAAGAGCTTGGTTCCAAGTGAGGTATGGAACGCTTTCCAGAACTTTGCGACAAACTGGGTACCACGATCAGAGATAATGGTTTTGGGTATGCCATGGAGTTTACTATGTTGTTCTTGTACAAAGTGGCATAAGTGGGGACGGTGTAACTGGTCTTCACTGGCAGGAAGTGAGCTTGCTTAGTGAGGCGATCCATGATCACCCATATGGAATCAAAACCTCTCGATGTCTTGGGTAGACCATTGATAAAGTCCATACTGATATCGTCCCATTTCCAAGCAGGTACAGGTAAAGGTTGCAATTCTCCTCCGGCTTCATGTGCACGGCTTTGACTTTCTGGCAGGTATCGCACTGAGCGACATACCGGGCGATCTCAATCTTCATCTTTGTCCACCAGAACCTTTGCTTCAAATCCTGGTACATTTTGTTGCTGCCGGGGTGGATGGAGAATCTAGTCAAGTGTGCTTCATCAAGGATTAACTTTCTTAACTCAGGCACTTTAGGAACTACTAACCGATTCTTAAACCATACTACTCCTGCATCATCAATCCTGAAACAATCAGCCTTTCTGGATTGGACCTTTTCGATGATGTGCTTGATTCCAGGGTTATCTTTTTGTGCAGCAATGATCTGCTCTCTGATAGGGGTTTCTATTCTGATATTACTCATAGTTCCTTGCGGAATCATTTCAATATTCAACTTTTCCAGCTCATAACACAAAGAAGAATCATAGGGTTTCATCATCAGACAGTTGCAATATGACTTGCGACTGAGCGCATCGGCAACCACATTCGCCTTACCCAGATGGTAATGCACTTCAAGATCATAGTCCTTAATTAACTCAAGCCATCTTCTCTGCCTCATATTCAGTTCCTCTTGAGTGAAGATATACTTCACGCTTTTGTGATCAGTGTACACATTACAGGTACTGCCCAACAAATAATGACGCCAGATCTTTAAGGCATGCACTACTGCTGCTAACTCGAGATCATGAGTTGGGTAATTCTCTTCATGTCGCTTAAGCTGTCGGGAGGCATATGCGATCACTCGACCTTCTTGCATCAAAACACAGCCCAAACCAGTACCAGATGCATCACAGTAGACATCAAAGGGTTCTCGATGTTCGGCTGGGCTAGCACAGGTGATGTGGTCAACAGTTTCTTCAACGTTTGAAAGGCTTGCTCACAAGCTGGTGACCAGACAAACTTCACAGAATTCTTTACTAACTCAGTGATAGGCTTGGCGATTCTTGAGAAATCTGGGATGAATCGACGATAATATCCTGCCATTCCCATAAAGCTGCGGACTTGATGAACAGTGGTAGGTGGCTTCCAATCCAGAATGTCTGCCACTTTACCAGGGTCAACTGACACACCTTCAGCGGAAAGGACATGACCAAGAAACTGTATCTGATCTAACCAGAACTCACATTTACTGAACTTGGCATACAACTGATGTTCTCTGAAACGGGATAGAACGATACGAAGATGTTCGGCATGATCTTCAGGGGTTCTTGAGTAGACAAGGATGTCGTCAATGAACACGACCACGAATTTATCAAGCTCTGACATGAACACAGAGTTCATGAGGTACATGAAATGAGCAGGGGCATTGGTCAAACCGAAGGACATGACCAAGTACTCATATAGGCCGTATCTGGTGGTGAAAGCTGTTTTAGGAATATCTTCAGGTCGAATCTTTATTTGGTGGTAGCCGGATCTGAGATCGATCTTGGAGAATACTTTGGCTCCAGCTAACTGGTCAAAGAGAAGATCAATACGAGGCAAGGGATATTTGTTTTTGATGGTGACCTCATTGAGTGGGCGATAATCAATGCACATTCTGAGAGTCTTGTCTTTCTTTTTTTACAATGATTGTAGGACAGCCCCAAGGAGACGAGCTTGGGCGAATGAGGCCCTTATCCAGCAATTCTTGTAATTGGATTTTTAGCTCTGCCAACTCTCTGGGAGGCATTCGATAAGCTCTGCGGGATATAGGAGCAGTCCCGGGCTTTAGCTCTATGGCAAACTCAACATCACGGTCAGGAGGCAGACCACGCAAATCCTCAGGAAAAACATCAGGGAATTCACAAACCACGGGGATGTCTCTGGTTTCCAGAACATAGGCAGTATTTATTTGAGTGGCTGCTGGTTTTTGAGGCATTGGAAGTTGGAGAAGGAGTTTGGCGGTACAGTTAGGAATATCCACTCTTACAACTCTATTCAAGATGTTGATCATGGCTTTATACTGACACATCCAATTCATGCCTAGAATGACATCTATCTCCTGATCACGAAGCACTATCATGGTGGTGGGAAATACATGTTCCCCCAACATTACTGGTATACTGCGAACCACTTTCTTAGTACTTATACGCCCTCCAGGCGAGAATATGTAGAAACTTTCTTTTAAATCCTCAATTGATATTTCATGTTTGATGACAAAAGTACGACTGATGAAGGAATGCGATGCACCAGAATCAAACAGCACAACTGCAGGGTGATTGGCAACAGGAAACCTACCGATCATGACGGGCTCCCCTTCTGGTATATCGCTGACAGCGGTGTAGTAGACTTGCCCGTGCTTCTTGACAATCTTGCCCTTCTGAGCAAGCTGCTGCTGTGCACGGTGCTGCTGCTGCTGAGATCCTCCAGGATTCTTCTGAGTATTCTGGGCATACCTCTTGGGCTTTGGGCACTCACGAGACCAGTGACCAAGCTGGCCGCAGTTGTAGCAGGGATGGTTGTAGGCTGTTTGTGGAGTGGTGATACGAACACCTGGGGCGTTCGGCTGTGTGGCACTCTGCTGGTTGGCATTATGGGTGGTGGCCGCGGTACGGATGACCACTTGCTGGTTGGGGTAAGGTAGACGATTGTGGTGGTGGCTGGGGTGATAGATGATTCTCTAGCGTTTGTGACCGCCAGAGAAGCTGCTTGACCCTGCTTTCTTCTTCTTCTTCTCTTCCTGGTACTGGCGATTGCTTTCTTCAAAAGCAACAGCCCGGTCAACAACATCGTGATAAGACCCAGTCAGGTTATTGGACAGACTTCTGCGGATCTTAGGATGCAGACCTCTAAGGAAACAATCCCTCTTCTTCTCATCTGTGTTGACATACTCTGAAGCATACTGGCTGAGATGATTGAATTGATGACCCACATACTGCATGACTGTGGAGTCTTTCTGTTGGAGAGCCAGGAACTGATCAAGCTTCATTTTCATCAATCCGGAAGGGATGTGATGAGCACGGAAGGCAGTGCGGAACTCCTCCCAGGTCAACTGATGACCCTCTGGCTGGGCAGCCAACAGGTTGGCATACCAAGCGCTTGTTGGACCATGAAGCTGCTGGGAAGCGAACCGGGGCTTCTGGATGTCGGTACAGCGGAGAAGACTGAACTTTTGCTCCATAGTGCGGAGCCAATCATCAGCTTCGAGGGGCTCATCGGCCTTGGTGAAGACCGGTGGACGGGTCTCGGTGAAATCCACATATGTAGTCTCACGGTTGATGTCGTGACGACCACGGTGACCATTGTTCTGCTGCCCCTGATTTTGAGCCATCAGGTTAGCAGCGGCTGCCAAGGCTGCAATGGCATCTGCCAGGGTAGCAGGAACAGGTGGAGGGTTTGGAAGGTTGGCATCATCAGAACCTCTAGCTCCAGTGCGAGTGTTCACAGGCATCTGTTAAGCAACTTGGAACTTAGCATTCATAGATAGGGTTCTGAAACAACTGACTGATAAGCTTCACTGATACAAAGACTGATAGATTGATAAAGATTTCTGACAGACACAACTGACCGATAAGGGAAAAAGGTACGAAAAGAAAGATACAGACTGACATAACAAAAGACAGACTAACGCTCCCAAACCTAGACTAAGGTTTTAGGTAAGCAGGTGGTACAAACACACGGGATCTCCATCTCCTAAAGACGGGTCTAGTCCTCATCGATGATGATCATTTCTTCGTCGTCGTCTTCTTCGAGGATGAGCTCAGGCTCCTCGTCCTCGTCTTCAGCGTGGACGTCCTCAGCAGGATCAATTTCTTCGTCCTCGTCTGGCTCTTGTTCCACATCGGGTTCTTCCACTACTCCGTCCTCAGGGTCTTCCATAACCGGGGGTACCAAGGGGTGGAGTTGATCATACAGCTGATGCACTTCCTCATGAAGCATATCATTGAACTGTTCAATCTAAGCTGTGTACTGCTGCAGTCCGTGGAGCTCGGCTCTGGTGACGTCCTCGTGGATCCAAGCATCATTGCGCTGCTCGATAGCGCGAACCGTGTTCCGGTTGGCCTGCTCTAGGGAAGCTCGTGCCTCATAAAACTCCAGGCGTGAGTGGTAGAAGTCATGCTCCAAGTTCTTCAGCTCAGCCTTCAGATCCTTGATCTCCTCCTTCAGGTTCTTACGGGTGCGGCGGGGAAAGCGACGACCGTTGGAAGATTCTCCAGTCTCTTCCCAGCGCGTGGTGCCAGCTGGTGGCGTGGCACACCATGCGGTCCAGTCGACTTGCGGGCAGTCAGCTTGATGCGAGCCATGTCTGGATAAGAGAAGATGGATGAGAAAGGCTAGCAAGAACAGGTAAAGGCATACTACCCCAACGAACTTAGAGAGGAAGTTAACTTAAGTGATTATGACATGATGCATGAATCGTTCCTACGGAACAAAGCAATGCAATAAAAAAAAGGTACATAGGGCTTAAAACATGTTGTTCCACTAGCTAGTGTTGCCATATGAGAGACAAGATGAGAGAAGCAATTTGGACTCAAAATAGTCAAGTTTAGTTTGTTTGGACTCAAAAGGTCTTTTGAAGTTTTCGCAAAAACGAACACTGCAACGTTAAAGTGAGATGCTCCGATACCACTCTGTGACGGAACGACCCTAATCCCATGGCCCACGTGTCCCTGTCAACCTCTAACAGCCGAACCCATGTTCCATGTGATTAAGACCTGTTGCCACCGGGCTACATCAGTGCCCAATGTCCGCAGGATCATCTCACAATTCGGTTACAGCATTGCATACTTTTACAAATAACATCGGAATAAAGAGCGGAAGACTTAAATAACAATAGTTTTACAAAGCAGGGTTCCAAATAGAAATTAAGGTGCAGTTATTACAAGCAAGTTCTGATAATAAGATAGACATAGGCAACATAGTGGAGAACAGCAAAGATACTTATAATCACCCAGCCGAGGGTGTACAACTATTCTTCGGCCTCATCGGCCTCTTCCTGGACGATGGTCACGCAGCAGGGTGCAAGACACATCGGGGTCTCTGTCATACGTGCAGCATGGGTAACAAACCCTGAGTACTGGGGTACTCAACAAGACTTACCCGACTAAAGAAAAAGGGAGAAGACTCAGGAATGAGAGGCTTAGGGTAGTCAAGGTAAGGCTTAAGCAAGATCAAGTATTTTGCAGAAAAACATTTTTGTAAACCTTATTTTATTTTGAAAGATTCAGTATTCCTCAATTCTTCATCGTTCATGATTCATTTTACATTTCAAAACATTCCTGGTTGAGAACCACTCTCCGTTGACAGTCAGTGGACCAAGTCTCCATAACCGAGGAGCAACGTTAATCCGGATAAATAATACTCAGCTGAGGATCCCTATCCACACTGCATATGTAGCACCCAAGCTTGCATATGCCAACTCGTCTACCACGATTCCTCCAAGATTGGACCCGGTCCTACGCCACCCGAAAGTACATTACACCACTCCTTTCCAGGTACGACGACCACGTGGGTACATGCTACTTCCGCCATCTCTCCACTCCCAGTGCGCGGTTGTCGGTCCCAATCAAGGATTTCTTGGAGCCAGAGCTTTCCGAAGTATGTGAATAGTTACAAGTCTTGACCAGCAGGCCCCATACGGATGGTCCCTAATTTTCCAGCCAGAACTATACCCTGGTTATATCTCACCCAAGCGTAATAGTCCTGTCAGTTTTTCAACCCTGTCCCGGTCGGTGTCAACTGTTGAGTCCCGGACTACAACATGACGGCACCGTACGCTCGGACAACCTCTCCTCGCTATTGACTAGGTACGGATCAGATACCTAGTCAACAGCCGGGGAGTAAGACCAAATTCCCATAAACATTCCTTAAGTGATCACACTTTTGAAATTGGCATTTTATTGCAAGGTCTAATTCAATAAGCATTGCTAAGCATTTTTCAAATACTTTTGAAAATCAGGTATCGGGTGTATCAGTGGTCAAGGTGGATAGTGCATCAATTAGGATAGCACACAACTCCTATAGACCTAATGCAATAATTTAACTCAAAAGCATTTAAGGAAAACATTTTATAAATTCAAGGAAAGGGTTAAATGCACCGGGGCTTGCGTTGAAGAGCAAAGAGGGCAGGCTCGAGGGCGGCAGGGCAGTTGTCGGAGCTCGGGGTAGCCTCAGGGACAGGTTCGTCGGGGCTGCCTCGATCTTGACGCCTTCTTCGGTGACTATACGAATGCAATGATGCATGCTCATGAGTATGCTAGTATGAACAATGTAACACAGGGCAACAACATGAACCTTAATCACCTTTTCTGTTTTTCTTAATTATTCAAAAAGGTCATTTTATGAAGTTGCTCCAAAAATTACCAAATTAATCACATAAGCTCATTATTGTGTAGATAGATGGCAAAACAAATTTCATAATTTTTGGAGGTCATTAAGGTGCTCAAATAAAATCAGACATTAATTAACAGAAGGCACTATTTAAAAATTAAAGATAAATGCTCAAAAATCAACTTGTTCCAAAAGACTTCAAAATTTCACCAGAGACTAAACATGGCATAGGAAGCTCACAAAAATTTATCTCATGATTTTTGGAGTTATAAATGATTTTCTAAAAATCTAAAACCATCCATTTATTAATTAAAAGAGGGATTTTACATTTTCAAATTATTGCAGAAAAGTCAAGTTTCATATTTTATAAAATACTACATGGTGCACGGAGCATACCATAATTTTATCAGGATTTAAGGAACAACAAATTAATTCACACAAAAAAGAGAAAACAGCACACTATTCACACTCTTTCAAAAAGGAAAAAGAAAAGAGCGCTGTGCTCCTTCCTCGCAGGGGCTCGGGCGAATCGCGCCGAGGCGGACAGCAGGGCTCGGGCGAGGCGGAAACAAGCGTTTCGTCCGAGGCCTGGCCGGGAGGCTCGGGCGAAGCGGAGACAAGCGTCCGTCCGTGGCCTGGCGGGTAGGCTCGGGCGAAGCGGAGTGGAAGCAGAGACCGGGGGCTTCGAGTGTTTACCACGGGTCGGAGGCAGGGCTCGACTGCTTCGAGGGAGCGCGGTTCGCAGACGTGCTCGAGAGTGTGGCTCGGGAACGTGCTCGAGGGTGAGGCTCGAGGGTGAGGCTCGACACGTGCTCGAGGGTGAGGCTCGACACGTGCTCGAGGGTGAGGCTGGAGGGTGAGGCTCGACACGTTCGAGGATGCGGCTCGAGGAAGGAGACGGCCGCGGCGGCACTCCGGCGATTCGGCGATCCTGCGCAACACACGAGACCGCAAGGGCCTGGTTAGAGTCGCGCGGAGCCAAGGAAGCTGACACAGGGGTCAGGGGAAGATGATCGTGGCCGGAGAGGTAGTATTTGACGAACCCGAGTTCACCGGGTTTTCGCCGGAGATGGGAACGGCGAGCTACGCCGGGCGATAGGAGGCGGGGGAGGTGAAATTGAGGGGCTGGGAAGCTTCGCGAGCTTAAGGCGGAGCTTTCGGGCTAGGTGGTTGGAGGCGGCAGGTTGGAGGCGCGGTGCGGCTGCCAGGCACGCGGCGTGCGCAGTGCCGGCGAGGCGCCTTGGCCGGGCCCCCCTGCTCTGTGCCGGCTAGAGGTAGGGGATGAACAGGGCTAGGTCTAGGTTTTGACTTTCTGTATTTTGCAAATTTCTCCCAAAATTTGAACTGCACAGGAAAAACTCAAAATACCAAAGTTGTGCAGAAAAAGGAGATCTACAACTTTGTCAAAAAGAATATTTTCAAATTCCAAACAGTTTTTGAACTATATTTGAAATCAGAAAAGGGGACACTTTTGAATTGAATAAATTCAAAATTACTTCGGATTTTATATAAAAACTTGAAAATCTGTAAATACAAAAGTGTTCCTCTTGACAAGATCTAAAACTTTGCTTTTTGTAAGTAAATTTGAATAGTTTTTAAATTATTAAAGAGGGGTAAAAAAAAGTTTGGAATTTAGGGTTTTTCAAAGGGATTTTGAAATCTGATTTTTGATTTTGATTTTTGAACAACACAACAAAGCTTCAAGACACTAAACTGAACAAGAAATACACAAGACTAGGCATAGAGTTGAAATTACCATTTTTGCCCTTATAGGAAGATTTGGGCTTTAGGGTTTTTGAAAAGAGATTGCTACACAAGTACTAAGCAAACATAAATGCAAGGCAAGAATGATTAATGACTAATGATGATGACATGTCAGGTTAATTACATATTAAACACTAGAGGTGTTACAACTAAGATGAAACTTGAAATTGCCAGTTATGTAGCAAAATGTGATACTTGTCAGAAAGTGAAGGCTGTTCATCTTAGGTCTGCTGGAGAGTTACAATCATTGCCAATTCCATCTTGGAAGTGGGATGACATTAGTATGGACTTCATAGTAGGTCTGCCCAAGACATCAAAAGGGTTTGATTCCATATGGGTCATTGTTGATCGTCTGACCAAATCAGCTCATTTCATATCTGTTAAAACAGCATATCCAGCATCTACCTATGCCCAGATATATTTGGACAGAATTGTAAGTCTGCATGGGGTTCCAAAGACTATCATACCAGATAGGGGGACACAGTTTGTTATTGTTTTCTGGAGGCGCTTACATGAGTCTTTGGGTACCAAGCTTCTGCATAGTACAGCTTATGATCCACAGACTGGGGGCCAAACTGAAAGGGTTAATCAGATCTTAGAAGATATGTTAAGATCTTGTGTGCTCAATTATTGAGAGAAATGGGATGAATGTTTGCCTTTGGCAGAGTTCTCTTATAACAATAGTTATCAAGAGAGTATTAAGATGGCACCATTTGAAGCTCTGTATGACAGAAGATGCAGAACACCTTTAAACTGGTCTGAACCGGGAGAACGTAGTCTCTTTGGAGTTGACTTGGTTAAGGAAGCTGAAGAAAAAGTCAGGTTAATTCGAGAGAACATGAAGATAGCGCAATCCAGGCAAAAGAGCTATGCCGATAAGAGACTTCGGTCTCTTACCTTTGAAGTTGGTGATTATGTCTATCTCAAGGTGTCACCAATGAAAGGAGTTACTCGATTTGGAATCAAAGGAAAGTTGGCACCTCGATATATAGGTCCATATCAGATCCTTAAAAGATGTGGAAAGGTGGCATATCAACTTGACTTACCACCACAGCTATCTTTAGTCCATAATGTGTTCCATGTCTCTCAGTTGAAGAAATGTCTTCAAGTGCCTGACCATGTCATTCATGTTGCAGAGATTGAATTAGAACCTGACCTGACATATTCAGAATATCCTATCAAGATTCTTGACCAGAAAGATCGAGTTATGCGAAAAAGAACTGTTAAGTTCTACAAGGTTCAATGGAATCAACATACGGAGGAAGAAGCCACGTGGGAGTCGGAAGAGTTTCTCTTAGAAAGTTTTCCGGAGTTTCTCTCTTCTGTGTAATCCTCGTAATCTGTCTTATGGGAATCTTTCCCTGCTTTATGTAAAGGTTAGTAATGGAAGTGCCGAACACATTTCCTTTTCCATTACTTTGCCTACAGGTTAAATCTCGGGACGAGATTTCTTTAAGGGGGAAAGAGCTGTAACACTCTGGTGTTAAGCAAGACTAAAACTTGACATGTCATCATATGCACTGGCATTTTATCTGAGTTAATAACTTGATTATGCATTCACTTAAAACAAGTTTAATTTTCATGCTTGTGCTTAGTGATAAGGAGTGTTTAAGTTTGCAATCCTAGTTTATGCTTTCTTGTTAAGAATAATGCTTTTATGCTTTATAAGGGTATTATGGTAATCTTATGTATAGTAGTTGAATTTTATACCCAACCCTGGTATTATGTCTCAAAGGTGTAGTGGGAACATGTTTCAAGCTACCTTTGAGGTGTAATTCCAGATTGGAATGAAATTCAAATAAATAGTTTAAATAATTCAAAAATCTGAGCATATTTTGGGTATTTTGCAAAAATGAAAGATGTTCAGTATTGAATTCTGAGCATTTGATATTTTGGCATATTTTCAACTTCTATTCAAAAATCAAATATAAAGTAATTTTAGAAAGGATAGAAAAGAGAAAAGGGGGGATAAGTTTGAGCTTCTGTTCATGGCGGTGACCGCCCGAGCTAGGGTCGGCGACGCCAGCGCGATGGCCGCAGTTCTCTCCCGAATCAACGCACGACTGAGTCCGTGGCAAAGTAAGCTGCTGCTGGCACTCTTCCTCACGTCGTGGCGTCACCTCTAAGCTCGCCGTCGCCATGTTTGCCACCAAGGCGCCAACGGGAACAATCCGGTCAAACCTCCAGTTTCACCGTCTCTAGTCTTTTCCAATCCTTTTTCACCGCGCCTATAAGTACTTCACTTCTTTGCGCATCTCCCAGACCTATCCTCTCCACCTCTACTGCACCAGAGAGCTCATACTCGCCGGTTTTCTTCCCGCCGAGCAGAAAGCGCCGCCGAGCTCGACCTCTCCGTGGTCAGCTTAACCGAGTACTTCTCCACTCTCTCTTTCTCGTGTTTGTGTTTCGTCTTGATCCCAAAGAGCTCATCGGCTCGATGGTTCCTTGTCTGATGCTCAGGTTTTACCAGAACAACGTCGTCTTCGCCGGAGTTCACCGCCGAAGGCCACTGTTCCGTGGACGCCTACTCTCCGTGCAACCTCTGCTTTAACCAGTTACACCAATAGCATCAGGGTGAGCTTCTAGACCTTCCTAGCCTCTCCGTTTGCTTGCTACCGGTCTAGGTTCGCCGGAACAGGGCTAGCCGAGATCCGATCCGCAGCCATGCGTGGCCAGGCTCAACCCGAGTGGTAGAGTGTAGGGTTGAGAGCTCAATCGACTGCGGCTGTCTTGCCGGTGTTGATGCTCGCGTCAGCCGAGTCTCTTCTGGCCAGAGTCGGCCGGCGTAAGGCCCGTCGGCGCTCGGTTCGCCGTCGTGCACACCGGCCATGGTCGGGGACCTTGTGGTTGTAAAGATGAGAAGTTCCAGGGTGTTGGTTGCAAAGTCGCAGACTCAGGTGAATAGCGCCATGGACTGCGGGTTGTTTTAGTGTAATCTGAAGGGCTTTTCTGCAAAGCTGTCAGGCACACCGCTTCGCTCGAGCCAAGCCTCGGGCGAACGCGTTCACCGTCCCGCCCGAGCTAGGCCTCGGATGGACGAGCATTTTTCCGTCTCGCCCGAGCCTCGAGCTAAGCCTCGAGCGGGCACGTGCGCAACGTATCGCCCGAGCCTCGAGCTAGGCCTCGAGCGGACCCTCGGGCGCTGTCTCGCTGGAGCCGGGCCTTGAGCGAACGCACCCTCACTCACCTACCGTCGTGCACTCACGCCACGCTGGGCCGAGTTGGCTTGGGCCGAAAGCCCAGTTTGGGCTCGTTCAAGTTTTTCTTTTTCTGGCTTTTTGCACAGTAATCAGTTTTGTTATTTTTGCTATATTTAATCTATAGCTCTGTTAATTATGAATTTTGACATGATAGATGATAGCATGTCTGTGCTAATATAAAAATTATAAAATTTGTGTTTTGAGTACTTTTGATATGACATTTAAATCTGTGCTTTAATTAATAAATGTAACTTTGATGATTTATGTAATTTTCTGTGTTTCTCCAAAAATCATAAATTTTGACATGGGAGTTTATATCATTGATATACACCTTCAGGTTTAATTTCATCTCTGTTTGACAAAGTATGCTTGGTGTATAAATAAATGGCTAATTAAAATAATTAATAGAATAAATAGAAATAGTTGATCCCTGTAGATTTGTGTGACTTTTGGAATTGTTTGACAACCAATGGGAAACTAGCAACATTTGCTCCCTGGTTATGGGTTTCCTTTATACAAATGCCTTTTTGTTGCTTGTAAGTTGCTTTATCAGAAAATAATAAAACTTGTTTAGTGTTTATAATAACTAAAATGGGTTTGTTGGTTTGCAACTTTACCGTGAGGGAAAGTTGTACTCTGTAAAGGGTATAGTTAAGAAAATTTCCATCTTTACCATGATCACATCATAAGCATCTCATTACTCATGCATATGCACTTCTACGTGTAGATCCCGCTTCAGAAGGCCCTAACTCTCAGTGGATTTCTCCTGAGGGTGCAGACCTTTCTTGTTTTTCAGAATCTTCGGACTTCACCGATCCTCAAGGCAAGCCCCGGTGCTTTTAACCTTTACTTGTTTTTATAAAGGTTTTATTAAAATGTTGTTAAGATAAACTACTGCATTAGGTTATAGGAGTTGTGTGATGGCCTACTCCTTGCACTATTTACCTCCACCTGAAGATCCACCTGCCTTGTTTAAAAACTATTTGCAAAATGCTTAGTGATGCTATAAAATAGATTTGCAAAAATGCCAATTTCAAAAGTGTGATCACTTAAAGAATATTTATGGGAATTTGGCTTTACTCCCGACTGTTGGCTAAGTATCTGATCCGTAACTAGTCAACGGCAAGGAGAGGTTGTCCTAGCGTACGGTGCCGTCATGTTGTAGTCCGGGACTCAACAGTTGACACCGACCGGGACAGGGTTGAAAAACTGACAGGACTGTTAAGCTTGGGTGAGATATAACCAAGGTACAGTTTCTGGCGGAAAAATTAGGGACCATCCGTATGGGAGTCTGCTGGTCAAGACTTGCAACTATTCACATACTACGGAAAGCTCTGGCTCCGAGGAATCCTTTATTGGGACCGACAACCGCGCACTGGGAGTGGAGAGATGGCGGAAGTAGCTTGTACCCACGTGGTCGTCATACCTGGATAAGAGTGGTGTACTGTACTTCGGGGTGGCGTAGGACCGGGCCCAATCTTGGAGGAATCGTGGTAGACGGGTTGGCCTATGCAAGCTTGGGTGCTACATATGCCGTGTGAATAGGGATCCTCAGCTGAGTATTCTTTATCCGGATTAACGTTGCTCCTCGGTTATGGAGACTTGGTCACTGACTGTCAACGGAGAGTGGTTCTCAACTAGGTATGTTTTGAAAGGTAAAAAGAATCATGAACGATGAAGAATTGAGAGATACTTGAATCTTTCCTAAACAAAACAAGATTTACAAAAATGCTTTTTGTGCAAAATACTTGATTTTGTTTAAGCCTTACCTTGACTTCCTAAGCCTCTCATTCCTGAGTCTTCTCCTATTTTCTTATCGGTTAAGTCTTGTTGAGTACTTTTGTACCCAGGGTTTGTTAACCCTTGTTGCAGGTGAGTACATGGATCCACCTTTTGATGGACAATGCTACTTCACTCTAGTAGAAGAAAGTGATAACGATTCTGATGTGTGACCTTGGGCAAGTAACCTCTTTTGAATGAGTTTTGTAATATAAAGTTCCGAACAAGTTATGTAATAAGTATTTTGGTGATGTAAACTTTAAACCTAAGTTTTAATCTATGTATATTAATCTTTCCACTTTTACTCTGATTTATCTTATCTATAAAACTGTTGTAATACTGTGATGCTTGATGAGGGATTATCCTGGAAAGAATGTAACGTGGATGATTCGGGTTTCCCGAGGACACCCGACAGACCTCTTGAATCATTTGGAACTCGTGCACGCCGATCAAAGGTCCTTAGGACAATGATGGGTGCATGTGGGCCACTTAATTTAGGAGGTTCTGCCACACACACCAAGCTCACCTCTCAACCTAGCAAAGGTTGATTGGTCCAAAGGCTTGGTAAAAATATCAGCCAACTGATGATGAGTATCGACATGGCGAAGGTCGATATCACCCTTCTCATAGTGGTCTCGCAGAAAATGAAAGCGCACATCAATGTGTTTGGTCTTAGAATGCAGCACGGGGTTCTTAGCAATGCTAATAGCACTCGTGATGTCACAAAGCAGAGGTACGCGAGAAAAGCTCAGACCAAAATCACGCAAAGTGGCCATCATCCAAAGCAACTGGGAACAGCAGCTAGCGGCAGCAACATACTCAGCCTCTGTGGAAGACTGGGTGACGCTAGACTGCTTGTGAGAAGACCAAGATACAAGAGAATAACCAATAAACTGACATGTCCCAGAAGTGGACTTGCGATCAATTCGGCAACCAGCAAAATCGGCATCAGAATAACCGCAAAGGGAGAGAGTGGAGGAAGCAGAATACCAAATCCCAAATTCTGGAGTGAAGCATAAGTACCTCATAATACGCTTGACTGCCTAACAGTGAGAGGTGCGCGGCGACGACTGAAATCGCGCGCAAAGACACACCGCGAACTGGATGTCCGGGTGTGTCGCCGTTAGGTACAGCAGCGACCCGATCATACTCCGGTACTCCTTCTGGTCCACAGCTTCTCCATCCACATCCGCATCTAGGGCCGTCGTGGTCGACATGGGTGTTGGAAGAGGCTTGGCCTCACCCATATTGAACTTCTTCAGGATGTCCTTGGTATACTTGCCCTGGTGCACAAACTTCCCTTCTCGGGATTGCTTAATTTGCAATCTGAGAAAGAATGTCAACTTGCCCATCATGCTCATCTCAAATTCCCTGCTCATTGTGTCTGCAAACTTGGCAACCAAGGCGTGAGAAGAACCACCAAAAATGATATCATCCACGTAAATCTGGACCAAGAGAATGTCATTGCCTTGATTGAGGAGAAAAAACGTTTTATCCACACATCCCATTTTAAAACCCTTAGCAAGCAAAAAGGTTTTCAACCTTGCATAACAGGCTCTAGGGGCTTGTTTCATACCATATAAAGCTTTGTGAAGTTTAAAAACATGGTTTGGAAACTTGGGATTTTCGAAACCGAGGGGTTGTTTCACATACACCTCTTCTTCTATGTAGCCGTTTAGGAAAGCAATCTTGACATCCATTTGAAAAAGTTTAAACCCTTTGGATGCAGCAAAAGCCAAGAGGATCCTAATTGCCTCGAAACAAGCTACAGGAGCACTAGTCTCCTCATAGTCTATCCCCTCCTTCTGACTATACCCCTGGGCTACAAGTCTGGCCTTGTTTCTCACAACATGGCCATCCTCTCCTTGTTTGTTTTTGAAAACCCATTTTGTACCAATAGGGTGACACTCAGGAGGAGGTGGAACCAACACCCAAACCTGATTTCTCTCAAAATTTTCTAACTCCTCATGCATGGCATTGACCCAATCTGGATCAGATAAAGCGTGTCTAACATCTCGGGGTTCAAAATCAGCAACAAACGCAGAATGAGCAAAGTGAGAGATTTGTTGTGTCCTTGACCGAGTGACACGTTTGTCAATGCCGTCGATCATCTGTTGAGGTGGGTGTTGGCGCTGAATGTGTCGTGGCGCCTCCCAAGCTGAAGAAACCTCCCCCTCAACAGCAGCTGGTGCCTCCTCGGTCACAAAAGGTACAGCCCGAGGTGGCGGATCCCGCGGCCCCCAAGTAATCGACGAAGAGGGGTTGGGGCCGTGAGTTGTCATAGTAGAGGCCGACGCTTGCGGCACAGCTGGTGGAGGTGGTGCTGGATCATCCATCCCTTCAGCACCCTCATCCTCGTCATCAAAAAGTGGTTCGCCAACATCATGATCACCTGCACGCTCAAAACGAGAAGAAGGACAAACCATGGTCTCATCGAAGGTGACATCGGATGTCTCCATGGCTCGGTTAGTATCAAGGTTAAGTACACAATATGCACGAGTATGAGTTCCATAACCCAAAAATACACCGTCAGAAGAACGAGACTCAAATTTGTCCAGGTTGCCTTTCTAAAGTACAAAACAGTGGCAACCAAAGACTCTAAAATAACTCACCTTGGGCAGTTTTCCAAAACACAACTCATAAGAAGTCTTTTTCAAGAAAGCTCGGAGAAAAATGCGATTGGAAATATAGCATGTAGTGTTCATAGCTTCGGCCCAATATTGCCTAGGAGTCCTATGCTCAATGAGCATCGTCCTGACCATCTCTACAAGGGTCCAATTCTTCCTCTCTACAACACCATTTTGTGGCGGTGTGTAGGGGGAAGAAAACTGATGCTTTAAACCCAAAGAGTTACAAAACTTCTCAAAATCCGAATTCTTAAATTCGAAACCATTATCACTCCGAATAGCTCGCATCGAGTTCAAAGGGAACTCGTTCTGAAGATGCAAAATTAGATTGCGAGCAAAAGAGAAAGTCTCAGTTTTCTCAGCTAAAAAGAAGACCCACAAATATCTCGAAAAGTCATCAACAGCAACAAGCACATACCACTTCCCCCCAACCGAGCTCACTCGAGCCGGACCAACAAGGTCCATGTGCAAAAGCTCTCCAGGGCGCTTAGTCATGACTTGGTTCACAGGATGGTGGGGAGCGGCTACCATCTTCCCATGTCTACAAGAATGGCAAACAAGATCCTTCTCCATGGATAACTTGGGCAATCCTCGGATTAGGCCAAGTGAACTAAGCCTTGCAAGTAAGTCGAAGCTCAGGTGACCAAGTCTCCTATGCCACTTCCAAAGATCAGAAGAGGAAGGACCAGCCAAAAGACAACGAGAAACTCCAAACAATTCTGAGAAGTTCGCACGAAAGACTTTCCCAAAGGGTGAAATCAAACATACAAGATTGCCCTGAGGATCCAAAATACGACTGAGATTCGGTTTAAAATGAATCTCATAGTCATCATCAAAAAGTTGCGAAACAAAAAGAAGGTTAAAATGCAAGTTAGCAACAAGAGCAACATCGCGCAACACAAAGTGCTCATTAACTCGCACAGACCCACGAGACAACAATTTACCTTTGCTATTGTCGCCGAAGGTGATAAACTCCTTTCCGGCAACAGGACTAAGACTGGAGAACCACTTGGCGTTTCCAGTCATGTGCCTCGAGCACCCGGAATCCACCAACCAAACGTTCTCCAATCATTTTACCTACATCAATAAAAATACATAGGGAGAGCATACGGTCAAAGACTGGGGGTGAGTAAAATGGGAATTATACTAGTGTTGGGCCGGCTGCTCAAAAGAACGGTTAGTAGCAAAACCATTCCTAGCACGCCTACGAGGAAAGCGATCACCACGCTGAGGAAAACGTGGTCCGCTATGGGAAGAGCGTCCATCACGATACTCAAAACGCGGTGGGTAACGCTCAACAGCAAAACCACTGCCACGGGGTCCATAGCCCACAAATGCAGGCTCCCACCGGGCACGTCCTCCTTGAGGCCTAGGACCTTGAGGCATTGGACCTCTAGGCCTAGAAATATCCCTTTGAACATTCGACACATGTACATCATGTAAAGGATGGTGCATGTCCGCATTGTTCATCTCCCATGCACGGCGCTCCTGTCTCTTGCGCCGAAAGCAAAACTCCCTCAAGTGTCCATCTCTCCCACAGTGCTCACAATGGTACCTCACCGCTCTCGTAGGGGGTTGCTGGTACTCACGGTAGTGGGTATGGATCACTTGGTTCTTTTGAGGCATGAGCTCCACATGAATTGGTGGCATAGTGTCTAGCTTGTTCCTCAGGTGATTGGGTTTTGGACCCCATGTCTGTTTCTTGGGTGGAGCTCTAGGAGGTTCAATAAACACTCCATCCTTGGTGTTAGGTTTGAGTGGCTCTTTGGGTGGAATCTTGGTCAGTTTGGGAGTAGTGGTTGAGTTTGGGAGTAGTGGTTGACTTGGGCTTCTTACCAAAAGAAGAAGCACACTCAACACCCTGAGCAAAACCAACACCAGGACCTCCAGCAGCACGTTTGAATTGGGCTATCATCATCCCAAGCTGCGGCTCACCACAAGACACCCATGACAAGATGGTCCGAAGGTATGTGTTTTCTTCCTCGGTTTGCATCTTGTCATGCTTCACATTGGCTATCTCCATATCCAAGCCCTCACACAAAGCACACCTAGCCACACAAGTGCTATCCGAGCTGGCCTTCTCAAGAGACACAATCTTGGCATTCTTCTCTGCCAACTCGGATTGCAAGCCTGCAAAAGACTTGCACGCACCAAGCACTGAGGATCTAGCCCTAAGCTCACCCACCTCTCCAACCAAAGCAACATACTTCCCCCTCAAAATGAGAAGGTCAATCATGTGCCTGGAGCACATCTCACACTCATCCTCCTCAGTGACAACAACGGTGGACTTGACAGACTCAAGTTCCTTCACCGTATCCTCCCACTTCTGCCTAAACTCCTTCCGCTCTCTAGCAGCACGCCTAAGCAACTTATCTTGACTAAGAAGGGCGGCACTAAGTTTCTCGACCTCAGCAGAAAGCTTGTCGGGGGTCTCAGATACCTGGGAGGTGTCATCGTCGTCGTCGTTCTGAGGTATGTCCTCCAACTGGTTGTCGATCTCATTGCCGAGGGCCATGGTGCAGAAACCCTCGTTGTCGGCGAAGAAGCAGAGGCCGTTCAGCTTGTCCTCGATTCTCTTCTTCTTCTCAGACTCATCGTCGCTTGAGGAAGCGGAGTCATCATCCGAGCCATCGACGTCGCTGAGCGTGGCGAAGAAAGCACGCTGCTCAGCCTGGGCCTTCTCCAAGTACTTCTTCTTGATGTACTCCTTATTGAAGCCACCCTTCCGCTTGTGCTTCACGGGGACGTACTTCTCCTTGCGGTTGTCGGAGTTGTACTTGTAGCCATGATAGCCCTTCCAAAAAGCTTACTTGTTCTTCTTGGGACAGTTGGCGATGAAGTGGTCAGGGTCGCCGCACTCAAAACATCCCGAGCGTCCTCCTCCGCGGCGACGGTTCATGCGGTTGTTGTGGAACCGTGAGAACCGGTTGGCAAGCAAAGCCAACTCGTCATCCCCCATAAACTCCAGCTGCTGCTCTGTGACAGAAAGAAGTGAAGAGAGTGCAAATCCTCCAGAGGGGTTAGCAGAAGAGCCAGAAAGCAAAGCCATCGACGGGCCAGAAGGATTCGCATAAGAAGCCCTCGCCATGGCATCAATCTCACTGGACTTGAGCTTACTGAAGAGCTCGTCGCATGTGAGGGTCTCATAGTTAGGCAATTCGATGATCGCCTGGACCTTAGAGTCCCAAACCAACCGATCAAGAGTATGCAAAAGCTTGAGAGCCCTCTCATGATCGTCGAAAGGCAACAACTCCTTGTTCGCTCTCATCCTGTTGACAATCACCTGAAAGCGAGCGAATAAACTCTCTATGCTCTCGCCAGGCATGTGTCGAAAGTTCTCATACTCCCGCTTGTGCGACTCATAGAGACAGGATTTGACTTGAGTGGTTCCATCATGGAAACGCATGAGGGTCGCCCAAATCTCCTGAGCCGTGGGGAGGTGAGAAACGCGATCAAACTCAGACATGCTCAAACATGAGAAAAGAGCATTACAGGCTCGGCTATTGGCATCATGCTCATCGATCTGCAGCTGAGTAGCACGAGCAGCCAGAACCACGTAATCAGCCTTATTGCAAATCTCCCAGACAGAAGCACCCATGCTCTGAAGATAGGCCGACACGCGTATCTTCCAATACGCATAGTGTGTCCCATCGAAAAACGGCGGTTTGCCCACGCCGCGATCCATGTCACCTTCTCTGGATCTGGAACCGGCTAAGGTGGAAGATCCTTAACCCGCTCCGATACCAATTGAAGGACCGAGAATGCTAAAGCAAGGCGACCATAGGGGGGGTGAATGGGAGCTTCAAAATTTCTTTCGAAATGTTTAGGCCTTTGTCCCGGAAAATCAACACCAAGAGCAAAGCAGACGCGCGTGATGTCCACGACCCAAGAGAATGGGTGGATGTTCCCTCGGAAGACAGCGGGACACCACAAAAACTCTCTCGCCCAAATCCACTGCATAGGCATCGGACGCTGGCTACAGTGAAGCCCTAGCGTCCGATGTTAGACCCGCGGACGCTCCGATGGCAACGGACACACCGATGGTCAGCGTCCGATGCTCCTTAGAAAACACTGTCAGACAACACGTGGCATCGGACGCGTCCGATGCTCCCGACGTCAGCGTCCGATGCCCTCGAAACTGCACTGTTCTTCCGTGAAATCAACCCGATCTCCTACGAATCAAAAGCTCTAAGGCTTAGACTTGGTATGAGGAGTTTCAAGAAAGTTAGTGAGCTATCCCAAAGAGATCATGGCTCGAACCTAACTCCAAATCAGTGAATCGGAAGAATTCGGGGCAAAGGAGACAAAACTCAATTTGAAACAAAAATCGACCGATCTACTAGCTCATGAGGTTAGAGAAGAATTCCTTCGGTGGAAAGATGCACCTCACAATCTAGAACAGCTCAGTTCAAATGGAATCGCAAAAGATGTACCAAGTAAAGAGATCGATCACCGGGAAAATCATGGAGAAAAGAAGAACACGAAGAACAAGTTCAAAACGCGAATCAAACCACGAATTGCTAGCCGAAATTCGTCCCCACGAGGAGACAACGAGATTACGGTCTCATTTCCTCAAAAAGCAAATACACAGAGGTATTGTTCACCGTCTCTACGGATCTCAGTAGCTACAGCAGGGAATGGGAAGCAAGAAACCCTAGAATGAAAATAGCAAATGCTGAGATAGTCTGGAGGGAGGGGAGGCCTCTCCTTATATAGCCTAATACAATTATTCCCCTTCTACCCTTACAGCTAATTACAGAGCGAACCTGCTAAACCCTAGGGTTATTCTGGACCAACTCAAGGTAGATGCTGATCCGACGGCCACGCTCGCACAACTGGTAGCGTTACCTCGACGCAACCTCACCGATTGCCGCCACGTGCCACCACCGCTCCGCTTGTCCTTTTCACGGACTTTGCCCCCGGTTTTGTGGCAGAAACCGGAAAACCTGTCTTCACGACTAACCCCCGGTTTTGAGGCCCAAACCGGGAAACCAGCCATCCATCGCCTGAATTTTGTGGCCCAAACTCAGAAACCCATCAGCGCCCAGGTTTTGAGGCCCAAACCTGGAAACCGTCCTCAGCCCGAGTTTTGTGGCCCAAACTGGGAAACCGGCCGCACCCAGGTTTTGAGGCCCAAACCTGAAAACCGTCCACCGGTGGTTTTTTGTGGCTCAACCACCAAACTATGCTATAGAAGGGACGCACCGCCCGTGCACCCCGTCCACCGACACGTCTCCCCAGGTCCTCGACCCGAGCAACACCGCGCACCGCAAGTATCCGCCGTCGCTGTCCCAGGCTGTCAGCCACCACAGCTGATCCTCAGGCCACCGGTCCCTCAGTCCAAGCCTCACGTCCGCCCTTCACCGCTCCCGGTCCATCGCCACGGCACGTCTCTACTTGACCTTCACCTTGCCTTCGATCACTGTATCCGTGCTCAACACCTGCACAACACAATCCAAAGAATATGCACATTATCCCAGTTGACAATCACTCATCACTCGAGACTCGGCATACACCCATGTATCCGCAATCTCCTTCTCAAGGTTGGCACTCATATCATTGTGCTCAACCAACTTGGCGCTCATATCATCGCGCATTTGCTTCAAAGCCAAAACTTCTTTTTCTAAATCAATGCATGATGTGCAAAAGAAATCGGTGGAAGAAACATCACATTCACATCAAGCAAAGAATCATGATTAGCACAAGAAGTAAGGCAAGCATTTTTATTCAAAGAGTACAAGCTACAAGGCCTAGAATTTATCTCATCAATTTCAGCCCAAGAATGATCAAGTTCATCTACACATGTGGTGTGAGTCAATTTTAGTTTATTAATTTCAGCAAGCAAAGGATCACAAGAACCACATGGTAACAAAGCATTTCACTTAAACAAGGCTATTTCAGTTTTAGCACAATCAAGGTCCTTGCGCAAGTCAATGCAAACTAAACATGGTTTGGATGCATTGGATATCAACATTTCATTTTCAGATTTTAAGCAAGCAAGAGAGAAGCATAGCTCATCATTCTTCCTAACCAAGTCAACACAGGAGGTGCAACTCAAAGAGGTACTAGACTTCAACCTAGCAATGGAGCATTTCAACTTCTCAACCATTCTACACAAGGTATCACAAAGCTCATCATTCGTAGAGCAAGTTCACAAGACCACAAGCAAGTGTACCTCACTTGGCCTTGCCAAGTTGACGTAGAAGATCCTCTGGTGAAAGCTCATCATCACGTAGAAGGTTCAACAAATCATTCACCTCGCAATCCCTCTCATCAACTACACTCCTCCTTCCCAAGATGTCGTCCAAGCCCAACACCTCGACAAACAAAGTCGAAAGCAAAACCGCTCTTACAGGTCAACACCACGACAAACAGCGTCAGAAGCAAAACCACTCTAAAAGGTCGCTTTCGCAGATCCGGAACCGGTTAAGGTAAAGAGATCCTTAACTGTCTCCGATACCAATTGAAGGACTGGAAACGGCGACCAAAGGGGGGGGTGAATGGGAGCCGTAAAATTTTGTTCGAAATATTTAGGCCACTGTCCCAGAAAATCAACCCCAAAAGCTAAGAGCCAAAACCATGATGACCACGACTAAAATTTTGGGTGGATGTTCCCTTAGAACACAGTGGGTCACCACAAAGAAGGACAAGCAAGCTCGTAGAACAATCGAACCTCCGATAACGGAACACCCCACTCCTATGGAGAAGAAGAAAGTGTCCGACCAAAACTACTTAGGCCCACTGGTGGCAAAAGCACCTTGGAAAGATCCTTAGGAAGTTAGGAAACCAAACCAACAGATGGATCTCAAATTGGAGCTCGAACACAAAAGATACGGATGCTAAAAGCATCGAAACTCCGAAAGCGGAACAACCAACTCCTATGGAGAACAAGGAAGTGTCCAACCAAAAATACTTAGGCCAATGGTGGCAAATGTACCTTGAAAAGATCCTTGCGAAGTTAGGAAACCAACACAACAAATGGGTCTCAAATCTGTACAATAGCGGACTGTCTGCTAGTGAACCGCGGACTGTTCGCTATAGAACCCCGCACAGTCCGGGAATGTGGCCCGGACAGTCCACCGTTCAAAAACAAAAACAGCATCCTTGCTGCCCGTGAACAGCCCCGACCCCCGGACAGTCCGGGGATGAGTGTCGGATAGTCCGGGAATGCCTAGAATGCCCAAAAAAAGCCCGTATCAAACTCAAATTCCATTGGAACTCAACCATTATAACGGGGCTGCAACCAAACTTCACCCAAGTGTTCCTATATGTGTTGGGAAGCTAATCCTAGGATATCATCTCTCTAAACCAACTCATCCGTGAGAAATCCGAAGAACACTAGAAAAGGGGAAAGTTTGGAGAATGAACGCGAAAACAGCCCGATCTATGTGCTCGTGAAGTTTGGGAGGAAATCCTTCAGTGGAAAGATGACACTCACATCCTAGCACAACTTGTTTCAAGCGGAATTGAAAACCATCTCTCAGATTAGAAGAACGAGCCAATTCACCGAAGGGGAAAAGAGAGAAATGCGAAGAACAAAACGCGAATTCAATCCAAATTTCAGCCAACAAAGAGGAGCACGAAATTGATCCTTGGATTTCAACAAGATGAAGGATTGTATAGCACATGGTGTCGGGTTAGAAGCCACTCCTCGCAACAACAAAGCTCGGATGGCGAAAAGCTCAAGAACAAGAGTCACTCCTCTCTCTAACCCTTGCCTCTTCTCACCACAACAAAATGAGAATGGCAACCTCCAAGGATAGCTGCCCTAGCAGCCCCTTCACATATATATAGGCGCACGTCCGAAGACAAAAATGCCCTTACATGAAGCACTCAGCCCAAATACCCCCTAGGGGTAAAACCATCAAACTCGGTCAGTTTTCATCTGACGGCCACGCGCCTTCTCATCCTTCGCTTCGTCTCAACGCAAGCTCCAGGATGCCGCCACGTCGACCGCCGTGCCTCCTCACCGATAGCTTCGCCGCAACGCAAGTCTCTCGGTGCCGCCAAGCGTCTACCGTTCCGCATAGGAACCTCCGCCCGGTTTTGAAGCCCAAACCGGTAAACCCGCCAGCCCAGGTTTTGAGGCCCAAATTTGGAAACCGTCCACCCCGAGTTTTGAGGCCCAAACTCAGAAACCCGCCACCCTGAGTTTTGAGGCCCAAACTCAGAAACCGTCTATGGTAGCTTTCTGAGGCTCAACTACCGAACCCGCGTCGTAGACGGGATGTGGTTCGCACACACCGACCACCGGCATGTCGATGCATGTCGAGCCTTCATGCCGGGCACAACACCTTCGCCTTCCTTCTTGACTCAGCGGACGACACTTGCGCCGCACGCAAGCCCACGTTCGACCTCCCGCCATGTGTCACGAGGCCATCGTCTTCCTCCTGACTCGGCCGATGCACCACACATCCCCTTGTGCTCCTGCTCGCTGATGCCACGTGCCAGCTACCACAGCTGGTCCTCCGGCCTCCCGGTCCATCGGTCCAAGCCTCACGTCCGCCCTTCACCGCTCCGGGTCCATCGGCATGGCACGTCCGCCGCACGGCACGGCCATCCTTCACCGCTCTCGGTCCGTCAGCACGACACGTCTCTACTTCACCTTCACCTCGCCATCGACCACTATCTCCGAGCTCCACACCTGCACATCAACCCAGCCAAGAGACACTTGTTAGCCACGCACACCAACACAGGTAACACACCACAACTCAACGCCGCTGGTTAGTAGTTGAGCCTCAGAAATAAGACTAAGCGCATATGAAATAAGACTCAACCGGGAAAAGCCTCAAACCTTCCTCATAAATGTCAATCATTCATTTCCTGGAAGTCTCAAAAGCACAGAGGTATTGTGGCACTCTGTGGATCTCAGTTGCTACAACAGAGGAATGGGATGAAGGAAACCCTAGGCTAAAACTGCAAATGACTAAGGGGTTGCCTCCCTCTATATAGCCTAAACATTATTCCCCTTCTACCCCTACTGATACAGTGAGCGAACTAGCTAAAGCCTAAGGCTATTCTATACCAGCTCGAAGTAGATGTTGATCCGATGGCCACACCCGCACATCTGGTAGCTTTGCCTCAACACGACCTCACCCGATGCCGCCACATGCCGTCGCCGCCCCGGACGTCCACCTCGTGAACTCCGCCACTGGTTTTGAGGCCCAAACCAGCAAACCGTCCGCCCCGAGTTTTGTGGCCCAAACTCGGAAACCCATCAGCGCCCAGGTTTTGACGCCCAAACCTAGAAACCGTCCTTAGCACGAGTTTTGAGGCCCAAACTCAGAAATCGTCCAGCCGGTGGTTTTTCTGGGGCTCTACCCCCAAACTGAAGCCGTAGAAGGATGCACCGCCCGTGCACCCCGTCCACCAACACGTGTCCTCCGATCCACGACCCGAGCCACACCGTGTCCCTCAAGTCTTCACTTGTTGCTGTCCTAGGCTGTCCGCCACAACGGCTGATCCTCCGGCCACATGTCCGTCAGCCCAAGTCCGAGTCCGCCATTCACCGCTCTTGGTCCATCGGCACCGCACTCCAGCACTTGACCTTCACCTTGCCTTTGATCACCGTCTCCATGCTCAACAACTACACAACACAAGCCATAGAACATGCACATCAAACCTGTTGACAATCACACATCACAAGACTCGGATTACACCCTGTGTATCCGTAATCTCCCCCTTGATTAGTGCATTGTCAACTACCAACCACAAATCATATGAAGTGAAAAGAATATAAGAAGAAGGTAGAATGAAGATAAAACTCATCTAAATGACCAAAAGCAAAGCAAAGTTAAAGGAAGTCAAGTGGAATGAGCAAGACAACTTGGTTCCCAAGGACATGGGCAATGGCTCGACACAACTAAGCAAAGCAAAGCTAGCCCTCAAGAAGAGGCAGAACGGGCTCAACACCACTAGCACGAACCAATCAAAAAACTCACTAGTAAAGCGATCAAACTCCCCCTGGACACAAGCAGCAAGAAAACACCCCCTTGAAAGATGCATCACAACAAGTCATGATTTGTCAATTTTACTCCCCTTAGCTGAAAACGCACATATCAAGAGCAAAGCATGGGAGCCTAAAGAAGAACTAGATGAATGCAAAAGCTTCAAATATATGCTATCGAGAGTGATAAGATGCTCTATTTGCACAAGTGAGGAAGTAGGGAGCCCTAATGATAGCAGAAGCTCAACATGATCATACAACTCGACAGGAAGAGCAAAGCAGTTTTAGATATGAAATTAAGGCAAAAAGATCAAGTTCACCACAGAAAGAGCATCTAGCATGAAATAGACAAGTCATCAACTAGAGCTTACAAAACTGCACCGGTGAACTACCTCAAAGCAAGTGTCAATCAACAAGCCATATACAACTCATTTTTTTGAATTTAAGCAATTTTTTTACAAGAGTTATACATGTCAAGTGAATGCGAGGGGTTGAGAGCACCACAAGCCTTACTTTTCAACCAAGCGAAGCCTAAGTCAAAAGACTATTACAAGCTTAAGACAATGGTTTCGGTCATACACTACACTGCTCAAGTTCATCCCAAAGTGCAAAGGGAAGCAATCTCGATACAGTGTGGTGGTGTAGTGCAATCCCACCTCGATCTTTTCATCATCTCTTAGCTTGATTTTCAGATTTTAACATTTTTGCACATCAGAATATATGTAATGGAAGCGATTTACTCAAGCTAGAGACATAGCAACCTAGTATAGCAAAGCAAGCTCAAGAATGACAAGTCCTAGTCATACTAGTTGCAAAAGCAAATGGTGAACTGGTTTTCAGATTTGGCAATTATTAAGCTTGTGGAAACTGCATAATCTAAGTATCATACAAGCATGTGGAAATAGAGCATAGTATTAATCTAGACAGAATATAGATGAAGCTCAAAATGCAAGTATAATACATATGCAATGCAGAAAAGCAATGAAAGAACCTAGACTATACATCATATGATACAACAAAGTGATCCCACATCAAAAATAGGAAACACACACCATGCTCACCTCTCAACCTAGCAAAGGTTAATCGGTCCAAAGGCATGGTAAAGATATCGGCCAACTAATTATGTGTGTCAACATGTCTAAGGTTGATATCTCCCTTCTCATAATGGTCTCGCAGAAAATGAAAGCACACATCAATGTGTTTGGTCTTAGAATGCAGCACGGGGTTCTTAGCAACGCTAATCGCACTCATACTGTCACAAAGTAAAGGCACTCGAGTAAAACTCAGACCAAAATCAAGCAAAGTGGCAATCATCCAAAGAAACTGAGAACAACAGTTAGCCGCAGCAACATATTCAGCCTCTGTGGTAGACTGAGCGACATTGGACTGCTTGCGAGAAGACCAAGAAACGAGAGAAGAGCCCAAAAACTAACAAGTCCCAGAAGTAGACTTGCGATCAATATGGCAACCAGCAAAATCAGCATCTAAATAACCACAAAGAGGGTAGAGGAAGCCGAATACCAAAGACCAAATTCTGTCGTGAAACAAAGGTACCTCATTATGCGCTTGACCGCTTGACGATGAGAGGTGCGCGGCAAGGACTGAAATCGTGCGCAAAGACACACAGCGAACGGAATGTCCGTGCGTGTTGTTGTCAGGTACAGCAGCGAGCCGATCATACTCCGGTACTCCTTCTGGTCCACAACTTCTCCATCCTCGTCCGCATCTAGGGCCGTTGTAGTCAACATGGGCGTCGAAAGAGGCTTGGCCTCACCCATATTGAACTTCACTATATCCTTCATGTACTTGCCCTGGTGCACGAACCTCTCGTCTCGGGATTGCTTAATTTGCAACCCGAGAAAGAAAGTCAACTCGCCCATCATGCTCATCTCAAATTCCCTGCTCATAGTATCTGCAAACATGGCAACCAAAGCATGAGAAGAACCACAAAAATGATATCATCCATGTAAATCTGAACCAAGAGAGAATCAGTGTCTTGCTTGAGGAGAAACAGAGTTTTATCTACACATCCCATTTTAAAACCCTTGGCTAGGAAAAAGTTTTTCAAACGCTCATACCAGGCTCTAGGAGCTTCTTTCAAACCATACAAGGCTTTGTGATGTTTAAAAACATGGTTTGGAAATTTGGGATTTTCAAAACCGGGGAGTTGTTTTACATACACTTCTTCTTCTGTATAGCCGTTTAGGAAGGCACTCTTAACATCCATTTGAAAAAGTTTAAACCCTTTGGATGCAGTAAAAGCCAAGAGTATCCTAATTGCCTCCAAACAAGCTACGGGAGCAAACGTCTCCTCATAGTCTATACCCTCCTTCTGACTATACCCCTGAAGGACCGAAAGTGGTACCAAAGGCGACTAGAGGGGGGGTGATGGGAGCTTTAAATTTCTTTTCAGAAACTTATCGCCACTGTTTCCAGAATCACCCCTAAGAGCAAAGTCGACACAGGTGATGTCCACGACCCAAGAGATTGGGTGGATGTTCCCTTGCAACACAGCGGGACACCACAAAAACTTCCTCGCCCAAGTCCACGCAGATCAACTTGTGACAGGCTATTTGCAAAGCGGGAAGCTCAATTTCTGTAGAGCACAGAGTCGAGAATCCAACGCAAAAAATGGATCTCAAATCGGAAGTCAAACGAAAGAACCACGGACGAAAACGTGCTGATCAGCACTGGCCGGACTCACTGGAGCGTCCGGTCGGTTCTGATCGGACGCGTCCGGTCTGGCAAAAACTGGTTTGGGAACTCTCTGAGTTGGACCAGACTCACTGTCACTGAGCGTCCGGTCACAAGAAAACGTAGACAATGAACAGTGCGAGTGTAGCGTCCGGTCACTGAGAATACGAGCGTCTGGTCAAATCGCGAAGTCAACACAGTGAACGTGTTCAACGACCGGACTCTCAACCCAGCGTCCGGTCGACCCGACGCCAGAGTCCGGTCATCCCGAAACGGGTTGTTCTTCCACCGATTCGACTCGATCTCACCCAAAACTGAACCTCTAGGGATCTAACCTGGTGAGAGGAGTCACGAGGATAGTGAGCTACATCTATGAGATCATGGCTCGAACCTATCTCCAAATCGATGAATTGGAGAAATTCGGGAAGGGAGGAGAAAAGTTGATCCAAAACGAAAACCAATCGATCTACTTGTTCGTGAGGTTTGAGATAAAATCCTTCGGTGGAAGTAATCACCTCACTGTAAAGAACAAGTTGATTCAAATGGTTTTGCAAATGGAACAATGAAGAGGGAGAACGATCGATGGGGAAAAAACATGGAGAAAAGATGAACACGAAGAACAACTCAAGAATGTGAATCGAACCACGAATTGCCAGCCGAAAATCGTCCCCACGAGGAGACAACGAGATTACGGTCTCGTTTCCTCAAAAAGCAAATACACAGAGGTATTGTTCACCGTCTCTGCGGATCTCAGTAGCTACAGCTGGGAATGGGAAGCAGGAAACCATAGAATGAAAATAGCAATGGCTGAGATAGTCTGGAGGGAGGGGAGGCCTCTCCTTATAGAGCCTAATACAATTATTCCCCTTCTACCCTTATAGCTAATTACAGAGCAAACCAGCTAAACCCTAGGGTTATTCTGGACCAACTCGAAGTAGATGCTGATCTGACTGCCACGCCCGCACAATTGGTAGTGTTGAAGGACCGAGAAGCTACCCGAAAGCGACCAGAGGGGGGGTGAATGGGAGCTTCAAAAATTTCCTTTCGGAAACTAGATGCCACTGTCCCAAGATCAACCCCAAAAGCGAAACCTAGAGCTTGCTAATGTCCACGACCCTAGATGTAGGGTGGATGCTTCCTAGAAGCACAGCGGGACACTAGACAACCCTAGAAAGCCAACCCAAAAGACGGAACTCAAATCCGATCAAGAACGAACGAACCGCGAACGAAGACGCGCGAAACTGCAGCGACCGGACTCTGGCCTGCGTCCGGTCAGCAGGGACCGGACGCGTCCGGTCGTCAGAAAACAGCTCTGGGAGCTCTCTGTTCGCGACCGGACGCACGGAGCTCAAGCGTCCGGTCGTTCACTGAGCGTCCGGTCAGATGAGACAATGACACGGGAACAGTGCAAGCGTAGCGTCCGGTCGAAATGCAAACAGAGCGTCCGGTCGAGAGCGTCCGGTCAGTACGCAGAAAAGCTTGGCGCCGTGCTCAACGACCGGACTCTGAAAGCGTGCGTCCGGTCAGCCCGACAGAGCGTCCGGTCACCCCGCGACTGCACTGAAACTCCGGCGATTCAACCCGATCTCCTCCGAATCAAGTGCTCTAGGCTTGGGATTCGATCTGAGGAGTCACAAGGAGGTTAGTGAGCTATCTCTAAGAGATCATGGCTCGAACCTAACTCCAAATCGGTGAATCGAAGGAATTCGGGGGAAAGAAGAAAAAGAGACCCGAAACTAAAACTTGATCGATCTCCTAGACCGTGAGGTTAGAGATGATTTCTTTCGGTGGAAAGAAGTGCCTCACGATCTAGAGCAACTCAGTTCAAACGGAATCGTGAAAGATGAACCGAGCACAAAGATCAAGCGACGGGAAAACTCAAGGCACAAAGCAATCCGCGAAGAACATGATGAACATGAAATCAAAACGCGAATTGACACCAAGAGATGGGATCCAAGGTGAGGATACGGCCTCACTTCCTCGAATCAACAGTACACAGAGTGGAGTCTCTCTGCGGATCTCAACTAGCTAAAGCAGGGGTGTGGGAGAGTGGAAACCCTAGGAAATGAAAGCTCTAACTGAGATTGAGATGGGGAGGAGGGTGTCTCCCCTAGACTACTTATACTAACCTAGCCTAAGTCTATTTCCTACTCTATCCCTCTCTACTCTAATTTACAGAGCGGACCAGCCTAACCCTAAGGCTATTCTAGTCCACCCGCTGGTGGTAGGTAGATCCGACGGCCACGCCCGCACGGTCTTCCGCGTCGCCTCCACGCAACCTTCAGATCGCCGCCACGTGCCGCCACCACTCTGCACCCCCGGTTTTGCGGCCCAAACCGGGAAACCAGCCTTTTCCATCAGCCCCCGGTTTTGAGGCCCAAACCGGGAAACCAGCCTCCAGCCCGAGTTTTGTGGCCCAAACTCGGAAACCCTCAGCGCCCGAGTTTTGAGGCCCAAACTCGGAAACCGGCCCACTCCCAGGTTTTGAGGCTCAACCTGGAAACCCAGCACCCAGGTTTTGAGGCCCAAACCTGGAAACCGTCCACCGTTGGTTTTTCCCGGGCTCTACCAACAAACCGGCGTCGTAGAAGGGATGCACCGCCTGTGCACCCCTTCCACCGACATGATCGCACTTCTCCGCTTGTCGCTGTCGCAGGCTGCCAGCCACCACAGCTGATCCTCCGGCCTCCAGTCCATCAGTCCAAGTCCACGTCCGCCCTTCACCGTCCGATACATCGGCATGGCACGTCCGCCGCACGGCACGCCCATCCTTCATCGCGCCCGGTCCGTCGGCACGACACGTCGCAACTTGACCTTCACCCGCCATCGACCACTGTCTCCGTGCTCGACACCTGCACAACACAAGCCAAAGAACATGCGCATCATCTCCGTTGACAATCACTCATCACACAGAGACTCGGCATACACCCATGTATCCGCAATCTCCCCCTTGATGAGTGCATTGTCAACTCCACAACAAATCATGATAAGAAGAAGGAGGTAGGAAGGAGTGGGAAGAGAAAACCCAACCAAATGACCCAAAAGCCTATCAAAAGCCAAAGAAGGTCAAGTGGATGAAGCGAAAAACTTGGTCCCCAAAGACATGGGCAACGGCTCGACGCAACCAAGCAAAGTAAAGCTAGCCCTCAAGAAGAGGTAGAACAGGCTCAACACCGCTAGCAGATACCAATTGAAGATCGGAAGACAACAGAAGCAAAATGCTAGTCCCTCAAGAAAGAGGCACAGAGGCTCAACACAACTAGCAAGAAAATCACTCCGAACCAATTGGAAATCAACCCAAACCAAATGGGAAAGCACACCAGACGATACCAATTGAAAGCCAAATGAAAAGGCTTATGAAAGCTCATGAAAAGCTAGGAACGTTTGCTAGTCCCTCAAGACAGAGGCAACGGCTCAACACAACTAGCAAACTCCCCCTCGACAAATGCAAGCAACTAGGACAAATGATTCTCCCCTTAGTTGATCAACACAGGAGCATATGATTTGCATAAATTTCTCCCCCTAGTTGAAAATGCACTTATCAAGGTCAAAAGGTATCGGAAAATCAACTCCCTTCACATAAACTCCCCCTGAACACAAGATCTCCTTCAGAATGCATATGAAGTCAAAATGCAAGTTAGGAGCTTCAAGTATATAGTCAAAAGAGTGCAAAGATGCTCTAATCAGTATAGCTCCAACATCTCAATTAAGCACTCAAATAGCAAAGGCTCAAACTGATCACTTGTACGAAATATGAAGCGTATGAGCATGTGAGCAATTTTAAGCCAAAAGGATAGTCACCATCAAAATAGCACTAGACATGTATAGAAGGAATCCAAACAAGTGCTAAGCATATATACAAGGTGAACTACCCCTAGCAAAGTTCAATCATCATGCATAGTAATGAAGCATATCCTTGTGATTTCAAATTCATATCGGAGTTGCAGCGGTAAAAGAATTCACAAGTTCATTTTTGGCATGTGATTGCGAGAGGTTGAAAGCTTGTCATTGCCTAACTTTTCAACCGTGCGAAGCCTATGCCGAAGCAATCAGAAGCTTAAAGCAACGGTTTCGGTCATACACTACATGGCTCAAGTTTAACTCAAAGTGCAATGAGAAACAGTCTCAATACCATGAGGTGTTGACAAGCAATCCCATCTCGATCTTTTCAATTCAACAATACTTGGTTCAGATTTTAAGCAAGTTATGAACAACCAAGCAAGTGAATGACTCAGAACTAGAGACATAGCAACCTAGCATATATGAAAAGCAGGAATGGACTCAACACACCCTACACATGCTAGTTGCATATCTCAATGGTGAACATTTTCAGATTTATATACATTAGGCATAATTCACCATTCCAAAAATAGCTCGCTCATAACATGTAACAGTGATCAGAAGGAGCATAAGCTACAAGCATCATCATAAGTATCGGAGCAATACTAACAAGAGCATAATTACATTCTAGTGAATATAGACATGAAGCTCAGAATGTAAATGCGTATGCCCGACACAAAACTGAAAGAAAGAAGATACCAATTTGAAGGACTCAAGAAACTCAAAAGAAAAGAGCCTCAAAATAAAAGAGTCAGTCTGTACATCTCAAAATGCTTCCCCCATCTAAAAGGGGAAACACACACCAAGCTCACCCCTCAACCTATTAAAGGTTGATTCGTCTAAAGGCTTGGTGAAAATATCAGCCAATTGGTGATGAGTATCGACATGGCGAAGGTCGATATCACCCTTCTCCTGGTGGTCTCGCAAGAAATGAAAGCGCACATCAATGTGTTTGGTTTTCGAGTGAAGCACAGGGTTCTTAGCAACGCTAATGGCACTCGTGCTGTCACAAAGCAAAGGAACTCGAGTAAAGCTCAAACCAAAATCACGCAAAGTGGCCATCATCCAGAGTAACTGGGAACAGCAGCTAGCCGCAGCAACATATTCAGCCTCCGTGGTAGACTGAGCGACACTAGACTGCTTGCGAGAAGACCACGACACCAGAGAAGATCCAATAAACTGGCAAGTCCCAGAAGTGGACTTGCGCTCAATGCGACAACCAGCAAAATCAGCATCAGAAAAACCACAAAGCGAGAGAGTGGAGGAAGCAGAATACCAAATCCCGAACTCAGGCGTGAAACGAAGGTACCTGAATATGCGCTTCACCGCCTGACGGTGAGAAGTGCGTGGCGAAGCCTGAAAGCGCGCGCACAAGCACACGGCGAACTGAATGTCCGGCCGTGTCGCCGTCAGGTAGAGCAGCGATCCAATCATGCTGCGGTACTCCTTCTGGTCCACTGCTTCTCCATCCGTGTCGGCATCCAGGGCAGTCGTCATCGACATGGGCGTCGGAAGAGGCTTGGCCTCACCCATGTCGAACCGCTTCAGCAAGTCCCTCGTGTACTTGCCCTGGTGCACAAACGTCCCTTCTCGGGATTGCTTAATTTGCAACCCGAGAAAGAAGGTCAGCTCGCCCATCATGCTCATCTCGAACTCCCTGCTCATAGTATCTGCAAACTTGGCAACCAAAGCGTGAGAAGAACCACCGAAAATGATATCATCCACGTAAATTTGGACCAAGAGAGTATCTTTGCCTTGCTTGAGGAGAAAGAGCGTTTTATCAACACATCCCATTTTAAAACCCTTAGCTAGCAAAAAGGTTTTTAATCTCTCATACCAGGCTCTAGGGGCTTGTTTCAAACCATACAGAGCTTTGTGGAGTTTAAAGACATGGTTTGGAAACTTGGGATTTTCAAAACCGGGGGGTTGCTGGACATAGACCTCCTCCTCAATGTAGCCGTTTAAGAAGGCACTCTTGACATCCATTTGAAAAAGTTTGAAACCCATGGATGCAGCATAAGCCAAGAGTATCCTAATAGCCTCCAAACGAGCTACAGGAGCGAAGGTCTCCTCATAATCTATCCCCTCCTTCTGACTATAACCCTTCGCTACAAGCCGGGCCTTGTTTCTCACAATGTGGCCCTCCTCTCCTTGCTTGTTTTTAAAAACCCATTTTGTCCCAATAGGTTTACAGTCAGGAGGTGGTGGCACTAGAACCCAAACCCGATTTCGCTCAAAGTTCTCTAGCTCCTCATGCATGGCATTGACCCAGTCCGGATCCGTCAATGCGTGTCCAACATCTCGGGGTTCAAAAGACGCAACAAAAGCAGAATGAGCAAAGTGCGAGATGTGCTGTGACCTGGAGCGAGTAACTCGCTCGTCGATGTCGCCGATCATCTGTTCAGGGGGGTGCTGGCGCTGGATGTGTCGTGGCGCCTCCCGGGAAGAAGTAACCTCCCCCTCAACAGTAGCTGGTTCCACCCCGGGTACAAAAGGTACCGCGCGAGGTGGATCCCACGGCCCCCAGGAAGAAGACGTCTCGGGGCCACGGGTCGTCGTCGAAGCCGCTCCCGGCGGCGCGGCAGGCGGAGGGGGTGCTGGATCATCTATACCTTCAGCACCCTCTTCCTCGTCATCAAAAAAAGGCTCTCCAACCTCATGATCACCTGCACGCTCAAAACGAGAAGAGGGACAAACAAGAGTCTCGTCGAAGGAGACATCTGATGTCTCCATGACTCGGTTAGTGTCAAGGTTAAGTACACGATAAGCTCGAGTGTGAGTGCCATAACCCAAAAACACACCGTCAGAAGAACGAGACTCAAACTTGTCCAGGTTGCCTTTCTTCAATATAAAACAGTGGCAACCAAAGACTCTAAAATAACTCACCTTGGGCTGGCGACCAAAACGCAACTCATAAGAGGTCTTCTTCAAAAACGCTCTCAGAAAAATGCGATTCGAAATGTAGCATGCAGTGTTCATAGCTTCGGCCCAAAAACGCCTAGGAGTCCTATGCTCATCAAGCATCGTCCTGGCCATCTCAACAAGGGTCCGATTCTTCCTCTCTACAACACCATTTTGAGGTGGTGTATAGGGGGAAGAAACCTGATGCTCCAAACCAAGGTGGTTACAAAACTTCTCAAAATCCGAATTTTTAAACTCGGAACCATTATCACTCCGAATAGCTCGCATCGAGTTCAAAGGGAACTCGTTCTGAAGACGCAAAATCAGATTGCGAGCAAATGAGAAAGTCTCGGTCTTCTCAGCTAAAAAGAAGACCCACGAATATCTCGAAAAGTCGTCAACAACAACCAAAACATACCACTTGCCACCAACCGAGCTCACCCGAGCCGGACCAACAAGGTCCATGTGTAAAAGCTCTCCGGGGTGCGAGGTCATGACCTTAGTCACCGGATGGTGGGGAGCAGCAACCATCTTCCCATGTCTGCAAGAATGGCAAACTAGATCCTTCTCCATCGAAAGCTTGGGCAATCCTCGGATTAGGCCAAGTGAGCTAAGTCTTGCAAGCAAGTCGAAGCTTAAGTGACCGAGCCTCCTATGCCACTTCCAAAGATCGGAAGAAGAAGGACTAGCCAAAAGACAGCGAGAAGAACCAAACGATTCCGAGAAATTCGCACAAAAGACTTTCCCAAAGGGCGAAATCAGACATACAAGATCACCCTGAGGATCTAAGATCCGGCTAAGGTTCGGTTTGAAACGAATCTCATAGCCTTCACGAAAAAATTGCGAAACAGAAAGCAAGTTGAAATGCAGGTTAGAAACAAGAGCAACCTCGCGCAACACAAAGTGCTCATTAACCCGCACTGCACCAACGGACAATACCTTGCCCTTACCTTTGTCGCCGAAGGTTATGTACTCTTTTCCGGCGACCGGACTATGGCTGGAGAACCATTTGGCATTTCCGGTCATGTGCCTCGAGCAACCGGAATCCACAAGCCAAATGTCCTCCAACCGCTCCTCCTACATCAATAAAAAGACATAGGGTGAACATACGGTCCAACACTGGGGTTAGTAAGATAAGAAGGAAACCAGTGTTGGGCCGGCTGCTCAAAAGAACGGTCAGTGTAAAAACCATCCTGTCTAGGGGGATAGCGATCACCACGCACAGGAAAACGTGGTCCGCTGGGGAAGAAGCGCTCACCGCGAAACTCTACCTGCGGTGGGACAAGGCGCTCAACAAAACCTCCGCCACGGGGTCCGTTACCTGCAAAAACAGGACCTCGTCGGGCACGCTCTCTACGAGGTCTACGCCTAGGAGCCTGCTGCTCAACTCTAGCGTCTCTCCTCGGAGCTCTCTCCTGCCTAGGCCTCACAAACTGAGGTGCTCTACCTCTAGGCCTAGTCTCCCTCCTAGGGGCTCTCTCCTGCTGCCTAGGCTGGGTATGCTTCCCTCCAGACCTAGCAGCTCTCCCCTGAGGCTTCGGAGCATGTCCACCACGAGCTGGGTGAAACATGTCCGGGTTCTGCATCTCCCTAGCTCGGCGCGCCTCTCTCCTGCGCCTAAAGCAGAACTCACTCAGGTGACCATCCCGCCCACAAAAGTCACACTGAAACCTCACCGCGCGCAAAGGGGGTTGTTGGTTTGCAGGGATGTGGGTATGGTTCACCTTGCCCTTGCCCTTCTGTGGCAACTCCTCTCGGATGGGTGGCATTGTGTCAAGCTTGTTCTTTAGGTGATTGGGCTTGGGTTGCCATTGTGGATTCTTGGGTGGAGCCTTGGGGGGTTCAACTACAACTCCATCCTTGGTGACAGGCTTGGCAGGCTCTTTGGGTGGAAGCTTGGTTAGTTTGGGAGTAGTGGTGGAGTTGGGCTTCTCACAGGGGTTCAGACCACTAGACTCTCCAATCTTACCAAAAGCTGAAAGATCAACACTCTGGCCAAGACCTACACCAGGAGCCCCAGCAGCTCGCTTGAATTGGGAGATCATCATCCCGAGCTGAGGCTCACCACAAGACACCCATGACAAGACGGTCCGAAGGTATGTGTTTTCCTCCTCGGTACGCACCTTGTCATGCCTCACATTGGCCATCTCCTGCTCCAGGCCCTCACACAAAGCACACCTCATGACACAAGTGCTATCTGAGCTGGCCTTCTCTAAAGACTCAAGCTTGGCATTCTTCTCTGCCAACTCAGATTGCAAGACAGGACAAGTCTTGCACGCACCCAACAGCTGCGGCCTAGCTCGGAGCTCATCCACCTCATCTACCAGCGCAGCATGCTTACTCCTCAGAGTGAGAAGATCCGTCATGTGCGCGGCGCAACTCTCGCACTCCAACTCCTCCGACACAACCACGGTGGACCGAGCGACCTCAAGCTCCTTCACCGTGTCCTCCCACTTCTGCCTAAACTCCTTGCGCTCTCTAGCGGCACGCCTAAGCAACTTATCTTGGCTAAGGAGGGCAGCAGTCAACTTCTCAACCTCGGAGGAAAGCTCGTCGTAGGTGAGAGATACCTGGGAGGTGTCGTCGTCGTCGTCGTTCCGAGGGGTACGCTCCGGCTCGCCGTCGACCTCATCTCCGAGCGCCATGGTACACAGGCCTTCGTCGCCGGCGAAGAAGCACAAGCCGTTGAACGTGTCCTCCAGCTTCTTCTTCTCGGACTCGTCATCACTCGATCGAGCGGAGTCGTCATCCGAGCCGTCGACGTCGCTGAGCGTGGCGAAGAACGCTCGCTGCTCAGCCTGCTGCTTCTCCAAGTACTTCTTCTTGATGTACTCTTTGTTGAAGCCGCCCCGCTTCTTGTGCCTTGGGGGAACGTGCTTCTCCTTGTACTTGGAGTCGCGCCTGTGGCCGTGATCGCCCTTCCCAAGATGCTTGTTCTTCTTCTTGGGGCAGTCGGCGATGAAGTGGTCGGGGTCGCCGCACTCGTAGCATCCGGTGCGTCCTCCTCCGCGACGACGGTTCATGCGGTTGTTGTGGAACCGCGAGAACCGGTTGGCAAGCAAAGCCAACTCGTCGTCTCCCAAAGACTCCAGCTGGTCCTCTGTCACAGAAAAGAGAGAAGAAAGCGCAAAGCCAGCTGAGGGGTTAGAGGAAGAGCCGGAAACCAAAGCCATGGACGGGCAAGAAGGATTTTCAAAAGAAGCCCTCGCCATAGCATCAATCTCACTGGACTTGAGCTTACTGAAGAGCTCGTCGCAGGTGAGAGTCTCATAGTTCGGCGATTCGATGATTGCCTGAACCTTGGAGTCCCACATCGAACGGTCAAGAGTGTGCAAAAGCTTCAAAGCACGCTCATGATCGTCAAATGGCAACTGCTCTCTGTTAGCCCTCATCCTGTTGACAATCACCTGAAAGCGAGCGAATAAACTTTCTATGCTCTCGCCAGGTTGATGTCTAAAGTTCTCATACTCTCGCTTGAACGACTCGTAGAGTCGGGTTTTGACTTGAGAGGTGCCCTCATGAAAACGCATGAGAGTGTCCCAGATCTCCCGAGCCGTAGCGAGGTGAGAAACACGATCAAACTCACCCATGCTCAAACAAGAGAAAAGAGCATTACGGGCTCGGCTATTGGCATCGTGCTCATCGACCTGCTGTTGAGTCACACGAGCAGCCAAGACCACGTAATCAGGGGAGTTGCAAATATCCCAGATCGAAGCGCCCAAGCTCTGCAAATAGGCCGACATACGTATCTTCCAATACGCATAGTTCGTCCCATCGAAAAACGGCGGTTTGCCCACGCCGCGATCCATGTCGCCTTCGGTGGATCTGGAACCGGCTAAGGTGGAAGATCCTTAACCTGCTCCGATACCAATTGAAGGACCGAGAAGCTACCCGAAAGCGACCAGAGGGGGGGTGAATGGGAGCTTCAAAAATTTCCTTTCGGAAACTAGATGCCACTGTCCCAAGATCAACCCCAAAAGCGAAACCTAGAGCTTGCTAATGTCCACGACCCTAGATGTAGGGTGGATGCTTCCTAGAAGCACAGCGGGACACTAGACAACCCTAGAAAGCCAACCCAAAAGACGGAACTCAAATCCGATCAAGAACGAACGAACCGCGAACGAAGACGCGCGAAACTGCAGCGACCGGACTCTGGCCTGCGTCCGGTCAGCAGGGACCGGACGCGTCCGGTCGTCAGAAAACAGCTCTGGGAGCTCTCTGTTCGCGACCGGACGCACGGAGCTCAAGCGTCCGGTCGTTCACTGAGCGTCCGGTCAGATGAGACAATGACACGGGAACAGTGCAAGCGTAGCGTCCGGTCGAAATGCAAACAGAGCGTCCGGTCGAGAGCGTCCGGTCAGTACGCAGAAAAGCTTGGCGCCGTGCTCAACGACCGGACTCTGAAAGCGTGCGTCCGGTCAGCCCGACAGAGCGTCCGGTCACCCCGCGACTGCACTGAAACTCCGGCGATTCAACCCGATCTCCTCCGAATCAAGTGCTCTAGGCTTGGGATTCGATCTGAGGAGTCACAAGGAGGTTAGTGAGCTATCTCTAAGAGATCATGGCTCGAACCTAACTCCAAATCGGTGAATCGAAGGAATTCGGGGGAAAGAAGAAAAAGAGACCCGAAACTAAAACTTGATCGATCTCCTAGACCGTGAGGTTAGAGATGATTTCTTTCGGTGGAAAGAAGTGCCTCACGATCTAGAGCAACTCAGTTCAAACGGAATCGTGAAAGATGAACCGAGCACAAAGATCAAGCGACGGGAAAACTCAAGGCACAAAGCAATCCGCGAAGAACATGATGAACATGAAATCAAAACGCGAATTGACACCAAGAGATGGGATCCAAGGTGAGGATACGGCCTCACTTCCTCGAATCAACAGTACACAGAGTGGAGTCTCTCTGCGGATCTCAACTAGCTAAAGCAGGGGTGTGGGAGAGTGGAAACCCTAGGAAATGAAAGCTCTAACTGAGATTGAGATGGGGAGGAGGGTGTCTCCCCTAGACTACTTATACTAACCTAGCCTAAGTCTATTTCCTACTCTACCCCTCTCTACTCTAATTTACAGAGCGGACCAGCCTAACCCTAAGGCTATTCTAGTCCACCCGCTGGTGGTAGGTAGATCCGACGGCCACGCCCGCACGGTCTTCCGCGTCGCCTCCACGCAACCTTCAGATCGCCGCCACGTGCCGCCACCACTCTGCACCCCCGGTTTTGCGGCCCAAACCGGGAAACCAGCCTTTTCCATCAGCCCCCGGTTTTGAGGCCCAAACCGGGAAACCAGCCTCCAGCCCGAGTTTTGTGGCCCAAACTCGGAAACCCTCAGCGCCCGAGTTTTGAGGCCCAAACTCGGAAACCGGCCCACTCCCAGGTTTTGAGGCTCAACCTGGAAACCCAGCACCCAGGTTTTGAGGCCCAAACCTGGAAACCGTCCACCGTTGGTTTTTCCCGGGCTCTACCAACAAACCGGCGTCGTAGAAGGGATGCACCGCCTGTGCACCCGTTCCACCGACATGATCGCACTTCTCCGCTTGTCGCTGTCGCAGGCTGCCAGCCACCACAGCTGATCCTCCGGCCTCCAGTCCATCAGTCCAAGTCCACGTCCGCCCTTCACCGTCCGATACATCGGCATGGCACGTCCGCCGCACGGCACGCCCATCCTTCATCGCGCCCGGTCCGTCGGCACGACACGTCGCAACTTGACCTTCACCCGCCATCGACCACTGTCTCCGTGCTCGACACCTGCACAACACAAGCCAAAGAACATGCGCATCATCTCCGTTGACAATCACTCATCACACAGAGACTCGGCATACACCCATGTATCCGCAAGTGTTGCCTCGACGCAACCTCACCGATTGCCGCCACGTGCCGCCACCGCTCTGATCGTCCATTTCCCGGACTTCGCCCCTGGTTTTGTGGCCGAAATCGGGAAACCTGTCTTCATGACCAACCCCCAGTTTTGAGGCCCAAACCGGGAAACCTGCCTTCCATCGCCTGAGTTTTGTGGCCCAAACTCAGAAACGCGCCAGCGCCCAGGTTTTGAGGCCCAAACCTGGAAACCTTCCTCAGCCCGAGTTTTGTGGCCCAAACTCGGCAAACCCGCTACACACAGGTTTTGAGGCCCAAACCTGGAAACCGTCCACCGGATGGTTTTTCTGTGGCTCAACCATCAAACCGACGCCGTAGATGGGATGCACCGCCTGTGCACCCCGTCCACCGACACGTGTCCCCAGGTCCTCGACCCGAGCCACACCGTGCCCGCAAGTCTTCGCTCGTCGCTATCCCAAGCTGTCAGCCACCACAGCTGATCCTCAGGCCACCGGTCCCTCAGTCCAAGCCTCACGTCCCCCCTTCACCGCTCCCGGTCCATCAGCACGGCACGTCTCTACTTGATCTTCACCTTTCCTTCGATCACTGTATCCGTGCTCGACACCTGCACAACACAAGCCAAAGAACATGCACATTATCCCAGTTGACAATCACTCATCACTCAAGATTCGGCATACACCCATGTATCCGCAACCCCTGGGCTACTAGTCTGGCCTTGTTTCTTACAATGTGGCCATCCTATCCTTGTTTGTTTTTGAAAACCCATTTTGTCTCAATAGGATGACAGTCAGGATCGGCCCAAACCCAAACCCAAGCCATGGAACTAGCACCCAAACCTGATTTCTTTCAAAAATTTCTAACTCCTCATGCATGGCATTGATCCAATCTGGATCAGACAAAGCGTGTCCAACATCTCGAGGTTCAAAATCAGCAACAAATGCAGAATGAGCAAAGTGAGAGATTTGTTGTGACCTTGACCGAGTGACGTGTTCGTTGATGTCGCCGATCATCTGTTGTGGAGGGTGTTGGCGCTAGATGTGTCGTCGCGCCTCCTTGGCCGAAATGACCTCCCCTCAACAGCAGCTGGTGCCTCCTGAGGTATAACTGGGAAACCCTGAGGAAGTGGATCGGTCGGCCCCCATGTATTGGACAAAGCCGGGTCGGGGCCATGAGTCGTAGTAGTCGACGCCGATCTCAATGGTACAGCAGGTCAAGGAAGATCTGGATCTTTGATTTGTTCAACACCATCTTCCTCATCATCGAAAAGAGGTTCGCCAACCTCATAATCACCTGCACGCTCAAAACTAGAAGGAGGACAATGCATGGTTGTTGACGCAAAACGTGACACCTCACGCCAAGCACACAGCAAGCCAAAAAGCTAGCTTCAATCGGGTGCCTGGAATGTGCTGAATCCGGAGATGTGCCAGTCGGTTTGACCTGAAAACCAACAAGGGAGAAAACTGTGAGAATACCTTTGGAACATGCCGGATAAAACCAAACAGTTCCATATGTACGGCTTTGAAAGCCAATCACGACGGCACACAGCTATAGAAGCTGTCTGTCAGAGCATGTTTATAAAGTCATTCGGCTAATATGAAAATAGAGTATGTGACGCATATTAACTACCGAATGCATATGTAAAGAAAGACATGCTTGAACAAGTTAAAGATATTATAAACGGGTAATTTGAAAATATAGATCTATTCAAATAACACATGCATAGGCTAATCCAACTAATCTGCCGAACGTTTAGTCTTCATAAACCGGTCAGGCATAAACTCAAGCAAAGCTAATCTACCGCATGATACCACTTGCTATAAGCCTACGCCACTTCTTATAATTAGATTAATCCACCGCATGATACAATTTATTTATAACAAGCTAGAAGCATGCATATATTTGCACAGATCTATAAAGGCTCATTACTCGTGTAAGCTTAACCAATATCGGCAAACCAGCCGAATTGGGGTCCATGAAGAAGGAACAAACAAGCAAGCGCAACTTAATCCGCTGCACAATACAAGGCATAAGCAAAAACTTCCCGTCATAAGCTTAAATCCGCCGCATGATACTAAGCTTAACATACGAGACTACTTGCATCATATCTAAATCCACCGCATGATACTAGACATGATGGCAAGGTTGCCGGAACTTACGGAGGTCGACGGATCGATGATTCCTCTCGAAGAACTCAACGACACGACTAAGGACTCGAAGCTGGCACGGGGCCAGTTTGTATTGATATGGTTGTGAACCAATTTTACAATAGTCGAGGGCTTATATTTATACCCTGGACGAAATACGAGTCCTAGACGATTATGATTTACAATGATAAAATATGGAAATATACGAAATCTATTCCTAATCGCCACATTACTTCCCATGCAAACCCCCTTTTATCTACAACATCCATCTCCCGAATGGAACCACCTCTCTGCAAGATAGCCGACCGCACAGACATTCATCGAAATCCTGAGGACCAAATAACCGTCTGATTGCTTGCTGAATCCTTTCTTCTCCGCTGGCTGGGCTCACCTGTCATATCCTCATGCGTGCGAAAATCTGGTGTTAACACATGCCCCCTAATTTTGGGATAAATATTTAATCCAAAACTCCTTTTCAACGTGGAACTTCCGGAAGCGTTCGCCTTCACAAGCTATAATTGCTATACCTGCCGACTCATCTCCCGATGCGCCCTCTGAGATTCGTTAAAACCCTCTTTTGCCCTGTTTCGACTCAAAAACCCTCTTTTCTCTTATCTCACTCTGGAAGATGTCTTCCGCAGCGAGTTGCCATAGTTCCGAGCTTGGTGCTTCTAGCACCTCTAAAAGGAGGTTGCTCCTTTTCTTCCTTCTCTTGATCGTTCCAAAAATGAAATAGTAGTTCTTACATTGCCGCCTCCTTCAGGAGAAACGATGATGACTCCCCCGAGGATCTGACTCGGAAGCTCGCGGATCTTCAATTTGACCTGGAGGGAAAGGATTGGGAGATTACCCGAATCTCTCGAGAGCGTGACGCTGCTCGGGAACGAACCACCGGTAAGTATTTCGTTCATTTCTTTCCTTATTCCCTTCTTTCGTCTTTATTCATTTCTCCTCCTTTTAGCTCCAGCAGCCAAACTCCATGCCCTTGAAGCTGCCATCACCAAGCTTGCCGTCACGGCCGACGTAGCAGGCACGACACCCCTGAAGCGAGTAAATGAAGTTAACCGAATCCTCCCCATCATCTCTAGGGCCGGCATGGGGTACGGCGCGGCGCTCGCCTTCTCCGCTGTAAGGATTCATTCTGGTGCCGATTATCGCAGATTCGATGTCTGCGAGCAAGAACAGGAGGATAGAATAGAACATTCCGTAGAAGACATGAAGGAAGCCGGAACAGATCTGGCTGACCCTTTCGATCACTTCCTCCCGATTAGGCGTAGAATGGATTGGACGAACTAACTCACTGTAATCTTGCTCCTTTTTGTAAATAAGAAGCCCCCTTGTTCGTCCTTTTGAAATCAACTTGTGATTGATCCTTTAGGATCAATGTGTGCCCCTTTTTCCGCATATTGATTACTGATCTCTGTTCTCCGCTTCAACGGCGATGCATATCGGCTATCGCTGATAATTGTATCAGAAAACTTTGCTCTGCAGACAACTATCGTAATCAGTTATTTCAGATTCTAAGAATTCAGTCTAATCCATGATAACCACCAGGATAGTATTTTCTTAAGATCTTTTCCGCCTTTGTTCCTAGTATCAATCGGCAATACGAGCCCTCAAACAACCGGCTGAAATTGGACAACTCTTAATCGAACCCCGTCGGCTTTCTGACCCTGGAGTCATGATTTCCTTTAATTGTCAAAAGATTCGGCCTCGCCCAATAACGGCCCATAACGTGTGAAAAACCCTAATCTGATGCTTGGTCTTCTAGTGTACAAGCCAAAGTTCTATAAATATGATTCTATACAAGCTGCCACTTCATGCTCATCCAAATAGTTTAACTTGTAGACTTTCTAGTTCTCGGTCCTTAGCCAGAGAAAATCTTTTTGCCTGTGTTTTTCATCAATGGCAGGCAAAAACAACCACAACAGACACCCCATCGAAGTTGAAGTAGGAAGAAACCGAGCACTAACTCACCGGCGTCATGGGTAAAAACCTTGCCCCCTTGCGGTAGCTTTCTTGTTTGTCCACCTCTGATTTACTGCTCATTTTGCCTTTCAGAGCGGAATATTCCCCTAGCCAAACTCGGGTTCCTCCTCCAGAAACGGTAGCTCTAATACCCTCTTTCAACCTTTTCCTCAAGCCACCAGATTCTGAATTTGATGATCTATTTCAGCAGACCCATCTGGATGCTCTTCGGTACAATGAGGAAAAGGACAAATCTCAGAAAGAACTGGAAGATGAATCCAGGAAGCATGATATTGAGGAAGCTGAATGGGCAGACCAACGGAAGCAACTCTACAGTATAATCATAGGTCAGCAGAGCCTTGGTTCTTCTCCTTCTCCTGATCGAGTTTGCCTCCGCCTAATATACCTTTTTTCCTTGTCAGCCTTGTCTGCAGAGAATGACCGCTTGAAAGCAGCAGCAAACAGAGTTGCACTTAAGGTGAATGCTCATGGAGACTCAGCTGAGGCTCGTCTTGATGCCGTGGATGGTCCTATCGATCAGGCCGTCATCCAAGGTGTGCACGCTGGGGTCTCCGTCGGGCTAGCGGCAATGAGCTCGTGGACCAAAGAAGATTACTCCCTCCTACCAGTTGGCTTCGTAAGTGGGGATCCAGATGAATTTGAAGACCTTGAGATCTATGACAACCATGCTACTGCCATTGCTGAGATCGCTGATCCACAATCTATTGTAAACAAAATATTTCAAGGGTAGTTTGTATTAGGATGGATCTATGAATGAGGGTTGCAATATATGAAACTTATTCTCCTCAAAATCACGCTTATTTGCATTTTTCGATCCCTCAGTGACCTTCTCTATTCGCAACATTTCTTCAGAAGAACATTTGCCGAATATATGACGTCATCTTAGCCGACTAGATCTCATCTCTGATATGTCATGTCACCTGGCATTGCACTTGCTGCACTTCATCTTTCTCTTCTTCCAATAAACCTATGAATTCGAAAAATGCTAGGGCCACCAGGGTCATAAATATCTTGTACTAAAGGCGATATAAATAATATCGGCTATGACTTGAATTCTTGGAACATTTTTTATGCTAAAGGCGATGCTTTACATCGGTTGTATATAAGTATTCCTCAAGTTGCATAATTTCCATGCGTTCGGCTCTTAAGAAGTAGTGCCGAAGCTTAGTCCATGAGTGACGTGTATATGATCAAAACCTCTTTACAGCCGAATACCCTTCTCTGGGTCTAACATTTTCGGCTAAAGCTAGCTGCTATTTATCTTTTAAATTTTAAAATAAGGGCCGATCCTATTGCAAGGCTATCGGTCGTCACGTACAACTTGAAACAATTACCAAGTTGCAAAAGTACCTTCATACTTTCCAATACCCTCTGTTGTACGTCACCTCATGTGAACTCTTGTTCTTCCATTAGCTTCGGCAATGGAGAAATAAGCAGAACCCTTCAAAAGTTCATTAACTTCAAAACAATGCTCGAGACCCAGACTTGCATACATTGGTCCTATCTCGGTTTCATTATCAACACTTTATTCCTCGTCAGCCGACACGAAACTTGGCCTCAATCTTTCTCCATTACCACCAGTTGGACTATCTATTCAAAAATTGCTCTAAGAGCCGATTGTCTGAATCGGCTGTTGGTCCTCGTTGAAAATGTTTACAGGACCTGCTTCCCAAGCTCTTTCAGAAAAGCACTCAACGCCATCATATTCCCAGTAGATGGGTTCTGTATTAGCAACACTCACCGAATCATCAGCATGGACGATTTCGATGTCTTCTCCGATCCACTGGATGAGGAACTGATGCATAGTTGATGGCACACAGCAGTATGCATGTATCCAATCTCTTCCCAATAGCAAACTGTATGCCCCCTTGCCATCAATGACCAAAAAGGTAGTGATCAAGGTCTTAGTCCCGATCGTCAACTCAACATGGACTGCTCCCCGAGTATCAGAAGAATTGCCAGCAAAGTCTTTCAACACCATGTTGGTCTTCAGCAAGTCTTCACTTGCCATCCGAAGTTTTCTGAAGGTGGTATATGGCATGATATTTATGGCAGCCCCTCCATCAATGAACAACTTAGTCAATGGCTTGTCATTAACATAGCCTCTCATATACAATGGCTTCAGGTGTCGATGCTTAGCTGGTTTATCGAATACTGCACTTTGAGCCAAGATAAGATGAGCCAATAACTCTTGGAATTCGTCTTCATCAAAATCTGAATACACTTCGTCTTGGACATCCTGTTCTTCGGGAGCTATAAATTCCGATAGAAGAAAGAAAGCCATGCATGCGTCAGCCGAACGATCACCCCCATCCGGCTTCTGTTTGGGGCGCCAAACTCGTTTTACTTTGGCATTTGCTTGTTCTAACTCTATATTTCTTAGGCGCTGCACCCTCCTTTTCTGGCTTTTCCTCAATCCTGGTGGACACCACTGTCCTCTCTGCCAGACATACTCGCGGTACTCTTCTTCTTCAGCGCGAGCCCAACTTTGATCGACAAATCCTCTTTCCCGCCGACCTTCGGAATTATTTATTTTTACGCGCCGATCGTCCTCTGGGATTCGTGCCCCAAGACTCTCATGGACAGATCAACGGTTGACTCGAGACTGCCTATACTCGGAGTACTGATTACTGCACTCAGGGCAGTTGTTCTTAACAGGCAGCTTCAAGCCTTCGTTCCAACAATACTGGAAGAACGAGCATTCCCAATGAGACTGTTCCTGCTCCCTCGTATCTTACCGTTATTCCCGGTACATCTCTTCTTCGTACCTTCGTTGTTTTTTGCGGATACATGGGTGTATGCCGAGTCTCTGAGTGATGAGTGATTGTCAACGGGTTTGATCGCAGGGTCTTTGGCTTGTGTTGTGCAGGTGTCGAGCACAGAGACATTGATCGAGGGCAAGGTGAAGGTCAAGTTGAGACGGGTCGTGCCAATGGACCGGGTGCGGTGAAGGATGGGTGTGCCGTGCGGCGGACGTGCCATGCCGATGAACCGAGCGGTGAAGGGCGGACGTGAGGCTTGGACTGAGGGACCAGAGTGCCTGAGGATCAGCTGTGGTGGCTGGCAGCCTGGGACAGTGACAAGTGAAGACTTGCGTGGCACGGTGTTGCTCGAGTCGAGGACCTGGGGACACGTGTCAGTGGACGGGGTGCACAGGCGGTGCATCCCCTCTACAGCTTTGGTTTGGTGGTAGAGAAAGGGAAAAACCATCGGGTGGACGGTTTCCAGGTTTGGGCCTCAAAACTTGGGTGCTGAGGGTTTCCGAGTTTGGCCACAAAACTCGGGCTGAGGACGGTTTCCAGGTTTGGGCCTCAAAACCTGGGCGCTGTAGGTTTCTGAGTTTGGGCCACAAAACTCAGGCGTTGGACTTGGAGGCTGGTTTCCCGGTTTGGGCCTCAAAACTGGGGGATAGCTGGAAAAGGCTGGTTTCCCGGTTTGGGCCACAAAACCAGGGGTGCAGAGCGAGGGCGGCACGTGGCGGCAATCGGAAGGTTGCATGGAGGCAACGCGGACGAGTTGTGCGGGCGTGGCCGTCGGATACACCTACCACCGAGTTGGTCCAGAATAACCCTAGGGTTTAGATGGTTCACTCTGTAATTAGATTGGAGAGGGGTAGAGTAGGAATTGTACTTAGACTAGAATTAGGATAAGTAGTCGGGGAGACACCCTCCTCCCTCCATCTCAGTTTTAGCCATCTCATTTACTCTTGCTTCCTAGGGTTTCCTGCTCTCCCACCCCCTGCTGTAGCTAGCTGAGATCCACAGAGAGACTCACCTCTGTGTACTGTTGATTTGAGGAAGTGAGGCCGTATCCTCACCTTTGCGCTGCAAGATCGATGTGTCGATTCGCGTTTTGATTCGAGTTCGTTGTGTTCTTCGCGTTCTTCGTTTCTCCGCGATTTTCCCATCACTCGATCTCCCTCTCCGGTGCGTCTTTGCGAAATCCGTTTGAACCAATTTGTTCGTATCATTAAGGAGGTCATTTCGACCAAAGGAATTCATCTAACTCCTCATGATCGAATAGATCGGGATGATTTTGTTTTTGTGACGCTTTTTCCATTCATCCACCTTCCCTTTTGATTTCCCGGTGATTTCGTTGTTTTGAGCAGATGATTTCTTGGGGATAGTCTCCTAACTACCCCGTGATCATCTTCTCCAAGTTTGGGAACTTGGGATTTTGAGTTGGATCGGATTTGGAGGGATTTGGGAGAGGGGCGATCAAAATAGCCCTCTCTGTTCATCCGCGGACAGTCCGCAGGTGAACCGCGGACAGTCCGCGCGTCGGGGTCGGCCGGACCAGTGGCCTGACTCGGCGCTGTTGGAGCTGTGATTTTTGAACGGCGGACAGTCCGCAGTTCAACCTCGCGGACAGTCCGGGACTGTTCCAGCAAGGGTTCAGCAACCTTGCTATTTCTGGTGATTGGCCGGCGGACAGTCCGGGACCTGGTGGCGGACAGTCCGCAGTTACCCCGGACAGTCCGGGACCATACCCGCGGACAGTCCGGGATCCTGCTGAAGCTTGCTTTTCAGTGCAATCTTCGCCCCGGCTTGCTCGCTTGGTTTTCGGACTTCTCGTTTGACCCTAGAGTTCACCAAGGAACCTCTCTAGGTATCTTTGCTACATGTTTGCATCGGTATTTGGGGATTTCTCGATGTAGCCGTCTATCTACGTTCGGGACTTGGTTTTTGAGGGGCAAACCTGTGCCGGTGCTTTTGGGGTTTGGTTTGCTATCGCTTTGTGGTGCTCCGCTGTGATCCTAGGGATCATCCACCCTCTTCCAAGGGTCGTGAGCATCACGGTTTCGGTCGTTGCTTCTCGGGGTTGATTTTGGGACACTTGGCCAATGTTTCGGAAGAATTTTGATTGGCTCCCATTCACCCCCCCTCTGGTCGCCTTGTTTGTGCTTTCTCGGTCCTTCAATTGGTATCGGAGCGGGTTAAGTATCTTCCACCTTAGCCGGTTCCAGATCCACAGAAGGCGACAAGGATCGCGGCGTGGGCAAACCGCCGTTCTTTGATGGGAGATACGCATGTCGGCCTATCTTCAGAGCATGGGCTCTTCTATTTGGGAGATTTGCAACAGGGACGATTACGTTGTCTTGGCTGCTCGTGTCACTCAGCTCTAGATCGATGAGCACGAGGTCAATAGCCGGGCACGTAACGCCTTGTTCTCCTGTTTGAGCATGGGTGAGTTTGATCGCGTTTCTCACCTCTCTACGGCTCGGGAGATTTGGGCCACCCTCATGCGCTTTCATGAGGGCACCTCTCAAGTCAAAACCCGACTCTACGAGTCGTTCAAGAGAGAGTATGAGAACTTTTGACATCAGCCTGGCGAGAGCATAGAAAGTTTATTCGCTCGCTTTCAGGTGATTGTCAACAGGATGAGGGATAACAAGGAGCAGTTGCCTTTCGACGATCATGAGAGAGCTTTGAAGCTTTTACACACTCTTGATCGGTCGGTGTGGGACTCAAAGGTCCAGGCGATCATCGAATCGCCTAACTATGAGACCCTCACTTGCGACGAGCTCTTCAGTAAGCTCAAGTCCAGTGAGATTGACGCCATGTCGAGGGCTTCTTATGCAAATCCTTCTGGCCCAACTATGGCTTTGGTTTCTGGCTCTTCTGCTAACCCCTCTGCTGGCTTTGCACTCTCTTCACTCTTTTCTGTCACAGAGGACCAGCTTGAGTCTTTGGGGGATGATGAGTTGGCTTTGCTTGCCAACCGGTTCACGCGGTTCCACAACAACCGCATGAACCATCGCCGCGGAGGAGGACGCTCAGGATGCTATGAGTGCGGCGATCCCCGACCACTTCATCGCCAACTGTCCCAAGAAGAAGCATTCATCTGGGAAGGGCGATCATGGGCACAAGTACGACTCCGGCAAGCGCAAGGAGAAGTACGTCCCCGCGAGGCACAAGCGGAGGGGCGGCTTCGACAAGGAGTACATCAAGAAGAAGTACTTGGAGAAGGCCCAGGCTGAGCAGCGTGCGTTCTTCGCCACGCTCAGCGACGTCGATGGCTCGGATGACGACTCCGCTTCCTCAAGCGACGATGAGTCCGAGAAGAAGAAGAGGATCGAGGACAAGCTGAACGGTCTCTGCTTCTTCGCCGACGACGACGGCTTCTGCACCATGGCGCTTGGTGATGAGGTCGACGGCAAGCTGGAGCACACCCCTCGGGACGACGACGACGACGACACCTCCCAGGTATCCCTCACCTACGACGATCTCTCTGCCGAGGTTGAGAAGCTTACTGCCGCGCTCCTTAGTCAGGACAAGTTGCTTAGGCGCTGCGCTAGAGAGCGCAAGGAGTTTAGGCAGAAGTGGGAGGACACGGTGAGAGAGCTTGAGTTTGCCAAGTCCACCGTGGTCGTGTCTGAGGAGGCCGAGTGTGAGTCATGCACCACGCACATGACTGATCTTCTCACCTTGAGAGGTAAGTATGCTGTGTTGGTTGGAGAGGTGGATGAGCTCCGTGCTAGGCCGCAGCTGTTGGGTGCTTGCAAGACTTGTCCTGTCTTGCAATCCGAGTTGGCAGAGAAGAATGCCAAGATTGAGTCTTTAGAGAAGGCCAACTCGGGTAGCACTTGTGTCACGAGGTGTGCTTTGTGTGAGGGCTTGGAGTAGGAGATTGCCAATGTCAAGCATGGCAAGATGCAAACCGAGGAGGAAAACACATACCTTCGGACCATCTTGTCATGGGTCTCTTGTAGTGAGCCGCAGCTCGGGATGATGATCTCCCAATTTAAGCGAGCTGCTGGAGGTTCTGGTGTAGGTCTTGCTCAGGGTGTTGATCTTTCTGCTTTTGGGAAGATTGGAGAGTCGAGTGGTCTGAATCCTAGTGAGAAGCCCAACTCCACCACTACTCCCAAACTGACCAAGCTTCCACCCAAAGAGCCCGTCAAGCCTACCACCAAGGATGGGGTGTTTGAGGAACTCCACGTGCTCCACCCAAGAAACCAAGTCTGGGCACCCAAGCCAAACCACCTCAAGAAGCTTGACACAATGCCACCCATCCAGGAGGAGTTGCCACAGAAGGGCAAAGTGATCCACACCCACAGTCATGAGTACCAACAACCCCCTTTGCGCGGTGAGGTATCATTGTGATTTCTGTGGGAGAGATGGACACTTGAGCGAGTTCTGTTTTCGGCGCAAGAGAGAGGCGCGCCGTGCTCGGGAGATGGACAACCCGGACATGTACCACCCTTTCCATGGTGTGCATGTGCCGAATGTCCAGAGGAGAGCTGCTAGGCCAGAGGTCCAGAACCTCAAGTCCCCAGGCCTAGGCAGCAGAGAGCTCCGAGGAGAGATGCTAGAGGCGCAGTGCCTCAAGTTGCTAGGCCTAGGCCTCGTAGAGAGCGTGCCCGACGGGGTCCTGCTTTTGCAGGCTACGGACCCCGTGGCGGAGGTTTTTGTTGAGCGCTTTCCCCCACCGCGTTGGAGTATCGCGGTGAGCGCTTCTTCCCCAGCGGACCACGTTTTCCTGTGCGTGGTGATCGCTACCCTCGTAGACATGCTAGGAATGGTTTTTCTGCTAACCGTTCTTTTGAGCAGCCGGAAACATTCTTCCCCTACTTCACTAACCCCAGTGTTGGACCGTATGCTCACCCTATGTCTTTTTATTGATGTAGGTAAAACGGTTGGAGGACATTTGGTTGGTGGATTCCGGTTGCTCGAGACACATGACCGGAAATGCCAAGTGGTTCTCCAGCCTTAGCCCTGTCACCGAAAGGAGTACATAACCTTCGGCGACAATAGCAAAGGTAAGGTATTGTCTCGCGGGTCGGTGCGAGTTAATGAGCACTTTGTGTTGCGCGATGTTGCTCTTGTTTCTAACTTGCATTTTAACCTTCTTTCTGTTTCGCAACTTTTTGACGACGACTATGAGATTCGTTTTAAACCGAATCTCAGTCGTATTTTGGATCCTCAGGGCAATCTTGTGTGTTTGATTTCGCCCTTTGGAAAAGTCTTTCGTGCGAATTTCTCGGAGTCTTTTGGCACTTCTCGTTGTCTTGTGGCTGGACCTTCCTCCTCCGATCTTTGGAAGTGGCATAGGAGACTTGGACATTTGAGCTTCGACTTGCTTGCAAGGCTTAGTTCACTTGGCCTAATCCGAGGATTGCCCAAGTTGCATATGGAGAAGGATCTTTTTTGCCACTCTTGTAGACACGGGAAGATGGTTGCCGCTCCCCACCATCTAGTGACTCAGGTCATGACCAAGCGCCCTGGAGAGCTTTTGCACATGGACCTTGTTGGTCCGGCTCGGGTGAGCTCGGTTGGGGGGAAGTGGTATGCTTGTTGTTGTTGATGACTTTTCGAGATATTCGTGGGTCTTCTTTTTAGCTGAGAAGACCGAGACTTTCTCTTTTGTTCGCAATCTGATTTTGCGTCTTCAGAACGAGTTCCCTTTGAACTCGATGCGGCAATTAGGAGTGATAATGGTTCCGAATTCAAGAATTCGGATTTTGAGAAGTTTTGTAACTCTTTGGTTTGGAGCACCAGTTTTCTTCCCCTTACACACCGCCTCAAAATGGTGTTGTAGAGAGGAAGAATCGGACCCTTGTTGAGATGGCCAGGACGATGCTCGATGAGCATAGGACTCCTAGGCGTTATTGGGCCGAAGCTATGAACACTGCGTGCTATATTTCCAATCGCATTTTTCTGAGAGCTTTCTTGAAGAAGACTTCTTATGAGTTGCGTTTTGGAAACACCCAAGGTAAGTTATTTTAGAGTCTTCGGTTGCCACTGTTTTATATTGAAGAAAGGCAACCTGGACAAATTTGAGTCTCGTTCTTCTGACGGTGTATTTTTGGGTTATGGCACTCACACTCGCGCATATCGTGTACTTAACCTTGATACTAACCGAGTCATGGAGACATCAGATGTCACCTTCGACGAGACTCTTGTTTGTCCCTCTTCTCGCTTTGAGCGTGCAGGTGACCATGAGGTTGGCGAGCCTCTTTTTGATGATGAGGACGAGGGTGCTGAAGGTATGGATGATCCAGCACTCCATCCACCTGTCGTGCCTTCTACGACGACTCACGGCCCCGACACCTCTTCTTCCTGGGGGCCGTGGGATCCGCCACCCCGAGCGGTACCATTTGTACCCGGGGAGGCACCAGCTGCTGTTGAGGGGGAGGCTACTTCAGCTCGGGAGGCGCCACGACACATTCAGCGCCAGCACCCACCTCAGCAGATGATCGGCAGCATCGACGAACGGGTTACTCGGTCCAGGTCACAACACATCTCTCACTTCGCTCATTCTGCTTTTGTTGCTAATTTTGAGCCCCGAGATGTTGGACACGCTTTGACGGATCCGGATTGGGTCAATGCCATGCATGAGGAGTTAGAAAACTTTGAGAGAAATCGGGTTGGGTTCTAGTTCCTCCTCCTCCTAACTGTAATCCTATTGGGACAAATGGGTTTTCAAAAATAAACAAGGAGAGGACGGCCACATTGTGAGGAACAAAGCGCGTCTTGTGGCCAAGGGTTATAGTCAGAAGGAGGGGATAGACTTTGAGGAGACTTTTGCTCCTGTAGCTCGTTTGGAGGCTATTAGGATACTCTTGGCTTTTGCTGCATCCAAAGGTTTTAAACTCTTTCAAATGGATGTCAAGAGTGCCTTCTTAAACGGCTACATAGAAGAAGAAGTGTATGTTGAGCAACCCCCCGGTTTTGAAAATCCCAAGTTTCCAAACCATGTTTTTAAACTTCACAAAGCTTTATATGGTTTGAAACAAGCCCCTAGAGCCTGGTATGATAGGTTGAAAACCTTTTTGCTTGCTAAGGGTTTTAAAATGGGATGTGTAGATAAAACGCTCTTTCTCCTCAGCAAGGCAAAGACACTCTCTTGGTCCAGATTTACGTGGATGATATCATTTTCGGTGGTTCTTCTCACGCTTTGGTTGCCAAGTTTGCAGATATTATGAGCAGGGAGTTCGAGATGAGCATGATGGGCGAGCTGACCTTCTTTCTCGGGTTGCAAATCAAGCAATCCCGAGAGGGGACGTTTGTGCACCAGGGCAAGTACACCAAGGACTTGCTGAAGCGGTTCGATATGGGTGAGGCCAAGCCTCTTCCAACACCCATGTCGACGACGACTGCCCTGGATGCGGATGTGGATGGAGAAGCAGTGGACCAGAAGGAGTACCGAAGTATGATGTGTCGCTCCTCTACCTGACGGCGACACGCCCGGACATCCAGTTCGCGGTGTGTCTGTGTGCGCGCTTTCAGGCGTCGCCGCGCACTTCTCACCGTCAGGCGGTGAAGCGGATTTTCAGGTACCTTCGTTTCACACCTGAGCTCGGGATTTGGTATTCTGCTTCTTCCACCCTCTCCCTTTGCGGTTATTCGGATGCCGATTTTGCTGGTTGCCGTATTGAGCGCAAGTCCACTTCTGGGACTTGCCAGTTTATTGGTTCTTCTCTTGTTTCGTGGTCTTCTCGCAAGCAGTCTAGTGTCGCTCAGTCCACTACAGAGGCTGAATATGTTGCTGCGGCTAGCTGCTGTTCCCAGTTGCTTTGGATGATGGCCACTTTGCGTGATTTTGGTCTGAGCTTTACTCACGTGCCTTTGCTTTGTGACAGCACGAGTGCCATTAGCGTTGCTAAGAACCCCGTGCTTCACTCGAAGACCAAACACATTGATGTGCGCTTTCATTTCTTGCGAGACCACCAGGAGAAGGGTGATATCGACCTTCGCCATGTCGATACTCATCATCAACTGGCTGATATTTTCACCAAGCCTTTAGACGAATCAACCTTTAATCGGTTGAGGGGTGAGCTTGGTGTGTGTTTCCCCTTTTAGATGGGGGAAACATTTTGGATCTTGTATAGTAGACTGACTTTCTTTCGTTTGTCTTTCTTTTCTCTTGCATTTTAGCATACGCATTTACATTCTGAGCTTCATGTCTATAATCACTAGAATGTAACTATGCTCTATGTAGTATGCTCCGATGCTTATGTTGATGCTTGTAGCTTATGCTCTTTCTGATCACTAGTACATGTTGTGAGCTGAGCTATTTTTGAAATGGTGAATTTGCTTAATAACTTAAAATGTGAAAATGTTCACCATTGAGATATGCAACTAGCATGTGTAGGATGTGTTGAGTCCATTCATGCTTTTCATATATGCTAGGTTGCTATGTCTCTAGTTCTGAGTCATTCACTTGCTTGGTCTGTTCATATCTTGCTTAAAATTTGAACCAAGTCTTAGTGAATTGAAAAGATCGAGATGGGACTGCTTGTCAACACATCATGGTATCGAGACAGTTTCTCATTGCACTTTGAGTTAAACTTGAGCCGTGTAGTGTATGACCGAAACCGCAGCTTTAAGCTTCTGATTGCTTCGGCATAGGCTTCGCTCGGTTGAAAAGTTTGGCAAAGACAAGCTTTCAACCTCTCGCAATCACTGCTAATCCTTAACTTGTGTAATTTCCCGCTGCAAAATATAATTGAATCAATATGTTTCATTCTATGCTTGTTGATTGAACTTTGCTAGGGGTAGTTCACCTTGTATACATGTTTAGCACTAGTTTGGATTCCTGTCTATACATGAGTAGTGCTATTTTGATGGTGACTGCCTTTTTGGCTAAAAACTGCTCACATGCTCACATGTTCATATTTCGTATGTGTGATCAGTTTAAGCCTTTGCTATTTGAGTGCCTAGTTGAGTCATTGGAGTTCTACTGTTTAGAGCATCTTTGCACTCTTGCGAATATATGCCTGAAGCTACTAACTTGCATTTCTGCCTCCATATGCATGTTGGAAGGGGGAGTTTCTTGCCTTGATGCCTTTCTTGATAAGTGCATTTTCATCTAAGGGGGAGAGTTTTTGCAAATCATATACTCCTAGATGTTCAACTAGAGGGAGTTTTCCTAGTTGCTTGCACTTGTTGAGGGGGAGTTTGCTAGTTGTGTTGGGCCTTTGCCTCTGTCTTGAGGGACTAGCAAACATTTTCAGGGCTTTTCGATCGATTGGTTCTCTTTTGGCTTGGAGTCATTCCAATTGGTTCGGAGCATGTTTGGCCGAAAGGCATTGGTTTTGAGATTTCTGTGCTAGTTGTGTTGAGCCTCTGTGCCTCTATCTTGAGGGACTAGCATTTTGCTTCGATTTTCATTCGGCTTCAATTGGTTTTGAGCTCTTTTTCTGGAGTTTCCAATTGGTTTCTGCTAGCGGTGTTGAGCCTGTTCTACCTCTTCTTGGAGGCTAGCTTTGCTTTGCTTGGTTGCGTCGAGCCGTTGCCCATGTCTTTGGGGACCAAGTTCTTTTGCTCTTTCCACTTGACCTTTTTTCAGCTTTGCTAGGCTTTTGGGTCATTTGGTCGAGTTCTCTCTTCTTCTTCCTTCCTCTCTTCTTCTTTCTATACTTATGATTTGTGTGAGTAGTTGACAATGCACTCATCAAGGGGGAGATTGCGGATACATGGGTGTATGCCGAGTCTCTGAGTGATGAGTGATTGTCAACGGGTTTGATCGCAGGGTCTTTGGTGTGTGTTGTGCAGGTGTCGAGCACGGAGACAGTGATCGAGGGCAAGGTGAAGGTCAAGTTGAGACGGGTCGTGCCAACGGACCGGGTGCGGTGAAGGATGGGCGTCCCGTGCGGCGGACGTGCCATGCCGATGAACTGAGCGGTGAAGGGCGGACGTGAGTCTTGGACTGAGGGACCAGAGTGCCTGAGGATCAGCTGTTGTGGCTGGCAGCCTGGGACAGCGACAAGTGAAGACTTGCGGGGCACGGTGTTGCTCGGGTCGAGGACCTGGGGACACGTGTCGGTGGACGGGGTGCACAGGCGGTGCATCCCCTCTACAGCTTCGGTTTGGTGGTAGAGCCAGGGAAAAACCATCGGGTGGACGGTTTCAGGTTTGGGCCTCAAAACCTGGGTGCTGAGGGTTTCCGAGTTTGGCCCAAAACTCGGGCTGAGGACAGTTCCAGGTTTGGGCCTCAAAACCTGGGCGCTGCGGGGTTCTGAGTTTGGGCCACAAACTCAGGCGTTGGACTTGGAGGCTGGTTTCCCGGTTTGGGCCTCAAAACCGGGGGATAGCTAGAAAAGGCTGGTTTCCGGTTTGGGCCACAAAAACGGGGGTGCAGAGGAGGGCGGCACGTGGCGGCAATCGGAAGGTTTGCGTGGAGGCAACGCGGATGAGTTGTGCGGGTGTGGCCGTCGGATACACCTACCACCGAGTTGGTCCAGAATAACCCTAGGGTTTAGCTGGTTCGCTCTGTAATTAGATTAGAGAGGGGTAGAGTACGAATTGTACTTAGACTAGAATTAGGATAAGTAGTCGGGGAGACACCCTCCTCCCTCCATCTCAGTTTTAGACATCTCATTTACTCTTGCTTCCTAGGGTTTCCTGCTCTCCCATCCCCTGCTGTAGCTAGCTGAGATCCGCAGAGAGACTCACCGCTGTGTACTGTTGATTTGAGGAAGTGAGGCCGTATCCTCACCTTTGCGCTGCAAGATCGATGTGTCGATTCGCGTTTTGATTCGAGTTCGTTTGTGTTCTTCGCGTTCTTCGTTTCTCCGCGATTTTCCCGTCACTCGATCTCCTCTCCGGTGCGTCTTTGCGAAATCCGTTTGAACCAATTTGTTCGTATCATTGAGGAGGTCATTTCGACCAAAGGAATTCATCTAACTCCTCATGATCGAATAGATCGGGACGATTTCGTTTTTGTGACGCTTTTTCCGTTCATCCACCTTCCCTTTTGATTTCCCGGTGATTTGGTTGTTTTGAGCGGATGATTTCTTGGGGATAGTCTTCTAACTACCCCGTGATCATCTTCTCCAAGTTTGGGAACTTGGGATTTTGAGTTGGATTGGATTTGGAGGGATTTGGGAGAGGGGCGATCAAAATCGCCCTCTCTGTTCATCCGCGGACAGTCCGCTGGTGAACCGCGGACAGTCCGCGCGTCGGGGTCGGCCGGACCAGTGGCCTGACTCCGCGCTGTTGGAGCTGTGATTTTTGAACGGCGGATAGTCCGCAGTTCAACCTCGCGGACAGTCCGGGACTGTTCCAGCAAGGGTTCAGCAACCTTGCTGTTTCTGGTGATTGGCCGGCGGACAGTCCGGGACCTGGTGGCGGACAGTCCGCAGTTACCCCGGACAGTCCGGGACCGTACCCGCGGACAGTCCGGGACCCTGCTGAAGCTTGCTTTTCAGTGCAATCTTCGCCCCGGCTTGCTCACTTGGTTTCCGGACTTCTCGTTTGACCCTAGAGTTCACCAAGGAACCTCTCTAGGTATCTTTGCTACTTGTTAGCATCGGTATTTGGGGATTTCTCGACGTAGCCGTCTATCTACGTTCGGGACTTGGTTTTTGAGGGGCAAAACCTGTGCCGGTGCTTTTGGGGTTGGTTTGCTATCGCTTTGTGGTGCCGCTGTGATCCTAGGGATCATCCACCCTCTTCCAAGGGTCATGAGCATCACGGTTTCGGTCGTTGCTTCTCGGGGTTGATTTTGGGAAACTTGGCCAAAGTTTCGGAAGAATTTTGATTGGCTCCCATTCACCCCCCCTCTGGTCGCCTTGTTTGTGCTTTCTCGGTCCTTGATTTTTCCAAGAACTTCCGTTCTTCATAAAGTCTCTGCTCCTGGTACCGTTCCTGCTCCCGACGCCATTTATTCAACAAGATGCGCGTCGTGACCCTGGGTCTAGAAGTTTCACCCGTCTCAGTTCGGCTATTTTGGAACCAAACCCTCTGCTGAAGTTCTCTCTTTGTAATCTGCTGATTTGGGTCAACAGTACCAGCTTCCCTTGCTCTATCACAGGTTAACACTTTCATTTTGCTCTTATCCCTGGGAACAGCTGCGTTGATCATGTTAACAGAGAAAGACACAGTATTCTGTCGAAAAGGGCTACCATCAATTTTCATCTTTCCATCAAACCTCAGATGCCCGTCCTGGATAGCTTTCTGGATCCGCACTCTGAACACTCGGCAATCGTTTATGGAGTGGGATCTAGTATTGTGAAAACCACAATATTTCTTGTCCTTGACCCCTTCAGGATGCAGCATAGGATGACCTTCCGGCAACTTGATGCGTCCTTCCTTCAACAAGTACTCAAATAATTTATCTGACTTGGAAACATCAAAGTCATAAGTACCTTTCTGCTGCCTCAACCCTCGCTAGTTGACTTGAGTCGGTTCTTTATCCCAGACTATCTCAGCTGCAGCTATTTCATCTTCATCATTGTACTCAGTCGTTTCTTCTAGGAAAGCCTAATACATCTTGGCAGCCGCATCACCCTTCTGGAACTGATTATTCCTCTTGAATCCCTGGGCTTGATTACTCATCGTTGCCAACCTTTGTGATAACTGCTCGAGGTCATCAAACTCCATGCCGAATAGCCTCTCTTTGATACTCGGCAACATGCCAGCTATGACTATTTCCAGCAGTTGATCATCCGGCAAATTCAGAGAATAGCAAAGATTCTTAGTCTCCCTAAATCGGCGTAGATATTCTTGTGGCGTCTCGCCAGGTTTCATCCTTAGGCTCATGAGATCGACCAACTTTTTCTCGCTGGTACCCGTAAAGAAATACGAGTGGAATTTCTGCTCTAGCTCTGCCCATGTATTGATAGAATTTGCCGGCAGAGAAGAAAACCACGAGAAGGCTGGTCCTGTTAATGACAACGGGAAGTACCGAATCCTCCAAGCCTCATCTGTAGATGCTTCTCCGAGTTGCATCAAGTAGCGGCCGATGTGTTCTATTGTACTAGTGTCATCTTGGCCTGAAAACTTGGTGAAATCAGAAGGAGGCTTCACCCTTGGAGGAAGAGCTACCCGATTGTACCACTCTGGATAAGGGGACTTGTATGTGTAAGTTTGATTCTTAGGTTTCAGGCCGAATTGATTTTGCATCATATCAGCCATCTTATGCATGATGAGGTCAACATTCGGATCAGGAGCTGCTTGTGTCTGCCCCCCAGGATGTAGCCCTGCCAAACTCTTATAGCCTAGATTTGGAAGAGCATTAATTGAGCTATAATCGATGAACTCATGATATCCATCTCCAAACATATTCCTCTATATCCTGTTTGCTGCAGGAGACACTTTAGAAGCAAATTGCAGGACATTCCCTGTCGTGCCGACTGCGAGCTGGCCATAGGTTGTGGGTGGCTGTTGTGTCTCATGAGGAACCATTCCCCCTATGCTCGTACCAGCTCCACCGTCTTCGGTAATCTTTCGACGTTGAGGTACTTGAAACAACAACGGTCCCTGCATCGGACCAACAGCTTCTTCAAAGCATTTGTCCACGGCTAGACCGAAATTTTGACTATGATAGCACAAAAAGTGTTCAAGAAAGCCGACTGATGATTGGTCACGGCTTCTGATACAACCTTATGCATTATTTCAGTTATCTTCCAAATAGCTTCTTCTTCATTGGGGATATCAGGTCGATGGTGAGGAAGAATCTTTGGGAATGGTTCTTTCTGGTAAATCTTGCCACACTTGTACTGAAGCTCCTCACAAGTCTATTGTATTAAACTCTTCAGATCTAGCGGCAAGTCGTCCATAGTTACATCCAGAATGTGATCGTCGTTGATCTCAGGCATCTTGAAGCAGAAAGTCTTGTCCCACCGAGCGTGCCAAAAAGTGTGTTGACGCAAAACGTGACACCTCACGCCAAGCACACAGCAAGCCAAAAAGCTAGCTTCAATCGGGTGCCCGGAATGTGCTGAATCCGGAGACGTGCCAGTCGGTTTGACCTGAAAACCAACAAGGGAGAAAACTGTGAGAATACCTTTGGAACATGCCGGATAAAACCAGACAGTTCTATATGTATGGCTTTGAAAGCCAATCACGACGGCACACAGCTACAGAAGCTGTCTATCAGAGCATGTTTATAAAGTCATTCGGCTAATATGAAAACAGAGTATGTGAAGCATATTAACTACCGAATGAATATGTAAAGAAAGACATGCTTGAACAAGTTAAAGATATTATAAACGGGTAACTTGCAAATATAGATCTATTCAAATAACACATGCATAGGCTAATCCAACTAATCTGCCGCACGTTTAGTCTTCATAAACCAGTCAGGCATAAACTCAAGCAAAGCTAATCCACCGCATGATACCACTTGCTATAAGCCTACGCCACTTCTTATAATTAGATTAATCCACCGCATGATACAATCTAATTATAAACAAGCTAGAAGCATGCATATATTTGAATAGATCTATAAAGGCTCATTACTCGTGTAAGCTTAACCAATATCGGCAAACCAGCCGAATTGGGGTCCATGAAGAAGGAACCAACAAGCAAGCGCAATTAAACTAATCTAAAACATGCATCTGCCGCACGACACCTAGTTTCATCAAAGCCTAACCATGATTGATATGCATGAACCCGCAACATGTAACAATCTAGATTGAATGTTGATCCAGCCATCATGATCTTATGATTAAAAGAGAGCACAAGCGAACTCGTGCGACAAGTCCGAACAAAGATCAATCTAGATTGGGCAAAAGAGTGTTACAAGGATTAAATAAATAAAACATATAACACATGATAACTTAATGAATCTATTGGATCTGCCAAATCTAATAGAGCCGACAACTATTTTTACTCATGACTTAATCCGCCGCACAATACAAGGCATAAGCAAAAACTTCCCGTCATAAGCTTAAATCCGCCGCACGATACTAAGCTTAACATACGAGACTACTTGCATCATATCTAAATCCACCGCATGATACTAGACATGATGGCAAGGTTGCCGGTACTTACGGAGGTCGACGGATCGATGATTCCTCTCGAAGAACTCGACGACACGACTAAGGACTCAAAGCTGGCACGGGGCCGGTTTGTATTGATATGGTTGTGAACCACTTTTACAATGGTCGAGGGCTTATATTTATACCCTGGATGAAATACGAGTCCTAGACGATTACAATTTACAATGATAAAATATGGAAAGATATGAAATCTATTCCTAATCGCCACATGCCTTCCCATGCAAACCCCCTTTTATCTATAACGTCCATCTCCTGAATGGAACCACCTCTCTGCAAGATAGCCGACCGCACAGACATTCATCGAAATCCTGAGGACCAAATAGCCGTCTGATTGCTTGCCGAATCCTTTCTTCTCCACTGGCTGGGCTCACCTGTCATATCCTCATGCGTGCGAAAATCTGGTGTTAACAATGGTCTCGTTGAAGGTGACGTCAGAAGTCTCCATGACTTGGTTAGTGTCAAGGTTAAGTACATGATAAGCACGAGTATGATTACCATAACCTAAAAAGACACCATCAGAAGAGCAAGACTCAAACTTGTCCATGTTGCCATTCTTAAGTATGAAACAATGGCAACCAAAAAACACTAAATTAACTCACCTTGGGCTGTCTTCCAAAACACAACTCATAAGAAGTTTTTCTTTAGAAAAGAACGGAGGAAAATGCAATTGGAAATATAGCATGCAGTGTTAATAGCCTCAGCCCATACAATACTTCCTAGGAGTCTTATCCTCATCGAGCATCGTCCTAGCCATCTCAACAAGGGTCAGATTTTTCCTATCAACCACACCATTTTGAGGGGGTGTGTAAGGGGAAGAAAACTAATGCTCTTAACCCAAAGAGTTACCAAATGCGAATACATGGGTGTATTCCGGGTCTTGTGATGATGAGTGATTGTCAACTGGTTTGATGCGCATGTTCTTTGGCTTGTGTTGTGCGGTGTCGAGCTCGAAAACGGTGATCGAAGGCAAGGTGAATGTCAATTAGAGACGTGTCATGCCGATGGACCCGGAGCGGTGAAGGGCGGACGTGAGACTTGGACTGACGGACCAGTAGCCTAAGGATCAGCTGTGGTGGCTGACAGCCTGGGACAGCGACAAGTGAAGACTTGCGGGTGGATGGGGTGCACGGGCGGGTGATCCCTCTATGGCTTCGGTTTGGTGGTAGAGCCCAGAAAAACCACAGGTTGGATGGTTTCTAGGTTTGGGCCTCAAAACCTGGGTCCTGGCCGGCTTCCGAGTTTGGACCTCAAAACTTGGGCTGAGGACGGTTTCCATGTTTGGGCCTCAAAACCTTGGCGATGGTGGATTTCTGAGTTTGGGCCATAAAACTCAGCCGGTGGACAGGTTTCCCGGTTTCAGCCTCAAAACCGGGGGAGGTCCAGGAAAATGGATGGTGGACGAGTGGTGGCACGTGGCGGCATCGGGTGATGTCGTGTCGAGGTGAAGCTACCAGTTGTGCGGGTGTTGACACTTACTAACGTCGTTACTAAGAATGGACCTTACGATCCATCCCCGGCAACGGCGCCAGAAATGCTTGTTGACACTTACTAACGTCGTTACTAAGAATGGACCTTACGATCCATCCCCGGCAACGGCGCCAGAAATGCTTGTTGGTATTTCTTAGCGTAAGCAGAAGAATCCGCAAGCGCACGGAAGTACCGTTGTAGCACTTCACCCGGTGGTATTCAGGGTATCGTATTTCCACAAGGAACGGAGGTATTTCTTCTATCTAGTTCGTCCAAGGACAACACAGGGTAGAGAGAAAGAGAGGGGAATAGAGACGGATCGCTAAAGCTTTACTGTCTAAAGATAGATAAACGTTACTTCTACTTGTTCACTTCGGGCACCGGCTTATACCTGGTCTGCCAGGTAACTCCGGCCTTTGTGTAGCTCTACGCCATAACCGAACGTGGGGAAAACAAAGGGCAAACAGGGCTGTCACCACCTGCTGCCGATCCCTCACCCGTGGATTACGAGGCAAACGAAGGTGAACCCTAGCCTAGACACCACGTCTACGCTATTGATCACTACTCTAGCATTGCGCAGAACCCCTCCAAATGATTCAGAGAGGTTCCTCTACTAGAGTATCCGCTACGAGAACGGACGACGAACACGCAAACAAGAAGAGATAAAGCTTATGTAATCAAAAGAACAATAATACTGTAGAAACCACGAACACTTACTATGTATGGATCCCGATGTGGGTACAAGGTAAGGGCTCGTCGAGGTACAAGCTCGGGGAGAGACCGACAAGCCCGGTACTTCCCGCTCTCTTCCCTCACATCTCACTTCCAACTCTAGAAAGCTACTAGGGCATAGCCCTAAGGAGTGGGGATCTACTCAAGAGAGAGGTGCTCTTCTATTCCTTTTTGTGTTGTTGTCTTTGGCCTCCCCTCCCCCTCTCCTTATATAGGTGCTTTAGGTCGGTTTAGGAGGGGGTTTGCTGCAAAATTCACCCGAAACCGCCTTAGGGGCATTGATTGCACCGCCTCTGCAAAGGCGGTGGCCATGTGGCAGCACCAGGGGGCGGTCGACCCAGGGGGCGGCCGCCCCTGGCTGGGCCCATCCAGCCCAGGCAAAGGCCTGGCTTGCTCTTTTGGGCTCCTGAGTTCGTTCCCGGTTGAATTTTGCTGCACTTCTATATGGGCTTTTTGTGTCCTTGTTCATTTTGCGCATTTCGGCGTGTTGGATTGCGCCTTTTTGGTTGTTATCCACCTGGGTAGGTGGGCCACTTGGTATTTGGGTTGCATAATGATGTTTTATGCATTTTTTCCTTGCCTTTATATGCATTTCCATCGATGTATGCCTGTAAGCGAATAATCACCAAAACTCGTGGAATGCATTAGTTTAAAGCCCTATTCACTAGTCTGGGAATATTTTTATATATTTTTATAATGAAGTTGGGGGTATAAAATATGAGTTAAGGACCACCAACAAGCTCCCCACACTTAGCCCTTTGCTCGTCCTCGAGTAAAGATTAGGACTAAGATGGGTCATCTCTCTGATATGTAACCTGCATACAAGTTATTCCAAGCTTCACCTGCACTTATGAACTCTGAAGTGTCTACCATGATATCTTGGGTGATTGAAAGATGGAACAACATGGATTCAAATCCCCTTGCATCAATCAATTCAGAAACTTGGGTTTTCATTTAATTTTGAAAATGTAAACCATAGCTTAGCTCCTCAAATGATTCTCTCAAATCGCTCATTTATGTGTTTGGTTCCTCACCAAGGCATACCAAAGTGTTGCCTTCTTTCTTTCCTATTCCTAAAAAGCTTTTGTGGAGTTTGGGTAGGTAAAGATATGAAGGCATACTTACTCCGCATATTTTGCTAAGTCAAATCTCGGATCCGAGGAGAAAGATGCCATACCCTTAGATCAAGAAGTGCAAGTGTGGGGAATATATATGTATATATTTTATTTTTATTTTTTTTTGAACTCCTTTGTCATGCTTCTCTCTCCCCCTTTTTTAGAAACTTATGAAAATATGGGCTATCTTTATTATTTTTTTTAGAGAGAGGCGGGCATCGAAGTACCCATTGTTTTCTCATTTGGACACTTGTCCATTTTTTTCTGCGCTCTCATTTTTTGGCACATGCTTCTTTGTCATGGCATCTTTTCTCTTTTCTTCATGCTTTTTGGCATGGGATTATTTTTTTCATAGCCCATATTTGCAAAAGTAAAAAGGAATTTTGGGAAGAGAGGTTCATAACACAAGTGGTGGAGTTTTTATTTTGGTGGAATGGAAAGGCATGTTTTTGCGTAACTCTTAGTGCAAGAGTTAGCATTTTTTTTATGTGGGTGTACGTGAATCTTGATCTTAGTGGCATGGTAAGTTTCTCAACAAGGCATCAACAAGACTTGGACAAAACTCAATGCAGTAATAAGTTGCAAGTATTGGAGGTTTTAAAATCTAACACTAGATATGGCTTTGGTAGGAATTTTCATATCATTGAGGAGCATGCTATTTGAACTTTGTTTTTGTAAAATAAATCCCAAGTTCTTCACATGAAAGAGCAAGGTTCATTTTCATCCTACTATATCTCATATTTCAATTACTTAGATAGCATGGGGTCCCTATGAAATGTGTTCACAAGTTATAGGAATATTAGCAAGGAATAAAGAGTATGCAAATTTTATCAAAGGATAACTTGGAGATGACATGTCAAAAGTTTTGTATTTTTAATTTGTTTAGTTTTAATCTTCAAAACATGGGAGATGTGAGGATAGAGTTTTGCAAAAACCATCGTTTGAAGATGGAGTTTACGATGAGTTAGAAATGATTTGACCAACCTGGAAGTTAAGTCAATCCATTCTAAAACCTTTTACCTTGTCCTTCTCCATGTTGGGTTTCTCGATGTTGTGCAATGTGTTGGGGAGATCTCAATTGTGTGAAAGGTTATACTTGGGAGATCTCCCCCACACTTATTCTTGTACCTGTTTATTGAAACAAAACAAAAGAAACAACAAGAAAGGCTCTACCAGTTTGAAAACTGGGAAGGCTCAATTTTATTATGAAAAACCTTTTTTTATTTTTATCATTTAGGAAAACTCTCTTTTTTAGGATAATCCGGGGTATCTCCCGGCAGTGCTTAAGTTATAGTCTTAAGCTCGACCTTGGGAACTTCATCTTGCAGCCTACAGTGGTGGTGTGTAAATCCCAGTTCACCACCAAGTATTTGGCATTAACACTCAAGCTGCAAGGTTAGCACCACCATGCATCTATGGGATTTGCAATGTTTGTGATAAACATAAGCATCCACAACCATTCTCTTAAAGAGTTTGACAACGAGAATCAAGAGAAGGTTGTGATCCTCGTAGAAGCATGTGGTTTGAAGCAAAACGAACTCTAGAGAACCTAAAAGTGAGCATGTGACATGAGGGATCTCAAAAGAGAAGTTATCATGCTCATTAACAGATTCTTGCTTGGTTTCTAGAGTTGTTGCTTCACACATGTCCATGGCATGAAAGTTTCCGCACTGGAAAGATCTATCATGAAAGACGAGCGTTGATACTTGACTGCTGTCGAGAACAACATTTGATGGCCAGAGGGACATGGATTAAGCTCGAGCGAGGATGGTACTGGACGTATCGTTTCACAAGGATGAGATTGAAACTCAAACGAAACGCACGGAGCTATGCATTTTACCACCTCGCATGAGTTAGCGTTGGGCTGCTCCTTCGCCTTTGGATTTGTGGAACTAACGATAGACTCGGCGGAAGTGATTGCTCCCAACTGTTCATCAGGGCCCCCACGGAATGGTTTCTCTATGGAAAGTTTTTCGAAAGGGTGGCCTAACAGAAGTTCGAATTCGAGGAGGTCGTAGATATGAAAATCTAGGTGAACCACGTTTTCGTTTATTTCAAAAGGTACGACCTTAGCAACTCCACAACACTCCCAGAGAAACCCTGGCGGACCTTCAAAGAGTTTGTCGGTCGGGATTAGCGGAGTGTTACCCAAAAGAGATTCAGCTAAGAATTTTGACATGATATTTGTTCCGACCAATGGGTTGTGAAGAGCATCGACAATTGTTCCCCTAAATGTGTAAGATATGGTCGTGGAGGGTGAAAGAATCCGAATTACATCAGAATAACGTTTCACCTCCACTAACAATTCTTTTAATGGCTCTATTTTAGGGACACTTCATATGTCGAGCGTTTTTTTCGTACCTACGAAGGTTCGTGATTCTGTCATAATCCTCGAATTCAATTGCAAACTCTGATGGATAAAGCATTATCGGTGTTTGCAGCTCGGGTGAGGGCTCAAAAGTCGAATCTATGTATGGCAAAGTTGTTGATTCGACTGATGAGGGCTCCTGAAAACTTGACATGCCCTTGTTTTGGAGAGGTTTTGGTTCTACAACGGGAGAAGTGTGCTTCTCTAGGAAGTTATCAAGGATTTTTCTCTGTTCCATTGTAGATTTGCTTGAAAACGACCCTCCAGCGGCCTTGTCAAGGACTGGGGCAGCATCTTCATCTAGACCCATAGAAAAGAGATGCAATTGCACGCTCTCGGGTAAAGACATGTTTGGGCTAGCGTGTAGTATCGTCAAATACCTGGCCCAGGCTGCACCTATAGACTCCTCATCTTGCTCGAAATGGAGGATTTCCTTTGGTATAGAGGTGATACGAGATCTAGGGAAGAATGCAAGATAATACTTGTTTTTAAGTTCTTCCCAATCCCCATTCACACTTTCTACGACATTAGCGTACCATTGTTCGCCTCCCCATTGAGGGAGGACGAAAACAATTTCCACTTAATCGTTTCTTTTGTCATGCCTGGGATGCTTAGGCATGAGCAAATTTCCTCAAGATCTAGCAAGTGGTTAAAAGAATCTTCATTATGAAAACCAGAGAAGTGTAGTGCCCGAGCTATGGATTTTAAATAAGGGTGGAGTCCATCATTGGATGAAAGTTTTGGAGAAGGTTTTGGCTCGACGAACTCCCCCTTTGAAGCGGACGGATTTTGAATTGGAGTGGTTGGCTTCATGATAGAAAAGGTAAAAAGAAAATATTTTTGGTTTTTATAAAAAGGGATACAGATATGAGGATGAACTAGGTTCGAAGAAAATAGCAACCGTTCCCCGGCAACGGCGCCAGAAATGCTTGTTGACACTTACTAACGTCGTTACTAAGAATGGACCTTACGATCCATCCCCGACAACGGCGCCAGAAATGCTTGTTGACACTTACTAACGTCGTTACTAAGAATGGACCTTACGATCCATCCCCGGCAACGGCGCCAGAAATGCTTGTTGGTATTTCTTAGCGTAAGCAGAAGAATCCGCAAGCGCACGGAAGTACCGTTGTAGCACTTCACCCGGTGGTATTCAAGGTATCGTATTTCCACGAGGAACGGAGGTATTTCTTCTATCTAGTTCGTCCAAGGACAACACAAGGGTAGAGCAAGAGAGGGGAATAGAGACGGATCGCTAAAGCTTTACTGTCTAAAGATAGATAAACGTTACTTCTACTTGTTCACTTCGGGCACCGGCTTATACCTGGTCTGCCAGGTAACTCCGGCCTTTGTGTAGCTCTACGCCGTAACCGAACGTGGGGAAAACTAAGGCCAAACACGGCTGTCACCACCTGCCGTCGATCCCTCACCCGTGGATTACGAGGCAAACGAAGGTGAACCCTAGCCTAGACACCACGTCTACGCTATTGATCACTACTCTAGCGTTGCGCAGGAACCCCTCCAAATGATTCAGAGGTTCCTCTACTAGAGTATCCGCTACGAGAACGGAGGACGAACCCGCAAACAAGAAGAGATAAAGCTTAACTAATCAAAAGAACAATAATACTGTAGAAACCACGAACACTTACTATGTATGGATCCCGATGTGGGTACCAGGTAAGGGCTCGTCGAGGTACAAGCTCGGGGAGAGACCGACAAGCCCGGTACTTCCCCGCTCTCTTCCCTCACATCTCACTCTCCAACTCTAGAAAGCTACTAGGGCATAGCCCTAAGGAGTGGGGATCTACTCAAGAGAGAGGTGCTCTTCTATTCCTTTGTGTGTTGTTGTCTTTGGCCTCCCCTCCCCCTCTCCTTATATAGGTGCTTTAGGTCGGTTTAGGAGGGGGTTTGCTGCAAAATTCACCCGAAACTGCCTTAGGGGCATTGATTGCACCGCCTCTACAAAGGCGGTGGCCACGTGGCAGCACCAGGGGGCGGTCGACCCAGGGGGCGGCCGCCCCCTGGCTGGGCCCATCCAGCCAGGCAAAGGCCTGGCTTGCTTTTGCTCTGGGGTCCTGAGTTCGTTCCCGGTTGAATTTTGCATTCTTATGGGCTTTGTGTCCTTGCATTTTGCGCATTTCCGTGTGTGAGCCTTTTTGGTTTTTCGGCGTGTGTTGCGCCTTTTGTTGTTGTTACCACCTGGGTAGGTGGTCCACTTGGTATTTTGTGTTCATGATAATGATGTTTTATGCATTATTTTCCTTGCCTTTATATGCATTTCCATCGATGTATGCCTGTAAGCGAATAATCACCAAAACTCGTGGAATGCATTAGTGTAAAGCCCTATTCACTAGTCTTGGGAATATTTTTATATATTTTTATAATGAAGTTGGTGGTATAAAATATGAGTTAAGGACCACCAACAGCGGGTGTGGCCGTCGGATCAAAATCTACCTTGAGCTGGTCCAGAATAGCCTTAGGGTTTAGCTAGATCGCTCTCCATATCATTAGGGTTAGAGTGGGAATAATGTTTAGGATAAGTACAGGGAGACACCCACCTCCCCAACTATCTCAGTCATTTGCTATTTTCATTCTAGGGCTTCCTGTCTCCCCATACCTCTGCTGTAGCTACTGAGATCCACAAAGCGGCACAATTCCTCTATGTACTTGGAGATTTTGTGGAAATGGCACCGGATTCCCATTGTCTCCTCGTGGGGACGATTTTCAGCTAGAATTCATGGTGTGATTCACATTCTTGAGTTGTTCTTCGCGTTCATCTTTTCCCCATATTTTTCCAATCGATCGAACTCCCTCTACGTTGTATTGTTTTCAAAACCGTTTGAACCAACATGTTCTTGGCTGTGAGGGGATCACTTCCACTGAAGGAATTCAACTCAAACCTCACGAACAAGTAGATCGGTCAGTTTTCATTTTGGATCAGTTTTCTCCCTTCTGCTCCTAATTCTTCCGATTCACCTATTTGCAGTTAGGTTCGAGCCATGATCTCTTAGGAGTAGCTCACTAACATCCTTGGAACTCCTCATACCAAGTCTAGGCTTTAGAGCTTTTGATTCAGGGGAGATCGGGTTGATTCCACAGAAGAACTGCTCAGTTTCAGGGGCATTGGACGCTGGGCACGGGGGCATCGGACGCTGAGTTCATCACATCGGATGCTCCGATGCCACGTGTCAAAGAACTGTGTTTTTGAGTGAACATCGGACGCTGGGCATCGGACGCTCCGTTGTCATTGGACGCTCCGAGGCCTCAGCATCGGATGCTGAGCTATCACTGTAGCAGCGTCCGATGGCTATGCAGTAAGGTTTTATTTCTGCCTGTTTCACATCGGACGCATTCGCCAGTTTCACATCCAGTGTCCGATGCAGTGAATTCTGTGTTGTTTCATCCGTAGTACGTTCGTCCGACTTTGGATTTGGTTTCGGGTTTTTGCGTTGGACTTCTAGAGTTGTGTAGTATCTCGTTGTGCTTCTTGGAAGCATCCACCCTACATCTAGGGTCGTGGCATCTATCAAGCTCTAGGTTTGCACTTGGGGTTGATTCTTGGGACAACGGCTATAAGTTTCTGAAAAGAAATTTGAGGCTCCCATTCACCCCCCCCCCTCCCTCAGGTTGCCTTTGTGTAGCACCTTCGGTCTTTCAATTGGTATCGGAGCTGTTGACACAAAATCTCGGTCGGGGTGCGCCAACACACTCGGCTGTATGGTCCTCAGAGGGTACGGAGCGAGTCCTGACCTCCTGGACCTTCAACAAGCGGTGGTGCCGATTCTCAGCAAAATCGACTTCGGGCGTGCTAGTCAATTTGACCTGTAATTGACAAGGAGAAGAAAAAGATTGTCAAATCATGGAACCTGCCGGTTTGATGCCAGACAGTTCCAAATTATGCGTCTCTGATATAGCCATTTGTTTTTAGGACATTGACTACAATGTCAACTCCCATGAGATTATATGTAAAGTGATGGAAAAAAATATGAAGCATAACAGTTATGACGTATATAAGATGAAAGCTTATCATAAACAGACAGCCGATGAGCTTAAAAGATATTAACAAATAAAAGATCTATATGTACGTTAAAGCAGCATGAAACCAACGAATCGACTAAATGCATAAGCAGTTCTATTCGTTAACAGTGGGGTGTCTCCATGCAGCCATAATAACAAATAGATCGATAAAATAACTTAAACATCAACAGTGGGCTGTCTCCATGCAGCCTTGATGATGGTCAAGCTAGATCACGTCTCGTGTATAAAGTAAATCCGATGATTCCAAACCACTTAAAAGAATATATTATGAAGAAAGCATAACTGAATCAGCTATTTCAGCCGATGCAGGGCCCATGAGGCACGAACAAGATCTACCCGATAAGAGCATGATTTACTCTAAGATAAACAGACTTAATCTATCATATATATCAGTGTGGTTCGGAAATACAGCCGTAATAGACATGCTAGATCAAATCTTATCTGCTCTTAGATCAGATCACGGTTTTATCGAATATCTCGAACGCACAACATGTAACAATCAAGATTGGCAAAATAGTCGATGAGAGGCTTGTATCGGCTATTTCCTTTGTTATGAGCATGTAAACCTCGAAACAACCGACACTAAGTATCCTTTAATCGCAGGCTACTTTGTCAACCTTGATTGGGCAAGATGTTGTTTAAAACATAAATAAACAAATTAAAACATAAAACAACATCGATAACTTGATGAATCTATTAGCTTGCCAAACCAATAGAGCTGATAACTAGTTAAGATCGACTAAAGTAAGAAATTGATCGGAGTCAAGACACTCTTACAAAAGACGAACTTAGACCAATAACTTGCTATGTCATAGCTTAACAAGAGTTTGGTCGAAGCCAATGCAGCCTTATTACACGATGACATGAGCCATTGGTGAAACTTACAAGCAAACCGGAGGTCGGTCGATGCCGATGCAGCCCTGCCTGATTGAAGGTCTCGCCGAGATCTACTTTACTCCTACTCCAAGGCTTTTGGCCGAGGGCCGGTTGTGTTTGATTGTTTGGGGATCCTTAAAAAATCCGGGTATCTAGCTATTTATAACCCGGTTGATTCCTGCCCTAACACGAGTAGATTACAAAAAGGAAAAAATAAAAGACGATCCGAACTTGAACTCTTTGGTCGAGTCCAACACGTCTTCAAAGCCCGTCGTGCCGATCCATATGAAGCTTCTGGGTCACCTTCGACTCATACGAGCTTTTTATATTTTCAAGCCGATCCTTTTCCTCAGTAAATCAGCCGTTTATGTTTACGAAAATTGTCTTTAGTCCAAAATCTGGTGTAAACAGGAGCAGATTAAGGATCTTCCAACTTAGCCGGTTCCAGATCCACAGAAGGCAACATGGATCGCGGCGTGGGCAAACCGCCGTTCTTCGATGGGACGAACTATACGTATTGCAGATACATGGGTGTATGCCGGATCTTGAGATGATGAGTGATTGTCAACTGGTATGATGGACATGTTCTTTGGCTTGTGTTGTGCCGGTGTCGAGCACAAAGATGGTGATCGAAGGCAAGGTGAAGGTCAAGTAGAGACGTGTCGTGCCAATGAACCCGGAACGGTGAAGGGCGGACGCGAGGCTTGGACTGACGGACCGGTGGCCTGAGGATCGGCCGTGGTGGCTGGCAGCCTGGGACAGCGACAATTGAAGACTTGCGAGTGGACGGGGTGCACGGGCGGTGCATCCCTCTACGACGTCGGTTTGGTGGTTGAGCCATAGAAAAACCACCGAGTGGACGGTTACCAGGTTTGGGCCTCAAAACCTGGGTGCGGCCGGTTTCCGAGTTTGGGCCACAATACTCGGGCTGAGGATGGTTTCTAGGTTTGGGCCTCAAAACCTGGGAGCTAGCAGGTTTCTGAGTTTGGGCCACAAAACTCAGGCGACGGACGACAGGTTTCCCGGTTTCGGCCTCAAAACCGGGGGATGGCCTAGTTTTCCCGGTTTCGGCCTCAAAACAGGGGGGAGGTCCGTGAAAAGGACGAGCGGCGCAGTGGCGGCACGTGGCCGCATCCGGTGAGGTCGCGTCGAGGCGAAGCTACCTGATGTGCGGGCGTGACCGTCAGATCAACATCAATCTCGAGTTGGTGAGAAATACCCTTAGGGTCGCCCTGCTCGCTCATTAGCTGTAAGGGTAGAAGGGGAATAATTGTATTAGGCTATATAAGGAGAGGCCACCCCTCCCTCCAGACCATCTCAGCAATTGCTATTTTCATTCTAGGGTTCCTACTCTCCCAATCCCAGCTGTAGCTACTGAGATCCACAAAGACAGTGAACAATACCTCTGTGTATTTGGATTTTGCAGAAACGGGACTGCATTCCCATTGTCTCCTCGGGGGGACGAATTTTCGCTTGCTATCGTGATTTTGATTCACATTTTGAACTTGTTCTTTGCGTTCTTTGTTTCTTCACGATTTTCCCGTCACTCGACCTCCCTCCTCGCTGCGTGTTTTTTGAATCCACTTGAATCAACTTTTTCTTTGATGTGAGGAGAACATTTCCACCGAAGGAATTTATCTCTACCCTCACGAACAAGTAGATCGGGTCGATTCAAGTTTTGTGGCAACTTTTTCATTCCTACACCTTCCCTTTCAATTTTCCATTGATTGAGTCGATTTGAGCGGATGATTTCTTGGGGATAGTCTCCTAACTATCTTGTGATCATATTCTCCAAGTTTGCGATCGAGGGATTTTGATTTGGATCAAATTTGGAAAGATTTGGGAGAAGGGCGATTGAAATCGCCCTCCCGAAGTGGTCGCAGACAGTCCGCCACTCAGGGTGTGGACAGTCCGTGCATCGGGCTCGGCCAGACTAGTGTCTGCGTGTTTCGGGCGACTTGAGTTCTTTTTGACCGGTGGACAGTCCGCCATTGTGATCCGCGGACAGTCCGGGATCACCCAGGGAGGTTTCAGCAACACTGTGTTTTCGGGATTTCAGCCTGCACACAGTCCGCCATCCATCTGCGGACAGTGCGCAGTAGGCGCGAACAGTCTGGGACTAGGACTCCGGACAGTCCGGGATTTGGCTGAGTGTTGAGTCTTAGTGCGTTTGCTTTCCTGGCTTTTTGGCTTGGTTTCCGTTCTTCTCGTTTGGCCCTAGAGTTCACCAAGGAACCTCTCTAGGTATCTTTGCTACTTGTTAGCATAGGTATTTGGGGATTTCCCGACGCAGCTTTCCATCTACGTTCGAGAGTCGATTTTTGGGGTTGGACTTGAGTCGGAGTTTTCGGTGTCTGGCTTGCTCTCATTCGGTTGTGCCTCACTGTTATCCTAGGGATCATCGACCCTTTTCCAAGGGTCGTGGGCATCACGCTTGTACACGAAGCTTTTGGGGGTTGATTTTTGGGACAGAGGCCAACGTTTCGAAAGAAATTTTTAGACTCCCATTCACCCCCCCTGGTCGCTTTCTACCAGAGTTCTCGGTTCTTCGATTGGTATCGGAGCAGGTTAAGGATCTTCCTCCTTAGCCGGTTCCAGATCCACAGAAGGCGACATGGATCGCGACATGGGAAAACTGTCGTTCTTCGATGAGACGAACTATACGTATTGCGGATACATGGGTGTATGTCGGATCTTGAGATGATGAGTGATTGTCAACTAGTATGATGCACATGTTCTTTGGCTTGTGTTGTGCAGGTGTCGAGCACAGAGACGGTGATCGAAGGCAAGGTGAAGGTCAAGTAGAGACGTGTCGTGTCGATGAACCCGGAGCGGTGAAGGGCGGACGTGAGGCTTGGACTGACGGACTGGTGGCTTGAGGATCGGACGTGGTGGCTGACAGCCTGGGACAGCGACAAGTGAAGACTTGCGAGTGGACGGGGTGCACAGGCGGTGCATCCCTCTACGGCGTTGGTTTGGTGGTTGAGCCATAGAAAAACCACCGAGTGGATGGTTTCCAGGTTTGGGCCTCAAAACTTGGGTGCGGCCGGTTTCCGAGTTTGGGCCACAAAACTCGGGCTGAGGACGGTTTCCAGGTTTGGGCCTCAAAACCTCGGAGCTAGCGGGTTTCTGAGTTTGGGCCACAAAACTCAAGCGACGGACGACAGGTTTCCCGGTTTCGGACTCAACCGGGGGATGGCCTAGTTTTCCCGGTTTCGGCCTCAAAACCGCGGGGAGGTCCGTGAAAAGGACAAGCGGCGCAGTGGCGGCACGTGGCAGCATCCGGTGAGGTCGCGTCGAGGCATAGCAACCTGATGTGCGGGTGTGGCCGTCAGATCAACATCAATCTCGAGTTGGTCAGAAATACCCTTAGGGTTAGCCTGCTCGCTCATTGGCCGTAAGGGTAGAAGGGGAATAATTGTATTAGGCTATATAAGGAGAGGCCACCCCTCCCTCTAGACCATCTCAGCAATTGCTATTTTGCATCTAGGGTTCCTGCTCTCCCAATCCCTACTGTAGCTACTGAGATCCACAGAGACAGTGAACAATACCTCTGTGTATTTGGATTTTGCGGAAACGGGACCGGATTCCCGTTGTCTCCTCGTGGGGACGAATTTTCGCTTGCAATCGTGATTGTGATTCACGTTTTGAACTTGTTCTTCGCGTTCTTCGTTTCTTCATGATTTTCCCGTCGCTCGATCTCCCTCCTCGCTGCGTGTTTTTTGAATCCACTTGAATCAACTTGTTCTTTGATGTGAGGAGAACATTTCCACCGAAGGAATTTATCTCTACCCTCACGAACAAGTAGATAGGGTCGATTCAAGTTTCGTGGCAACTTTTTCATTCCTACACCTTCCCTTTTGATTTTCCGTTGATTGAGTCGATTTGAGCGGATGATTTCTTGGGGATAGTCTGCTAACAATCTTGTGATCATCTTCTCCAAGTTTGCGATCGAGGGATTTTGATTTGGATCGAATTTGTAAAGATTTGGGAGAAGGGCGATTGAAATCGCCCTCCCTGAGTGGTCGCGGACAGTCCAGCACTCAGGGCGTGGACAGTCCGTGCGTCGGGCTCGGCCAGACCAGTGTCTGCGTGTTTCGGGCGACTTGAGTTCTTTTTGACCGGTGGATAGTCCGCCGTTGTGATCCGCGGTCAGTCCGGGATCACCCAGGGAGGTTTCAGCAACACTGCGTTTTGGGGATTTCAGCCAGCGGACAGTCCGTCATCCATTCGCGGACAGTGCACAGTAGGCGCGGACAGTCTGGGACTAGGACTCCGGACAGTCTGGGATTTGGCTGAGTTGTGAGTTAGTGCGTTTGCTCTCCTGGCTTTTTGGCTTGGTTTCCATTCTTCTCGTTTGGCCCTAGAGTTCACCAAGGAACCTCTCTAGGTATCTTTGCTACTTGTTAGCATAGGTATTTGGGGATTTCCCGACGTAGCTTTCCATCTACGTTCGGGAGTCGGTGTTTGGGGGTTGAAATTGAGTCAGAGTTTTCGGTGTTTGGCTTGCTCTCATTCGGTGGTGCCTCACTGTGATCCTAGGGATCATCGACCCTCTTCCAAGGGTCGTGGGCATCACGCTTGTACACGAAGCTTTTGGGGGTTGAATTTTGGGACAAAGGCCAATGTTTCAAAAGAAATTTTTAGACTCCCATTCACCCCCCCTCTGGTCGCTTTCTGGCAGAGTTCTCGGTCCTTCAGTTGGTATCGCAGCAGGTTAAGGATCTTCCACCTTAGCCGGTTCCAGATCCACAGAAGGCGACATGGATCGCGGCGTGGGCAAACCACCGTTCTTCGATGGGACGAACTATACATATTGCAGATACATTGGTGTATGCCGGATCTTGAGATGATGAGTGATTGTCAACTGGTATGATGTGCATGTTCTTTGGCTTGTGTTGTGCAGGTGTCGAGCACAGAGACGGTGATCGAAGGCAAGGTGAAGGTCAAGTAGAGACGTGCTGTGCCGATGAACCCGGAGCGGTGAAGGGCGGACGTGAGGCTTGGACTGACGGACCAGGGGCCTGAGGATCAGCCGTGGTGGCTGATAGCCTGGGACAGCGACAAGTGAAGACTTGCGAGTGGATGGGGTGCACGGGCGGTGCATCCCTCTACGGCGTCGGTTTGGTGGTTGAGCCATAGAAAAACCACCGAGTGGACGGTTTCCAGGTTTGGGCCTCAAAACCTGGGTGCGGCCGGTTTCTGGGTTTCGGCCACAAAACTCAGGCTGAGGATGGTTTCTAGCTTTGGGCCTCAAAACCTGGGAACTAGCGGGTTTCTGAGTTTGGGCCACAAAACTCTGGCGACGGACGACAGGTTTCCCGGTTTCGGCCTCAAAACTGGGGGATGGCCTAGTTTTCCCGGTTTCGGCCTCAAAACCGGGGGGAGGTCCGTGAAAAGGATGAGCGGCGCAGTGGCGACACGTGGCGGCATCCGGTGAGGTCGCGTCGAGGCGAAGCTACCTGATGTGCGGGTGTGGCCGTCAGATCAACATCAATCTCGAGTTGGTTAGAAATACCCTTAGGGTTAGCCTGCTTGCTCATTAGCTGTAAGGGTAGAAGGGGAATAATTGTATTAGGCTATATAAGGAGAGGCCACCCCTCCCTCCAGACCATCTCAGCAATTGCTATTTTCATTCTAGGGTTCCTGCTCTCCCAATCCCTGCTGTAGCTACTGAGATCCGCAGAGACAGTGAACAATAACTCTGTGTATTTGGATTTTGCAGAAATGGGACCGGATTCCCGTTGTCTCCTCGTGGGGACAAATTTTCGCCTGCAATCGTGATTGTGATTCACGTTTTGAACTTGTTCTTCGCGTTCTTCGTTTCTTCGTGATTTTCCCGTCACTCGATCTCCCTCTTCGCTGCGTTTTTTTCGAATCCACTTGAATCAACTTGTTCTTTCATGTGAGGAGAACATTTCCACCGAAGGAATTTGTCTCTACCCTCACGAACAAGTAGATCGGGTCGATTCAAGTTTAGTGGCAACTTTTACATTCCTACACCTTCCCTTTCGATTTTCCGTTGATTGAGTCGATTTGACCAGATGATTTCTTGGGGATAGTCTCCTAACTATCTTGTGATCATCTTCTCCAAGTTTGCGATCGAGGGATTTTGATTTGGATCGAATTTGGAAAGATTTGGGAGAAGGGCGATTGAAATCACCCTCCCTGAGTGGTCGCGGACAGTCCGCCACTCAGGGCGTGGACAGTCCGCGCGTCGGACTCGGCCAGACCGTGTGTTTCGGGCGACTTGAGTTCTTTTTGACCGGAGGACAGTCCGCTGTTGTGATCCGCGGACAGTCCGGGATCACCCAGGGAGGTTTCAGCAACACTGCGTTTTGGGGATTTCAGCCGGCGGATAGTCCGCCATCCATCCGCAGACAGTGCGCAGTAGGCGCGGACAGTCTGGGACTAGGACTCCGGACAGTCCGGGATTTGGCTGAGTGTTCAATCTTAGTCCATTTGCCCTCCTGGCTTTTTGGCTTGGTTTTTGTTCTTCTCGTTTGGCCCTAGAGTTCACCAAGGAACCTCTCTAGTTATCTTTGCTACTTGTTAGCATAGGTATTTGGGGATTTCCCGACGTAGCTTTCCATCTACGTTCGGGAGTCGGTTTTTGGGGTTGAACTTGAGTCGGAGTTTTCGGAGTTTGGCTTGCTCTCATTCGGTGGTGCCTCACTGTGATCATATGGATCATCGACCCTCTTCCAAGGGTCGTGGGCATCACGCTTGTACACGAAGCTTTTGGGGGTTGATTTTTGGGACAGAGACCAATGTTTTGAAAGAAATTTTTAGACTCCCATTCACCCCCCCTCTGGTCACTTTCTGGCAGAGTTCTCAGTCCTTCAATTGGTATCGGAGCAGGTTAAGGATCTTTCACCTTAGCCGGTTCCAGATCCACAGAAGGCGACATGGATCGCGGCGTGGGCAAATCACCGTTTTTCGATGGGACGAACAATGCGTATTGGAAGATACGCTTGTCGGCCTATCTTCAGAGCATGGGTGCTTCTATTTGGGATATTTGCAACTCTGCTGATTACATGGTCTTGGCTGCTCGTGTGACTTAGCATCAGATCGATGAACACGACGCCAATAGCCGAGCCCGTAATGCTCTTTTCTCCTATTTGAACATGTCAGAGTTTGATCGCGTTTCTCACCTCGCTATGGCTTGGGAGATTTGGGCTACCCTCATGCGTTTTCATGAGGGAACCACTCAAGTCAAAACCCGTCTCTATGATTCGCACAAGCAAGAGTATGAGAACTTTCAACACATGCCTTGCGAGAGCATAGAAAGTTTATTCGCTCGCTTTTATGTGATTGTCAACAGGATGTGGGCTAACAAGGAGCTGTTGCCTTTCCATGATCATGAGAGGGCTCCCAAGCTTTTACACACTCTCGATCGGTCGGTGTGGGAGTCCAAGGTTTAGGCGATTATCGAATTGCCTAACCATGAGACTCTCACGTGTGACGAGCTCTTTAGTAAGCTCTGGAGGCTTCTTATGAAAATCCTTCTGGCCCATCGATGGCTTTGGTTTCTGGCTCTTCTGCTAACCCCTCTGGAGGCTTTGCA
>CM019829.1:84055315-84333948 GCA_009763385.1 Coix lacryma-jobi var. lacryma-jobi | reverse complement strand
TTGTCTTCTCTTCTTTCTGTCACAGAGGAGCAGCTGGTGTTCATGGCGAACGATGAGTTGGCTCTATTAGCCAACCGGTTCTCGCGGTTTCACAACAACCGCATGAATCGTCGCCGCAGAGGAGGACAAGGTGGCTGCTACAAGTGTGGAGGCTCGGACCACTTCATCTCCAATTGCCCGAAGAAGAACAAGCAATCTTTCGACAAGGTGGATCATGGCCACAAGTACGACTCCGGTAAGCGCAAGGAGAAGTACGTCCCCGCCAAGCACAAGTGGAGGGGCGACTTCAACAAGGAGTACATCAAGGAGAAGTACATGGAGAGGGCCCGGGCTGAGCAGCGTGCCTTCTTCGCCACGCTCAGCGACGTCGATGACTCGGATGACGACTCCGCTGCATCAAGCGACGACGAGTCCGAGAAGAAGAAGAAGAAGATTGAGGATAAGCTGAACGGTCTCTGCTTCTTCGCCGACAATGAGGGCTTCTACACCATGGCCCTCAGTGATGAGGTCAACGGCGAGCTGGAGGAGATCCCTCAGAACGACGACGACGGCGACGACACCTCCCAGGTATCACAGACACCCGATGAGCTTTCTGCTGAGGTCAATAAACTTACTGCTGCCCTCCTTAGTCAAGATAAGCTGCTTAGGCGTGCTGCTAGAGAGAGGAAGGAGTTTAGGCAGAAGTGGTAGGATGCGGTGAAGGAGCTTGAGTCTATCAAGTCCACTGTTGTCATGACTGAGGAGGATGAGTGTGAGATGTGCTCCAAGCACATGACTGACCTTCTCACCTTGAGGGGGAAGTATGTTGCTTTGGTTGGAGAGGTGGATGAGCTTAGGGCTAGACCCGTGTTGCTGGGTGCGTGCAAGTCTTGTGCAGGTTTGCTATCCGAGTTGGCAGAGAAGAATGCCAAGATTGTGTCTCTTGATAAGGCCAGCTCAGATAGCACTTGTGTGTCTAGATGTGTTTTGTGGGAGGGTTTGGAGATGGAGATTGCGAATGTGAAGCATGACAAGATGCAAACCGAGGAAGAAAACACATACCTTTGGACCATCTTGTCATGGGTGTCTAGTGGTGAGCCGCAGCTTGGGATGATGATTGCCCAATTCAAATGTGTTGTTGGAGGTCCTGGTGTTGGTTTTGCTCAGGGTGTTGAAAGTGCTACATCTTTTGGAAAGGTTGGAGAGTTTAGTGGTCTTAAGCCGAGTGAGAAGCCCAACTCCTCCACTACTCCCAAACTAACCAAGATTCCACCCAAAGAGCCTCTCAAGCCGAACACCAAGGATGGAGTGTTTGTAGATCCTCCAAGGGCTCCACCCAAGAAACAGACATGGGCTCCAAAACCAAACCACCTCAGGAACAAGCTCGATACTATGCCACGAATCCATGAGGAGTTCATGCCACAAAAGAACCAAGTGATCCACACCCAATACCATGAGTACTAACAACCCCCTATGAGAGCGGTGAGGTACCACTGTGAGCACTGCGGGAGAGATGGACACTTGAGGGAGTTTTGCTTTCGGCGCAAGAGAGAGGAGCGCCGTGCAAAGGAAATGAACGACTTGGACATGTACCATCCTTTCCATGATGTACATGCGCCAAAGGTTCAAAAGAGAGCTGCTAGGCCTAGAGGTCCAATGCCTCAAGGTCCTAGGCCACAAGGAGGACGTGCCCGACGGGATCCTGCTTTTGTAGGCTATGGACCCCGTGGCGGTTGCTTTGTTGTCACTACGCCATAAATCTTTTGCGCAGCGGACATTTTCGCTTTTCCACAGCGGGCAAATGCGCTCGCTGCGGATGCAACGCCACAGTATATCGAAGCAGCAGCGCAGCGGGCGCTAAGTGCCTGCAGCGGTAAATTCGGTTACCGCAGCGGGCGCATTAGAATGCCCGATGCGGTAAATAATTCGAAAAAAATAAAAAAAGAAAAAAAAAAGCCAGATGGGCTTGGATCCGGGCCGCGATGGACCCAGATCTCGCTGTCGTCGTCGGTCCGCCGCCGCACCTCCAGCCATCGATCCAGATCCGCCCTCGCCATCTCCAGAGAACTCCCCACCGGACGGCGGGAGGAGGAGAGGGAGGGGCCGCCATCGTCGTGGGAGGAAGAGGCCTCGCGCCGCTACGGCCTTGCTCCGTGGGGATCCCCATGCCTCTTGTGGTGTCATCCCTGCTGGATCCTCCCGTGGTACCATCGCTGCTAGATCTAAAAAGAGGAGGGAATGAGGGAGATGGAGAGAGGAAGAGGGAGAGGGAGATGAAGTCACCTACCTCAGACGAAACCCAAGGCCGCCGGAGACGAAATCGGTCGTGTCGTGGTGCGGTGGATCCACGGGTCGAGCGTCCTTCATCCCCGATCAGGATCTGCGAGTCTCCATGCCAGTGGCCGGTGCGAAGGAGCCACCAGTGCGGAGGATCTCACTCCTCCCTCCCCGATCTGCTGAGGGGCCGCCGTGTGCGGAGGAGCCACCGGTGCAGAGGGTCGGGTGAGGGGAGGAGTGCGCTGGCTACTGGGAAGTTGGGGAGAGAAATAGGGAGAGGGAGGAGAGAAGCTCGCGGTGCGGTTGCTGCTGAGCGGCTGAGGAGCGGCCGCGGTGCGTGAAATTCTAGGGTTTTTTACATTATATAGTCGGGATGCTAAATGGGCCTCACCCTGGGCCTTAAGCGCTGGGCAAACATTGAATGTCATTTACCGCAGCGGGCATCTTAAGATGTCATTCAATGCTCTCCCTATGTCTTTTAATTGATGTAGGTAAAATGATTGGAGGACATTTGGTTGGTGGATTTCGGATGCTCAAGGCATATGACCTGAAACGCCAAGTGGTTCTCCAGTCTTAGTCCAGTTGCCGGAAAGGAGTTTATCACCTTCGGTGACAATAGCAAAGGTAAAGTGTTGCCTCGTGGGTCGGTACGAGTTAATAAGCACTTTGTGTTGCGTGATGTTGCTCTTGTCTCTAACTTGCATTTTAATCTTCTTTCTGTTTCGCAACTCTTTGATGATGACTATGAGATTCGTTTTAAGCCGAATCTCAGTCGTATTTTAGATCCTCAGGGCAATCTTGTATGTTCGATTTCGCCCTTTGGTAAAGTCTTTCGTGCGAATTTCTCGGAGTCTTTTGACATTTCTCGTTCTCTTTTGGCTGGACCTTCCTCCTCTGATCTTTGGAAGTGGCATAGGAGACTAGGTCATTTGAGCTTCGACTTGCTTGTAAGGCTTAGCTCACTTGGCTTAATCCGAGGATTGCCCAAGTTGTGCATGGGGAAGGATCTTGTTTGCCATTCTTGTAGACATGGGAAAATGGTAGCCGCTCCCCACCATCCGGTGAATCCGGTTATGACTAAGCGCCCTAGAGAGCTTTTGCATATGGACCTTATCGGTCCAGCTCGGGTGAGCTCGGTTGGGGGGAAGTGGTATGTGCTTGTTGTGTTGTTGACGACTTTTCGAGATATTATGGGTTTCTTTTTAGCTGAGAAAAACTGACACTTTTGCTTTACTCGCAATCTAATTTTGCGAATCAGAAACATTCCCCCCTAAGAACTCGATGAGAGCTATTCGTAGCGATAATGGTTCTGTAAAACCTCTGGTGTTAAGCTAGCATGACATCACTGTCTCATTATGCATGATCATCTCATGAGCATGGGGCATTCATATGTTGTTTTCTTTCTTCATAAATGTCATTTCATGTGATGGTTTGCTTATAAAATTGTTATGATGTGTGTTGTTTGACTTGCTTTGGAGTGGTTTTGTAACACCTCTGGTGTTTAATAAGTAATTAACCTGACATGTCATCAACATTAGTCTTTAATCATTCTTGCCATGCATTTAAGTTTGCTTAAATTTTTGTGTAGATCTGTTCAGTTAAGTGTTTTGATGTGTGTTATGAGGACCAAAATTCAAAAATCAAAATAAAATTTAAATTCCTTTTGAAAAACCCCAATTTCCAAACTCTCGTTTACCCCTTTTTCTAATTCAAAAGTTGTTCAAATTTGAAGTTGGTCCTTTTAGCAAAGTTGTAGATCTCAAATTCTAAACAACTTTGGTGTTTTGAGTTTTCTTTGTGCAGTTCAAAGTTTAGGAGTAATTTTCAAGATTTCAAAAGAAGAATAGGTTTTCACTGTGCACAGCTGGAGGACCCCTACCTCGTCCTCACCCGGCCCCTACCTCCCTTTGCCCGGACCAACACCGTCCTTTTGCCCGGACCCCCACCGTCCTCTTGCCCGGACCCCCACCGTCCTCTTGCCCGGACCCCCACCGTCCTCTTCGCCCGGACCCCCACCGTCCTTCGCCCGGACCCCGGCACCACACCGCGCCTATAAAAGCCACCAAGCTCCCCATTGCCACCACCAACACTTCCTCGCCAACCCAAGCCATCAGGCAGCCCCAGCGCCCGCCAAGGCCGCCACTGCCTTCGCCTTGAGCTTCTCCACCTTCCCAAGCCACCAATTTCACCCCTCCGTCCTTTCCTTCGCCGGCGCAGCGACTCCCCTCCAACTCCGGCGAATCGCTCGAGCCTCACCCTCGAGCCAACCTTTGAGCCAACCCTCGAACCGCACACCCTCGAGCGTCCCCTCGAGCCACATCCCTCGAGCCGCATCTCCCGAACATGTCAAGGCCAGCCTCGAGCCTCACCCTCGAGCGTCCCTCGAGCCTCACCCTCGAGCACGCCTGCGAACCGCGCCCCCTCGAAGCAGCCGAGCCCCACCCTCAGCCTCGGGCGAATCGCAGCCACCCTCGGACTGAGCCTCGAGCACGCCGAGGCTACCCTCGAGAGGTTAGCCGAGCCTCCGCCGAGGCCTCGCCACCATCGAGCTCCCGCCTCCGACCCTTGCACCGCCTCGCCGAGCCTCGTTTCCAATCCTGGTGAGCCCCGAAGCTATCCCCACCCTCTGCCTTCCCAGCCGAGACCTCGAGCGACCGGTCCGCTGTCCGCCTTACAGGCAAGCGCGCCGAGCCTCGAGAGAAGCACAGTTTTCCTTTTCTTTTAAAAATATGAATAGTGTTTTGTTTTCTTCTTTTGTGAGGTTTAATCTGTTGTTCTAAAAATCTTGAGATAAATGTGTGTGTGTTCCTTGCTCTGTGTAGTATTTTAGAAAAAAAAGAAACTCTACTTTTCTGCAAAGTTTAAAATATGAAAATCCTCCTTTTAATTAATAAATGGATAGTTTTAGGTTTTTAGTAAAACATGTATAGCTCCAAAGGTCATGAAATTTGTTTTGTCATCTATTTACACCATGATGAACCTATGAGATTAATTTGGTAAATTTTGGGACAACTGTATAAAATGATCTTTTAAAATAAATTAGGAAAAACAGAAAAGTAATCATGGTGTGACCTTTTGGATTGTTTGCTGTTCATAGACCCCACCCCTCTGGTCTATGATGATTGTGATGCCTTGCAATGTTTTGTAAATAATGCTTAATAAGTTTGTTTAATCTTGCTTAAAAAGATAAAGATAATTAATCTTTATGTCTATCCTAGAAGTTACTCACATGTTAGAAAGTTGTACTCTAGAATCAGTAGTCTTGTCCTGCACCTTAGCATGCATTCCATGGCATCATGTTAAAGCATACATCATTTATCCACGTGTAGTATCCAAGAGTGTTGAAGTCGTGTTGATCAAGCTCTGGTGTTCACCATTGTCGAACGAGCCTCGGAGGAGGGTTCTTGTTGGACAGGCTTCGTCGAAAAAGACTTAACTTCAAGCAGCAAACGAACTAACTTGTGTCAATCTTTCTTGGATCTTATCTTCCGTGCAACGAAGGCAAGCCCCGGTGCATTTAACCCTTCCTTGGATTTATAAAATGTTTTCCTTAAATGCTTTGAGTTAAACTACTGCATTAGGTTATAGGAGTTGTGTGATGACCTATTACCTGCATTATTACCTCCACCAGAAGATCCACCAGCCCTGCTTTAAAACTATTTGCAAAATGCTTAGTGATGCTATACTATAGATTTGCAATAAAATGCCATTTTCAAAAGTGTGATCACTGAAAGAATCTTTATGGGAATTTGGCTTTACTTCCCGTTCGATGACTGCTTTCCTAGCTAGCATGTGGTCATTGTCGAGAAGAGGTTGTCCGCGCGTACGGTGCCGTCATGTTGTAGTCCGGGACTCAACAGTTGACACCGACCGGGACAGGGTTGAAAAACCGACAGGACCTGTACTCTTGGGTTAGAGTCCCGAGGTGCTTGTCGCTGGCGGAAAAATGTAGGGACCATCCGTATGGGGGCCTGCTGGCCAAGACTTGCAACTATTCACATACTACGGAAAGCTCTGGCTCCGAGGAATCCTTTATTGGACCGACAACCGCGCACTGGGAGTGGAGAGATGGCGGAAGTAGCATGTACCCACGTGGTCGTCGTACCTGGATAGGAGTGGTGTACTGTACTTCCGGTGGCGTAGGACCGGGCCCAATCTTGGAGGAATCGTGGTAGACGAGTTGGCATATGCAAGCTTGGGTGCTACATATGCAGTGTGGATAGGGATCCTCAGCTGAGTATTATTATCCGGATTAACGTTGCTCCTCGGTTTGGAGACTTGGTCACTGACTGTCAACGGAGAGTGGTTCTCAACTAGGTATGTTTTGAAATGTAAAATGAATCATGGACAATGAAGAATTGAGAAATGCTTGAATCTTTCAAAATAAAACAAGGTTTACAAAATACTTTTTCTGCAAAATACTTAAGCCTTACCTTGACTACCTAAGCCTTTCATTCCTGAGTCTTCTCCTTTCTTTAGTCGTAGGGTAAGTCTTGTTGAGTACCCCAGTACTCAGGGTTTGTTAATCCCCTGTTGCAGGTTTCTATTAGGTGGTGTTGATCATGATCATGTCAGTGGGCTTGACGTGATCTGGTTGTTCCTCTTCTCCAACTTAGGTACTCGCCTAAGTGTGGTTCTGTCATACTATTCTACTTTCGCAATACTAGTTATTTTTATGTAAAAAGTAACATCTTCATAATTTGTAAAGTTTATCTATCTTGCTTCCGCACTCTGATGGTATTTTGTATCAACTGTTGTAATGTTGTAATTATTCCAACCTTCATGATGATGGTCCTGTGGCTCGTGAGTAATTCGGGGTCCTCTCGGGGACACCCGACGGATCTTTCCAGTAACGTGTTTCATTTGCACAGTCATTGGGCTCCCTATGACGATGACGTGTGCAAGTGGGCCACATTATTGGGCGGTTCCGTCACAGAATGGTATCGGAGCAGGATTGTCATCAAGGGAAGACTGGTTACAACATTACTTGAAAAACTTCAAAATGGTTTCTTAATCTAAAATTTTTTTTGAAGTAACAAATTAAAAATGATCCTTCCCTAAGTTTCTTGCTTTGCTGGGGAGGATTCGTGAAGACTAACTAGTGATTCCGACAGAAGGTACCAAGTCAGTGAAGCTAGTATATAAAGTATAGCCCTATATCTAACTAACAGGTGGAGACAGAGATCTCCTGTCAGTGAGAGGTCGTATAGGACGAGCATGCATCATATCATGCATAATAATAAAATGTGCTTCTTCTCTAAATTCTAAAAGCAGCTATGATCCCGATAGTTGATCGTCCCTAGATTCTGTTGCTCTTGCTACTTTCATTCCATAAGTTCCTAATCCTTCGGAATTGTTGGATATCTTTCATACACTCTACCACATAAAGTCAGAATCATGGTAAAGTCCTTGGTTCTTCTGGAAAGCGTGTGTCATGCCTTGAATTGGCACGTGCTGGTTGCTTGGTGTCATGAAAACGACGAATGGTGGTTGAAAGTTATTGAAATTGTGTTCTTTGAAAGGACCCTGATCTATGGACTGGGTAAAAGCGTGGGAACCTGAAGTCGCCTATGGATGGCCACCATAGAGCGTTACGACCAGGTGCTCGCTAATATCCAGGCCTATAGTCATAATTCCTTCTAGTCCACTATGAAAGTGCTTTCATTTCTGAATGCCCGAAAGGAGTTCAAAGCCACTTCCTTGTAGTTATAACCAACCTTTGTTTCTGGTTATAATTCCTTCTCTATGGGAAATGAAGTGGGTGAATTATGGTGATGTTGTGCTCTATATTGCGACCACGACCACGGTGCCGCGACGGAACCAAAGAATCCTGTGTGCCGGATTGCACAAGTTTCCATTGGGTGCGTGCAGGTATCGAGGTCTACAGTTATGATCCATTATAACCCACAGCTAATGTACGCTCTCTCTTGGTTCTTGATAATTTTTCTTGCTCCACTCAAATGTCTTCTACCTTGCTACTTGCAACCGCGTTCTAATCCCAGTTGTAATCCCAACCGCAACCCAGTGCCTTGTGAACTCCTTGCGAGAAACAAGTGTGACACATTTCCTTTTTCATTACTCAACCCCAGCCTTTAAGCACTTCTTAAATCTCGGGACGAGATTTCTTTAGGGGGGAAGGTTGTAACACCTCTGGTGTTTAATAAGTAATTAACCTGACATGTCATCATCATTAGACTTTAATCATTCTTGCCATGCATTTAAGTTTGCTTAATTTTTGTGTAGATCTTGTTCAGTTAAGTGTTTTGATGTTGTGTTATGAGGACCAAAATTCAAAAATCAAAATAAAATTTAAATTCCTTTTGAAAAACCCCAAATTTCCAAACTCTAGTTTTACCCCTTTTTCTAATTCAAAAGTTGTTCAAAATTTGAAGTTGGTCCTTTTAGCAAAGTTGTAGATCTCAAATTCTAAACAACTTTGGTGTTTTGAGTTTTCTTTATGCAGTTCAAAGTTTAGGAGTAATTTTCAAGATTTCAAAAAGAATAGGTTTTCACTGTGCACAGCTGGCCCCTACCTCATCCTCACCCGGCCCCTACCTCTCTTTGCCCGGACCCCACCGTTCTTTTGCCTGGACCCCCACCGTCCTTTTGCCCGGACCCCCACCGTCCCTCTTGCCCGGACCCCCACCGTCCTTGCCGGACCCCCACCGTCCTCTTGCCCGGACCCCCACCGTCCTTTTGCCCGGACCCCCACCGTCCTCTTGCCCGGACCCCCACCGTCCTCTTGCCCAGACCCCCACCGTCCTCTTCGCCCGGACCCCCACCGTCCTTCGCCCGGACCCCGGCATCACCCCGCGCCTATAAAAGCCACCAAGCTCCCCCATTGCCACCACCAACACTTCCTCGCCAACCCAAGCCATCAGGCAGCCCCAGCGCCCGCCAAGGCCGCCACTGCCTTCGCCTTGAGCTTCTCCACCTTCCCAAGCCACCAATTTCACCCCTCCGTCCTTTCCTTCGCCAGCGCAGCGACTCCCCTCCAACTCCGGCGAATTGCTCGAGCCTCACCCTCGAGCCAACCTTCGAGCCAACCCTCGAACCGCACACCCTCGAGCGTCCCCTCGAGCCACATCCCTCGAGCTGCATCTCCTTAACATGCCAAGGCCAGCCTCGAGCCTCACCCTCGAGCACGCCTGCGAACTGCGCCCCCTCGAAGCAGCCGAGCCCCACCCTCAGCCTCGGGCGAATCGCAGCCACCTCGACTGAGCCTCGAGCACGCCGAGGCTACCCTCGAGAGGTTAGCCGAGCCTCCACCGAGGCCTCGCCACCATCGAGCTCCCGCCTCCGACCCTTGCACCGCCTCGCCGAGCCTCGTTTCCAATTCCTGGTGAGCCCGCGAAGCTATCCCACCCTCTGCCTTCCCAGCCGAGACCTCGAGCGACCGGTCCGCTGTCCGCCTTACAGGCAAGCACGCCGAGCATCGAGAATCGAGAGAAGCACAGTTTTCCTTTTCTTTTAAAAATACGAATAGTGTTTTGTTTTCTTCTTTTGTGAGGTTTAATCTGTTGTTCTAAAAATCTTGAGATAAATGTTGTGTGTTCCTTGCTCTGTGTAGTATTTTAGAAAAATAAGAAAACTCTACTTTCTGCAAAGTTTAAATATGAAAAATCCTCCTTTTAATTATAAATGGATAGTTTTAGGTTTTTAGTAAAACATGTATAGCTCCAAAGGTCATGAAATTTGTTTGTCATCTATTTACACCATGATGAACCTATGAGATTAATTTGGTAAATGTTGGGACAACTGTATAAAATGATCTTTTAAATAAATTAGGAAAAAACAGAAAAGTAATCATGGTGTGACCTTTTGGATTGTTTGCTGTTCATAGACCCCATCCCTCTGGTCTATGATGATTGTGATGCCTTGCAATGTTTTGTAAATAATGCTTAATAAGTTTGTTTAATCTTGCTTAAAAAGATAAAGATAATTAATCTTTATGTCTATCCTAGAAGTTACTCACATGTTAGAAAGTTGTACTCTAGAATCAGTAGTCTTGTCCTGCACCTTAGCATGCATTCCATGCATCATGTTAAAGCATACATCATTTATCCACGTGTAGTATCCAAGAGTGTTGAAGTCGTGTTGATCAAGCTATGGTGTTCACCATTGTCGAACGAGCCTCGGAGGAGGGTTCTTGTTGGACAGGCTTCGTCGAAAAAGACTTATCTTCAAGCAGCAAACGAACTAACTTGTGTCAATCTTTCTTGGATCTTATCTTCCCTGCAACGAAGGCAAGCCCCGGTGCATTTAACCCTTCCTTGGATTTATAAAATGTTTTCCTTAAATGCTTTTGAGTTAAACTACTGCATTAGGGTATAGGAGTTGTGTGATGACCTATTACCTGCATTATTTACCTCCACCAGAAGATCCACCAGCCTGCTTTAAAACTATTTGCAAAATGCTTAGTGATGCTATACTATAGATTTGCAATAAAATGCCATTTTCAAAAGTGTGATCACTGAAAGAATCTTTATGGGAATTTGGCTTTACTTCCCGTTCGATGACTGCTTGCCTAGCTAGCATGTGGTCATTACGAGAAGAGGTTGTCCGGCGCGTACGGTGCCGTCATGTTGTAGTCCGGGACTCAACAGTTGACACCGACCGGGACAGGGTTGAAAAACCGACAGGACCTGTACTCTTGGGTTGAGTCCCGAGGTGCTTGTCGCTGGCGGAAAAATGTAGGGACCATCCGTATGGGGGCCTGCTGGCCAAGACTTGCAACTATTCACATACTACGGAAAGCTCTGGCTCGAGGAATCCTTTATTGGACCGACAACCCGCGCACTGGGAGTGGAGAGATGGCGGAAGTAGCATGTACCCACGTGGTCGTCGTACCTGGATAGGAGTGGTGTACTGTACTTCCGGGTGGCGTAGGACCGGGCCCAATCTTGGAGGAATCGTGGTAGACGAGTTGGCATATGCAAGCTAGGGTGCTACATATGCAGTGTGGATAGGGATCCTCAGCTGAGTATTATTTATCCGGATTAACGTTGCTCCTCGGTTATGGAGACTTGGTCACTGACTGTCAACGGAGAGTGGTTCTCAACTAGGTATGTTTTGAAATGTAAAATGAATCATGGGACAATGAAGAATTGAGAAATGCTTGAATCTTTCCAAAATAAAACAAGGTTTACAAAATACTTTTTCTGCAAAATACTTAAGCCTTACCTTGACTACCCTAAGCCTTTCATTCCTGAGTCTTCTCCCTTTTTCTTAGTCGGGTAAGTCTTGTTGAGTACCCCAGTACTCAGGTTTGTTAATCCCACTGTTGCAGGTTTCTATTAGGTGGTGTTGATCATGATCATGTCAGTGGGCTTGACGTGATCTGGTTGTTTCTTCTCCAATTAGGTACTCCGCCTAAGTGTGGTTCTGTCATACTACTCTACTTCCGCAATACCAGTGATTTATGTAAAAAGTAACATCTTCATAATTTGTAAAGTTTATCTATCTTGCTTCCGCACTCCGATGGTATTTTGTATCAAACTGTTGTAATGTTGTAATTATTCCAACCTTCATGATGATGGTCCTGTGGCTCGTGAGTAATTCGGGGTCCTCTCGGGGACACCCGACGGATCTTTCCAGTAACGTGTTTCATTTGCACAGTCATTGGGCCCTATGACGATGACGTGTGCAAGTGGGCCACATTATTGGGCGGTTCCGTCACAGGTTTGGTCTTCCTAACCATCTAACTTTGTTGAGAAGTCAAAATGAAGGCAGGTTTATGCTGGTCATCTTGGCCAATCAAGTGGCTAAACCCTAGTCAACCCGATAGAGCTAAAGGAGTCCTTTGGTTGACTAACTAAGACTCCTTAATAAAAAGCTTGCTGGCTGTGGGCCAACCATCAAAGTGTTGTAGAATTTAGACTCGAACAAAAGTGTTTAAGGGCCAACTCATGAAAATGGGTTTAACATGGTGCTTTAGGGTCCACAAGGCAGAATTGGAGGGGTTTTGGACCTAGAAATTTTCCTAAGTCCTGAAACTGATTTTCCGTTCGGCCTAGCAATATTTGGCAGCATCCCGAGCTCAATCCAAACCGAACCAGTGATCGATCCTATAACCAAAGTTGCAGTCGATGTGTAGCTCTAACTAGTGTTGCAGTCGGTTTAGCGTTTGATGGAGTGGTTAGCGAGTTAATCACGTGTGAAAATGGACTGTCAGTAGGCTAGGGCGTTAACTGAATCGCCCGATTCAGTTCAAACCGCCGGCTTTAGTGGCCGACCGCGCGCAGAACAAGAGCGTCGCGTGGCGCCCAATTCCCGGCCAAAACCAGCCAGTGCGCGCGGCGTGGCGAGTCTTCACTGCCCGAGCACGCGCTCCTCCACCCAGACGTGCTCTCTCTTCCTCTCTCTGCCTTGTCCTGAGCTCTCGCCGACGACCGAGCGGGACAAAGAGGGATGTCGCCATTCGCCGTCGTCTCACCGTGCCTTCGCCCCGCAAACCACACCGCCAGCCTCGCCTTCGCCTGCCCTAGCTAGCGCTCGCCGAAAACACCGGGGTAAGCCACGGAACAAACTCCCGCCATGGCCGCCATGATCGCCGAGCTCGGTCCGCCATAGTCGGCTCCCTCCCCATGGGTTCCACGAGGTCTTAGCTAGTGTTCATGGGCCAGTGAGAGTCAAGGGAGAAGGTAGTGAAGTCGGTTTGGCCGATTAGGGTTCGACCACCTCGGTACGCCATCACCGCCGTCCGCCATGGTTGCCGAAGGGTGGCATGGCGTGGTCTCGAGGGTTTGGAGTGAAATCCATGACATCCGAGCCTTGCGCTAAGTCCGTGAGGGTTCAAGGAGTGGAAACCGGGTGTTGGTTGGCCTCAGCTTGGCCGGAGATGCCCGGCGTGGTGAGCCCGTGCCGCCGTGGCCGCCATTGTCGGCGTTGAGCTCGATTCGTCGTGTTGCTGGGCTCGAGTGGGGTACCGTTCGATGCGGGTTGATGAGTGGAGTCGCGTGAGGGTGATGGTTCCGCCGGAGGAGCCACCGTCGGCGAGCTCCGGCGAGATCAACACCTCCCCTGTTTTCGGGAGTATGGCAGGTGGGGCCAGTTTGACCGTGGGTCCCGGCTGCCAGCCTCACGGGTGAAGTAGAGCTGGGTGCACTTAGCGGTTAGGGTTTGGAGTTTTTGGAATAAATGTTTTGCAGAAATACTGATAATGCTTGTTTAATTCATATCTTGAGTTCTGTACATGCTAAAAATGTGAAACTAATTTTGTTAGGTTTGTTTTGAGGAGTTCTATCCATGAAAAATATGATATGCCTAATTATGATAGTTTTTGTGTGCAGTAATAATTAAAATATGTTTAGGCTGATATCTTGTTTAATGCATAGTAAATCATATACTGCTCAGAAAAATGTGGTTCTTGTTTTGTTAGTTTTGTTAAGTGCTGTAGAGTCACAGAAAAATGATAGATGTTGTTTGACTGTGAAAAATCTTATGTTGTTAGTTAGCCTTTAAAGTAATTAAATGTTGTTTTCTTGTATGATTTTTAGTAATTAGAATATATGTGACATGAGTCTGATAATTTTTATAGACTGCTCTTATGCTAAGAAGTTCTGAATAAAAATGTGAAATTTGTTGTTTGACACTTTTCAAGATGAGGTGTAGTTCAAAGTGTTTTTCACACTATTATTTGTCTTTTTCATACAGAACTGTGTATAAATACAAATGGCATGAAATTTGTACAGCATGCTTTGTTCTTAGCTGAGAACCTACAGTAATTTTTTGTAAATTTTTCTGAGGCTGTTAGCTACAGGTTGCTGTTATAGGCTTGTTTTAGTGGGATAAATTGTTTAATTAAGTTAAGCATGTGTATCTCTTTTATGGGGGGACCAGCAGGGGTGAAATGGTCTTTTCAGTACATTCATATTAGCTGCACTTTGTGTGAGTAGTATAGCTACTCTCTAGATAAAGTGTTACACTCTACCGGAGAAGAGATATGCACGTATTCGGTCAAATTCCATTATAATGCACTCCTCCCATGCACCTGCAGCATTCATTTATTTCCGCATATGCATCATGACAGGTTCGGTAGAGGAGACCGCAGCAGCAGAAGAAAGCGAGGAACAGCAGCCCCAGGAGCAGGAACAAGGAGCTGCCGGGGAACAGCTTGAAGAGGAGCTCCTAGAGTGCCCGAACCATCTGCCAAGCGCGTTCGAGAAAGGCAAGTCCCGGAGTATTTCTAACTACCTATGGTTATATTTAACTGAATATTTTATGCCTGTTGCACTAAGTATAGGAGTTGCTTGATACCGTTGATGCATTAATTTCCGTACCTTGTTACCTTGATATATTATCTTTGTTACCTATCTTCTACGAGGTCCGAATTATGCTTAGTCTTGCTTAGACCGCTAGAAGTCGCGCAACCTTCATGTTACCCGCGAGTAATAGGTGGTTACTCGACCATTAACGGGATATTGCCATTAAGTAAGAAAACTGAGTGTTAAGGAAAATGGAGATCGGCAGACTCCTGTAGCGTTATGCTACAGTATTTCTATCTGTGTCGTACGAAAAAACAATATCATGTAAGATGGACTTCATGTCATGGTGAACGCATGTCCCACATTTAGCTGGAAGGATAACACGTTCCGACCGTGAAGCCGCTCATTGTTCCAGGCCAGTCCTTAGGTCCCACGCATCTGCTGAAGCCACGAAGGGGGTAGTGGGACGGGGGGGCGCGAAAAGTAAGTCCCGGGTGATGGTGGTTAAGTCCAACTCCTTGGCAGTTGGGCTTGCCTCCGGGTATGATGGTGGCGGTTGAAACCGCGACTTCCTGGAACAGTGTTGTGGTTATCTGTAGCTCACCGACGGGTGAGTGTGGTTTGTGTGGGAAATAAATCACCAGCTGGTTAGTAATCGATTATAATCGCCATCGCTCCTGGATAGTGAGCACTAGACTTGAACGCTGATCGACCTTGATACTGAAATTGTGGAACACGTGACAGCTATCATTATACTTTTGGCAATAGTTACTCGGTCTGTTTGTTATATTCTAGTGATTGTTGGATCACTACCATTTTTGTTATAGTACAGGAGCTAACCTAGTTAAACACGTTAATTACTATTCAATTGGCAGCTAGTAAGTAGGAGAATCATTTACTTGATTATTGGCTTTTCCGCAAAAATATGGTCCAATACCAGCTCCACTATATACTAGCCTTGCATACTCCTTGGTGTCACCTTATTTCTGGTTTAAGGCGGGTAAGTCTAGCTGAGTACCTTCTCGTACTTAGGGTTTTGTCCCCTTTGTTGTTGCAGATGGCCAAGTCTTCCATGGTTATTGCATCAACTGTCTATTCCCAGCTTTGGGTGATAACTAGGTCACGGGCAATGACCTCTTCTATCCGTATCTTTTGCTATGTTAAGGATGACTACCAGGTGGCACTGTAATCAACTATGTGTGTGTGGGTGATTCCAAGAACTATGTTTCAAGTTAAGCTTCCGCTACTTAATTCCGAACATGGTTTGTAATAACTAAGTTGCTACTCTGAACCATTTATGTAATCTCTATCGTGTGACGATCGATGTGAATTATTACGATCCTATGTTGTTGATGTTGGAAAGTTTGAAATCCTAAGTGATTTCACGCACTACTGGGTTTATATGGGCTCAAGTGCTGCAAATTTACTGCCCCGGCAGAGAATTTTGTACTTGTGCTCTTATAAATTGGTCGGTTCCGTTACAGCTGGCATCGGAGCATAATTCAGTGGGTACTGTTCACATGACTAAGTTTTGGATAATAAAAAGAATCTGGGTATAAAACTATTTTCCAAAATTCACGGAGTTGGTGTAAAAAGATAATTTTTGGGAAAACTAAGTGTGCCAGTGGTCATATCCTTTCTGCCCATAGGATCTCAGGTGGCTTATTTAAGTACTAACTTGGAAAAGGGTCTTGCATCATACTTGATTTTCGTTTATTCTGTCGTCCATACGGCAAGGGTGAAATTGTGTGGGTGCTATTCTTCGGAATGGTAATGTATGGATCAGTTTGCCTCTACGCCAAGGTAAGGTGAGTTGTGAGAGCATGGTCGAACAATCGTCGGCCTAGGGAAGAGTTAGTTGGTACTGAAACCTGTGCACATCAACACACGGGTGCTGGTGAAGGTACTTGGTAACGGGGGTAATACTGTTTGATGGGTGCATATACTGCTTACGTGTATACGGGGTGTACACCTGGGTGAGTATCTAGATTTAAATATCAGCAATGCATGATTTTCATATTGTGGGCAGGGCTGAAATGGATCTTCTGCAGGTACATTAACCACGTATCGTTAGAACAAAATAGTTAACGTATGAGAGTATCGTGGTTTGCCACCGCATAGTTCTTATGTAGTGGAAATGACGTACGGAACGTTTTCATACATATACATATCATGGCATATTGCTTTCTTTCCCTTTTGCATTACTTCCTCCCTAATTATGGATTTATTTCTCGAGTTGGAAAACCCATGCTTATGTTATCACGATAATCTTGCTACAGAAGGCGCGAACTAAGGAGACCGCGCGTAAGTCGATAGGTGGCAAGGTTCCCAGGCACCAGTTGGCACCCAGGTCCGAGAGGTGCAAGGACAAGTTCCTGGATGTGTTTGGGACACCGACGTTGCTTTGCAGGGTTCTGCGTTATGTTGGATACCCAGATGGTCGAGAGCCTCGCTACTTCTGGTCGAGAGATTCTCTAGGAGACACCACCTTGGTGTATGTTACAGCGGTGGTGAAGCCTAGGGAAGAAGGGTCTGTATGGTCCGGTTGGATGTATGAGAGCAAGGGAAGGGATCCCTGGGAAGGTGCGCAGTCAGCAGCATTCCTCATCCGCCGGGACATCATGGAGCGGTTCCCGGAAGACCTCAGTCGGGCTCTTGCAGGAGTGTTTCCGAGGGCTAATCCATTCAGAGATGTTTGGGTGCAGATCAAGCAGGAAGCTATTGAGGGCAGTTCCAGTGAGCTGCAGGCGTGTGATGGCCCAGCAGCGAGTGCCATGTATGCGGTGATGAAGGGTTATGCGGTCATGCAGCACAGTTTGTGCAGTATGACTGAGTCTTTCCATCATGCCAAGGACGAGAAGAGGCAAGCTCAGCGTGAGTTTGATGAAGAAATAGAGAAGATGCAGGATGAGTTGAAGCAAATGACCATAGAGAAGGACCAGACTTGTGACAGAACCGACCAATTTATACCAGATTAAGCACCGAATCGCTGCTTGTGCAGAGACTACAAGTACTTAAGCTCGTATAAACCCGGTAGTCCGGAAATCTCGAAGGATTTCAAGTCATTCAACTTTAACCAAGATCGTAATAGATTAGCGTACATGTCCACGACATGCATTCAGTTCGCACATATTTCAAATACATCGGAGTTCAACAGTTATTACAAACTATAGTTTGAATTCAAAAGCGGAAGCGACATAGTTTTGAAACACGAGTCCTTAGTTCACAATACAGTGCCATATGCTTGATCAGTCCACAAAAGCATCAGGGAAGATAAGAGTTGACCATGCCCATGGTCTAGTCACTGCCCTCGACGGGGTACAAACAGTTCTCGCAATAGCCGAAGAAGCATTGCCCATCTGCAACAACAATGGATAGAACCCTGAGTACGAGAAGGTACTCAGCTAGACTTACCCGTCATAAACCAGAAATAACCGACACCAAGGATTATGCAAGGCTGTATCTGGGGTTGGCCACACTTACCTTTTTGCAAGAAAGCGTTTTCATTATTAAATAATCATCATTAGAGTATTAGCAGTCAATTTTATGTAATCAACCTGATTAACTAGATTTGCACTTGTTCTAGAGCAAACACTTGACTACTTAATCAAGCAAGAGTGACTATTTCATCAATAGCCTTTCAGATTCACCAACCATAACCATCATTAATTCCATATATTACTACGGTAACACATGCTCAGTCAAGTTACTCACTAACCAGGAGCGATGGCGATTATAATCGATTCCTACCAGCTGGGGATAAAATGTCGCACACTCGCCCGACACACCCTGCCAGGTGGCCGTTGGCGACCACTTCAGGAGGTTCGAGAACCCAAATCGCGGGACGACCATGGGCCCTTCTACACCGGGGGTTATCTCAAGGCCAGATCGCTCAAGCTATTAACTGCCCACGGTCATGCCAGGTCGATCAGGCCCTGCCTGCCCTCGGACCATGCCAGGTCGATCAGAATAGTTGCCCAATGTACATATAAGGCCCCGGGTGTTAGGCGTCAACATCTCCATCATCGGCTCGAAAAACCTTACTCGGCTTCACGGGAGGTACCCGCACCTGCTCCGTTAAGTGATTGACGCATTCAAAATGACTGAGGTGTGCCTTCGTCGGGTCCTAATCGACTTAGACGGGAGACTACTAGCACACCGAACCCATGTTCTGCTGCTCCTACATCCCGCCCAGTCTCAGATTAATTATCACATGGTTCTCTCCATGATAGCACCAGGCTAAACATGTTTAGTATCCACCTATATGCGGGAGACAGGAAATCACCCGACTTTTACCGGTCTAAGCAGGCTAAGCATAAACGAGCCTAGATTTATCAGGGATAACAAGGTAATATTTGCAGGTGGACAAGGATAATTAATTAATGCAGCAACGGTATCACACAACTCCTATAACCTAATGCAACAATCATATCAGGTTAACTTGTAAACGGTAATTTGCAAACCGTAGGAGAAAATACTCCGGGGCTTGCCTCGCTCGAAGTCGGCGGGGCGGTGATCACGGCACTCCGGCAGGTCCTCAGCGTCTCCTTCTGGAACCCTCTCCTCCGGTGCCTCCTCCTGGCGCTGCTCCTCCGGCGTCGGGTCCTGAGCTTCCACTACCGATCCTGCGTGATGCGGTACATGAATGAATAACTTGAATGCACATGGGATGCATGGTGATGCAACACGAAGTACAGTTCAGGAGATAAGCACATGTCATCTACTGTTAATCAACCACCTAATTTAACATAACTAACTTACTACGTCCTGTTGTCACCACATCAAAGTTTGCTTAACGGGTTTATTAACCTCTAGCCAGAGCTAGACTAACTCTAAACAAACCAACCTATAACAGCAACCCATCCTAGACAGCTTGGAAAAACTCTACAAAAATTACTAAAGATTAACAACACTTAATCTAATCCTCTGTCCAAATTTCACCCCATTTGGACCTAGACTCTACCCCCTATGAAAAAGACAAATTCTATCATGAAAAGGTGCTTTGAACTACACACCTTAGCACAAAGTATCAAACAACACATTTCATAATTTTCTTCTGAACTTCTTAGCACAAGAGCAGTCAGTAAAATTTACCAAGTCCATAATCTTCATATTTTAATTATTACAAAATAAACAAGAAAGCAACATTTAATCATTTTAATTACTACTGCCAAATTATTTCACAGAGCATCCTCATTTTACATTTTTCCCAGAAACTATTCCTCAACACAAACCTAACAAAACAAGAATCACATTTTTCTGAGATAAATACAATTTACTATGCATTTAACAAGATTTCAGCCTAAACATAAATTAAATATAACTACACAGAAAATCACCACAAACTGGACATATTATATTTTTCATGCATAGACCTCAACATAACAATCCTAACAAAACTTGTTCCACCTTTTTAGCATTTATATTTAGCAAGATATGAATTAAACAAGCAATGCAACAATTTCTGAAACAAATTAACAAAACCCTGAAAAACATTCAAACTGAAACTGCTAAGAGTACCCGAACTAGTACACACAGACAGAACTGGACTCGCTGACACGCGGGCCCTCGGTCAACCCGACCCCACGCGTCAGACACACAGAACAGGGGAGGAGTTTGACAGCGCCGTAGCTCGCCGGCGGCGAACTTCCCGGCGTGACCGACTCCACCAACGGACCCACCTCCCCCTTCCGCACTCGAGGGTGCCCCTACTTGGCCCAGCGCAAGCTCGGACCGAGCTCACCGGTGGCAATGGCGGACACGGCGGCGCGGCCGTGGCTATGCCGGCCGATTCCGACCCCGACGAGCCAAATTAACCCCTAAAACCTACTCCGGCGACCTTCCAACCCTAACCAAGGGTCGGAGCCAGGGTGCAAGCTCCGAGCACCCATGTCCACGGCGGTGCCACTCCGGCGACCTTGGCAAGCGGCGGACGACGGCGTACTCGCGCTTCCAGACCCTAATCGGCCTAACCGTCACCACCACTAGCTCCAGCATACCGAGGCGATTCAAGAACGCTAGCTAGGGCAGATGGTTGAGCTCGGGAAGAGGGTTGGCCACGGCGGACCGAGCGCGCCGGCCATGGCGGTCATGGCGGACGGCGGCGTTCCGCGGGCTCCTAACCCTAATCGCGCTAAACCATCACCCTCTACCCTCCTCCTCGGACCTCACTAACCCTAAACGAGCGCTAGGGTGACACGGAACCACGAGACGGAGGCCGGCCACGGCGGACCGAGCTCGGCGGTCATGGCGGCCATGGCGGCGGCTCATCCCGAGGCTCACCTAGGCTTCCTACAGGGTGCTAAGGGTAGCACGGGGTGTGGGGGCTCACGGCGAAGCTTGGTGGTTGGATGGATGGTCGGTGGGGCGGCAGGACGGCGGTGAACGGCGGTGGCGCTTGCCGGCTCTGGCACGGCGAACGCGAGCGGGAGCGAGAGCGAGTGCGGAGCGGGCGACAGAATGGAGGGAGTGGGTTTGCGGACTGAGGCGGGGCTGGCTTGAGCTCGCCACGCCGCGCTCGGGCGCTGGCTGACCGGCCGTCGGGCGCCACGCGGCGGCCAAGCTCTGGCGCGGTCGGCCACGACGCCGCGCGGCGAGCCGGCACGGCACGGCCCGGCCCGATTCAGCGGCCATCAGGCCAACTGACGGCCAGATTTTGCACGCGATTATCTCCTAATCCGCTCGGTGAAAAGTAAACCACTTGCTCCTTTGCTTAGAGCTACATATCAGCTACAACTTTGGTTACAAGATTGGTCTCTGGTTTGGCCTAGATTGCTCCCAAGAAAGCTCCAAAGCTGGCTCCACGAAACTGCTCGGTCAGTTAGAGACTTAGAAAATTTTCTAAGTCTAAACTCCCTCAAATCTGCCTTGTGGGTCCCAAAACACCTTGTTAAACCCATTTTCATGAGTTGGGCCTTAAACAACTTTTGTTCTATACTAAATTCTACACACTTTTGGTTAAGGGCCCACAGTCATACAAAGCTTCTAACAAGGAAGTCTCAGTTAGTCAAACAAAAGGACTCCTAGGGCTCTATTAAGGCAACTGGGGTTAGAGACTTAGTTAGCCAAAATGACCAACACAAACCTAACTTCATTTTGACTCCCCAACAAGGTTCATCTACTAAAGACTCTAACACTCCACAACCAAGACAAACAAGCATTCCAACAAGCAGAGCATCATATGAGCACACATGAAATGACACTTAATCAAAAGAAATGCAACATGAGATGATGATGCTTTATGCTCATGAGATGTCAGGTTATGCATTTAGGGTTGCTTAACACCTAAGGTGTTACAGCCCTCCCCTCCTTAAAGGAATCTCGTCCCGAGATTTAGGTTACTAACCAATCTTTATAAAACTGTGGATATACTCCTTAGATAGTCTTCGGTTTCCCATGTGGCATCTCGGTCGTCTTGTTCACTCCAAGACACCTTATATTGCTTCAAGATTCTTCCGCGAGTCACTCTTTCTTTCTCATCGAGTACTCGATATGGCTTCACCGAGTAGTAAGGTCGGATTGTAACTTGACATTGGCCGGTTGTACTTCCTCTTCTGGAACTCGAAGACATTTCTTTAATTGTGACACATGGAATACAGGGAATATAGCCTTTAAATGTTCAGGTAACTGTAGTTGATAAGCCACTTCTCCCCTCCTTCCATTATCCTGTAGGGTCCCACAAACCTTGGCGCTAACTTTCTTTTCACGCCAAAACGTCTAACTCCTTTCATGGGTGATACTTTAAATACACATAGTCACCCACTTTGAATTCAAGCGGCCTTCTTCGCTTATCGGCATAGCTTTTCTGTCGGGACTGTGCCGCTGCGATATGTTGTTGAATTATTCTAACTTGTTCTTCTGCTTCCCTAACGAAGTCAATTCCATAGTAGCGACGTTCTCCTGGTTCAACCCAACACTGGTGTTCTGCATCTCCTGCCATACAGAGCTTCGAAAGGTGCCATATGAATGCTTTCTTGATAACTGTTGTTGTAAGCAAATTCTGCTAATGGCAACCACTTCTCCCAAGATCCCTTCGCGGATATCACACATGCTCTCAACATATCCTCTAAAACCTGATTTACCCTTTCAGTTTGCCCTGACGTCTGGGGATGGTAAGCTGAACTATGGATTAACTTAGTACCTAATTCCTTTTGCATTTTCTCCCAGAATGGTGCAGTGAACTGTGTTCCGCGATCCGAAACTATGACTTTGGGTATACCATGCAATCGGACAATCTGATTGATATAAATCTCTGCATAGTCTGGTGCTCGATAACAAGTTTTAACTGGTATGAAATGAGCGGTCTTGGTGAGACGGTCTACTATTACCCATATTGAATTGTTTCCCTTCTGAGTGGTAGGCAAACCGGTGATAAAATCCATACTCACTTCTTCCCACTTCCATTCAGGTATTGATAAAGGTTGAAGTGTTCCGGCTGGCTTCAGGTGAATGGCCTTCACTCGACAACACGTGTCGCATCTGGCTACATATGCGGCAATTTCCTTCTTCATTTTGGTCCACCAAAATCTTGGACGCAAATCTTGATACATCTTAGTGCTCCCGGGATGGATAGACAATTTAGAAAGATGAGCCTCATCCATAATCTGATTTTTGAGTTCCCTATTCTTGGGTACCACTAAGCGATTATCAAACCATAACACTCCCTTATCATCAACTCAGAAATGTTTTACGGGTTCAGTGGCAGCTCTTAGCTTTCTTTGATATAATAGATTCCCTTGTCTGTTTTCTGCCCTTCTAGAATCTGATCAACTAAGGTGCTCTGCAGCTCATGTGACGCAGGATCACAGGGTGTACGAGACTAAACTCGTCCTTTGGTTGTAACCTCAAGTTATTACAATGCGACTTCCGACTTAGTGCATCAGCAACCGCATTTGCTTTTCCAGGGTGATAATGTATCTGCAAATTATAATCCTTAATCAACTCAAGCCATCTTCTCTGCCTCATATTCAGTTCAGGTTGAGTAAAGATATACTTGAGACTTTTGTGGTCCGTGTACATGTTACAGACGTTACCAAGCAGATAATGTCTCCATATTTTTAGAGCGTGTACCACAGCAGCTAATTCCAAGTCATGCGTAGGATAATTAACTTCATGTTTTCTCAACTGACGTGAAGCATAAGCAATCACTCTGCCTTCTTGCATAAGAACACAACCTAAACCAACTTTGATGCGTCGCAGAAGACATCAAACGGCTTCTCGATATCTGGTTGAGCTAAGACAGGGGCAGTGGTTAATAGTTTCCGCAAGGTACGGAAAGCTGTTTCACACTTCTCTGTCCACTCAAACTTCTGATCCTTCTGAAGCAAACTTGTCATGGGCTTGGCAATCTTGGAGAAATCGGGAATGAAACGACGATAATACCCTGCTAAACCAAGAAAACTCCGAATCTCCCCAACTGAAGTTGGAGCTTCCCACTCATCACTTCCTGTACTTTGCTAGGGTCCATAGAGATTCCTTCTTCTGACAGGATGTGACCAAGGAATTGTACTTGCTTTCAAACCAAACTCGCATTTACTAAACTTAGCGTAAAGTTTATGTTCCCGGAGTCTTGTCAAGACGATCCTCAAATGTTCTGCATGGTCGTCCGGGTTCTCAGAATAAAACCAAATATCATCAATGACACCACTACAAACTTATCTATTCTGGCATGAATACCGAGTTCATCAAAGCTCATAAAGTAAGCTGGAGCATTTGTCAATCCAAAAGACATGACTAAATACTCGTATAGGCCATATCTGGTTGAAAAAGCAGTCTTTGGGATATCTTTGTCGGATTCTAATTTGATGATAGCCTGATCTCAGATCGATCTTGGAGAATACTTTGGCTCTGGATAACTGGTCAAACAAAATATCTATCCGTGGCAACGGATATTTGTTCTTAACGGTCACGGCATTAAGCGGTCGATAATCCACACACATCCGTAGAGACTTGTCCTTCTTCTTGACAAACAAAGCTGGACATCCCCACTCTGACACACTAGGTTGAATGAAACCCTTGTCCAAAAGTTCCTTAATCTGCGTCTTGAGTTCGGCTAACTCATTGGGCGGCATACGATAAGGTCTTCTCGAGATCGGTGCAGTCCCTGGTAACAGCTCAATGGTAAACTCTACAGCCCGCTTGGGCGGTAAACCCGGCAACTCATCTGGAAAGACGTCTGGGAAATCCCGAACAACTGGAATTTTTGACAGGTCCTCTATAGATAAGGTACAAGATAGATCAACAAAATCAGCCCCTCGAGGAAGAGAGATACGTAACTTTTGTCCATCCTTGGATCAGACAAGGTAAGAGTTCTTCCTGCAGTGTCTAACACCGCTTTCCACATACTCATCCAACTCATTCCTAGGACTACATCCATACTGAGCCCTGGCAAAACTACTAAATTGGCTCCAAACTTATGCCCTCCGATGTCGATGGTTGCATTACGGACCATCTGCCTAGACAACACACTACTCCCCACAGAGCTTACGCGAAACCCATAATCCATTTCAGACACCTCTTGATCATGCTTTTGTGCAAATGCTTTACTCATGAACGAATGCGATGATCCAGTATCAAACAAAACGACTGCAGGATGATGATTAACAAGGCACATACCAGCAGTCACGGGCTCTCCAGCACGAGCTTCTTCAGCGGTCATGTTGTGCAGGCGTGCGGGGTAGTTGGCCTGTTGCTTCTTTGGGTAGGGGCAGTATCTTGCGAAGTGCCCCTCTTGGTTGCAGTTGTAGCATGGTCCCCGAACCAACGGTTTGTTCCCTGAAGAACTGCCTTGACCTCCACGAGCCTGAGCAGCAGCTATCTTGTATGGCTTCTGATTGCGCTGAGCTTGTGGCTGATTCTTCTTCTGCGGCGGCCTAAAACGTGCCCCCGGCGCTGGTGGTCGATACAGATTTCGCTGAGCTGGTGGTCCTCTGGGTTGTGATGATCCTGATTCAAAGGTCCTCTTCCGGGCCTTGCTAGCAGCATGCTTGTTGTTATGATTCTCTTGAATCAGACAGTCACTTATGAAGTCATTGAAATTGGTACGGGAAGATGTACCCACTGACTTTCCCATTTTAGTGTTCAAGCCTCTCTTGAAACTAGCAATCTTCTTAGCGTCTGTGTCAACGAAGTCTGGGACATAGCGAGCCAGTGAATTGAATATGTGATGGTACTCCGTAACAGATCGAGTCCCCTGTGTCAGGTTCATGAACTCGGCCACCTTCATCTGGGTCAAACCCGGCGGAATGTAATGACCTCGGACAGCAGCAGTAAACACCCTCCAAGTGATGGGAACATTGGCAGGGTAGGTGGTGCGGTGATGTCCCCACCAAATCCCGGCTGGCCCTGCAACTGATGCGCGGCATATTCTGCTTTTAGTTCTTCTGTGAGCCTGAGCAAACGAAACTTCTGCTCCAGAGTATGCAGCCATTCTTCTGCCTCCAACGGTTCCGTAGCTTCCTTGAAGATAGGCGGTTTAGTATCCAAGAAATCCTTGAAAGAACTATATTGGTTCGGCTCAGGGCGTTGATGTCCCTGCGCCAAGTTCTCCCTCAGCAAAGCTTCGATGTTGCGCTGGCTTCCAAGAAATTGAGCAAAAAGTTGCTCAGCCGTCGGGGGTGGAGGAGGTGGTGGATTGCGGTTTTCTCTGGGGTCCTCATTTCCACCACTACCGCCTGCTCCACTACGAGTTGTCGTCATCTGCATATAGGATAGTAAGCGACCATTAGGCGAAGTTGCAACTTGTAGAGAACAATAAATCATACCCACTGAAATTATTCGGAAAAACGATTCACCAAACAATGACAGAGGTACAATAAATTTCAATCCACATCGCATCAACACATAACAAGATCACTTAACATCATGCAAAAGATAACATAACATCCATAGTTTTGCCCATACATATGGGACTTTCCAAGGTCTCACACACATCACATAAGTCTGCTACCCATGCTTACATCCAGCCCAACACACCAAAGATCGGGCGTGCCAACATACGCAAAAGACCATCTAGGCGCTAAGCATACGATCTAGACTACTCTCTAGCGATCTCACCAACGTCACCGTCCTCACTAGACATATCTGAAGAACTACTAGAAGAACTACTCGGCTCCGGATCCTCCTGGGGAAAGATGGGGTTCCTCTCATTCTCCCTGCGGTGGATCTCCTCGTGCAGACGGTCGTTGTAGTCCTGCAGGTGATGGAGTTGCAGCTCTAGGTCTCCCACTCGCAACCTCAGCAGCCTGTTCTCCTCTGAAACACGAATGCCCTCAACACAAACTCCTCGAAGCGCCTCCTCAGTCTCCCTCATGACCGAGGCCAAGAAAGTAGTCGACCCCTGCTGAATGGCAAGCTGATGAGCAGTCTCCTGCTCCCTCTGAAGTGCCTGGTCTCTCTCTACTGTCAACTGAGCTAGCTGTGTAGTGAGGAGGTCTATCTCTGTAGTGTGCTCCTCCTGCCGGCGATGTTGTGCAGCCATCTCCTCGTAAGAATATGATCCAGATGATCATAGCTGCGCGATAGGCACCCATAAGTAGCCATCAGAGCAGCCATAGCACTCCCTGCTGGTCCAGCACAATGCTCCCTCTCAAGAGAGCTAGCCTCAAGTACGGTAGCGCCTGGCTGACGCCACACTGCCTGGTAAGGGTCTGTCGTCGGGAAGATACTGGCGGTAGCTTGGGCAACCACCTCTGGATGGTCCTCCATGATGTCCCGGAGAACTGTGTATGCGACCCTGTTGGCTGCATCCCAGGGGGTCCTCCCCTGCAAAGCAAACACTCGGCGGCACCAGACGTGATCTTGGTCATCACGGCTAGGCACGTCGATCTTCTCCACCGTGTACACGTGACGATCCTCTAACAACTGCACACGGTGCCAGTCGTACTGCGGCTCCTGGCCCTCCTGATATCCGACCAGGTGCAGAACTCTCCAGAGGATAGTGGGCATCCCAAACTCTCCCAAAAAGTCCTCTGATCCCTCATCGGTCCATGGCCCCAGCATGTAGTTAGGCCTCTTGCCTCCCGTGGACTTGCGAGCAGTGCGCTTGGTGCGTGCCATCTGTAAGAAGTGTACCCACACATAGATTTTTATTAGTTTGAGAACAACTTTTATTAGAAAAACGGGACGGAAACCATAAGGAAGGAAGTAAGATTAATGCAAGATTATATGATCATGATGCATGCACGTTTCATACGTCCTCACTGCCTAACAATCTAACGGCTAGGCGGTGGCATACACGCTCACTCATAACGTTAACTAAACGTACTACACGTTCGCAAGTTAGCGTACCTGCAGAAACTCACTTCAGCCCTTCCCACAGTATGAATATCATGCACTGCGGAAATTTAAATCTAATACTCACTTAGGTGTACACCCGTATACACGTAAGCAGTATATGCACCCATCAGAAATTATTACTCCCACAATCAATACTTTCACATATACTTGTGTGGAACAGGTATACGCATCAGTATCATATAAGCACTTCCCTAGATTGGCGGTTGTCCAATCATGCTCTCACAACTCTCATTACCTTTAGCGTAGAGGCAATTGATCCATACATTACTATTCCGAGGAATAGCATCCATACAATTTCACCCTTGCCGTATGGATCAGAATAAACAGAAAATAAGTATGATGCACGACCCCCAAAGTTAGTACTTAAATAGCCACCTAAGTTCCTATTGGGCATAAGGACTTGATCAATGGCACACCTAAATCTTTATAAGAAGGGTTTTTCAGAACCTACTATAGCTACAAATTTTTACAATGGAGGAAATTTATTTGAAAATACAGTTTTTCAAATAGAATCATGAACAGTAATGCTAACCACGCTCCGATGCCAGCTGTGACAGAAACGACCAATTTATACCAGATTAAGCACCGAATCGCTGCTTGCGCAGAGACTACAAGTACTTAAGCTCGTATAAACCCGGTAGTCCGGAAATCTCGAAGGATTTCAAGTCATTCAACTTTAACCAAGATCGTAATAGATTAGCGTACATGTCCACGACATACATTCAGTTCGCACATAGTTCAAATACATCGGAGTTCAACAGTTATTACAAACCATAGTTTGAATTCAAAAGCGAAGCGACATAGTTTTGAAACACAAGTCCTTATTTCACAATACAGTGCCATATGCTTGATCAGTCCACAAAAGCATCAGGGAAGATAAGAGTTGACCATGCCCATGGTCTAGTCACTGCCCTCGACGGGGTACAGACAGTTCTCGCAATAGCCAAAGAAGCATTGCCCATCTGCAACAACAAGGGATAGAACCCTGAGTACGAGAAGGTACTCAGCTAGACTTACCCGTCATAAACCAGAAATACCAACACCCAGGATTATGCAAGGCTGTATCTGGGGTTGGCCACACTTACCTTTTTGCAAGAAAGCATTTTCATTATTAAATAATCATCATTAGAGTATTAACAGTCAATTTTATGTAATCACCTGATTAACTAGATTTGCACCTGTTCTAGAGCAAACACTTGACTACTTAATCAAGCAAGAGTGACTATTTCATCAATAGCCTTTTAGATTCACCAACCATAACCATCATTAATTCCATATATTACTACGGTAACACATGCTCAGTCAAGTTACTCACTAACCAGGAGCGATGACGATTATAATCGATTCCTACCAGCTGGGGATAAAATGTCGCACACTCGCCCGACACACCCTGCCAGGTGGCCGTTGGCGACCACTTCAGGAGGTTCGAGAACCCAAATCGCAGGACGTCCATGGGCCCTTCTACACCGGGGGTTATCTCAATGCCAGGTCGCTCAAGCTATTAACTGCCCACGGTCATGCCAGGTCGATCAGGCCCTGCCTGCCCTCGGACCATGCCAGGTCGATCAGAATAGTTGCCCACGGTACATATAAGGCCCCGGGTGTTAGGCGTCAACATCTCCATCACCGGCTCGAAAAACCTTACTCGGCTTCACGGGAGGTACCCGCACCTGCTCCGTTAAGTGATTGACGCGTTCAAAATGACTGAGGTGTGCCTTCGTCGGGTCCTAATCGACTCAGACGGGAGACTACTAGCACACACGAACCCATGTCCTGCTGCTCCTACATCACGCCCAGTCTCAGATTAATTCACATGGTTCTCTCCATGATAGCACCAGGCTAAACATGTTTAGTATCCACCTATATGCGGGAGACAGGAAATCACCCGACTTTTACCAGTCTAAGCAGGCTAAGCATAAACGAGCCTAGACTTATCAGGGATAACAAGGTAATATTTGCAGGTGGACAAGGATAATTAATTAATGCAGCAACGGTATCACACAACTCCTATAACCTAATGCAACAATCATATCAGGTTAACTTGTAAACGGTAATTTGCAAACCGTAGGAGAAAATGCTCCGGGGCTTGCCTCGCTCGAAGTCGGCGGGGCGGTGATCACGGCACTCCGGCAGGTCCTCAGCGTCTCCTTCCGGAACCCTCTCCTCCGGTGCCTCCTCCTGGCGCTGCTCCTCCGGCGTCGGGTGTAACACCCTAGGTGTTAAGCATTCCTTAAACTGCATAATTTGTCATGCCATGAGCATAGCATCTCATCATTTCTTGTGCATATGCTTGTTGAATGCTTAAGTCCTTGTGTTAGTGTCTAGTATAACCATGTTATGCTTTCTGTTTCTGACCAAGTGCCTTATAACAAAGTTGTAGATCTTGATGAAGGAACAACTTTGCTTTAAAGCACTTTCTCAGAAAAAGCTTAATTAGGATTTCTTGCATGAGGAAAATGGTTTTAGCACTAAATTTCTTGTTTTAAGCAGAATTTGGACTTGAGCCTTAAAGATGATTTGTTCGTTACAAAATTCTAAGGAACTTTGCTTTTTGGACCATTTCCTAATTCGGTCTAGTTTAGGAGTTATAGAGCATCAAAGTTTGTAACCAAACTTCATTAGTTTAATCCTGACCCCTGGACCCCACCGGTCAGTCCCTCTCTTCTTCCCCGCGCGCGCGCCGCTCACCTCCACCGGCAGAAACCGCCTCGCCGCCGCGAGACCGCCACGCCGGCCGGCCAAACCGCCGACTTCGCCGCCCGTGGTTTGCGCAGCAAGCGCCACGTCGCTCCATGCACCCCGTCCTTGCCCGCCGCGTGTCGCGCGATGCCTGACGCCGCCGCGCCGGTCGGGAGCTCCTCCCCGATGGCAACCGGCTAGGTGCAATGCACCTGCGCCCTTCTGCTCATTTGCATCCTCTCCACTCCGCGCTCGTGCTCCGCACGCTCACTCACTCGCCTCTCACTCTCTCTCACTACCTCGCCAGCCACTCCAGTTCGCCCAAACCGCCATTTGCCGCCAAACTGCGACGAGCAATTTCTCGCTCCACCGTGCCCCGCGTCCAATTCCTCTCGCCAGTTTCTCCGCCCTGATCTCCTCTTTCACCGGCAAGGGTTGGTTTTCCCTCTTTTCCTCTCTGGCCGCCGGAACAGCGGATGCCATCCTCAAGCTTCCGCCATGGCCGCCGCCGTGACCTTCACGTGAACCGGCCATCTCCGGCCAAACCACCCCAATCGGAGCCCAGTTCTTACCTTCCTGACCTCCATAGTAGCTTAGGATCAGATTGAGACCTCTCTCGTGCCTTGAGTTCGCCGGATCAGGGGCCAGTCGCGCCGTGACCCCCGCGGATCGCCGCCGTGCATGGCGCCGAGCAATGCCGAGGATGCCGAGGCCCGAAAGTTGCTCCAATAGGTCGCTTAGGACTTGCTTGGGCTAGTATTAGTCTCGCCGAGTCTCAAGCTCGCCGGGAAGAGCTTCGCCGTCGAGTCGCAGAGCCGCCGCTCCGCCATGGCTGCCGTCGAGCTTGCTCCGGTATCCCTCTGGCTCAGCAAGTCAGTCAGTCGTGTTCGTCTCGCAAACCCGCGTCTAGTGGTAGCCTCGACATCGCCAAAAGCCTCGCCGCCGGTGAGCTAGGGCCGGTCAACAGCGACGACGCCAATGTTCGCCGTTGACTGCCGAGCCTGGCCTCGCGCGGTAACCTGCCGAGCCTGGCCTCACTAACTTGGTCGCCTGTCTAGTGGGCCTCGCCGACAGAGAAAGAAAGAGAGTACGAGAGAAAAGGGAAGTCTGTGTGCAGTGAGGCTCGGAAGTGCCGGGTGTGCATAACAGTTTTGCTAAACCTCGGCTGCGTTGCGTTGGGCCTCGGCTGAGTTACGTTGGCTATCCGTAGTGTTTTAGATTTAGTTTTTCTTTAACCCAGTTTTTGCACAAATGGTTTAAAGGCTTCTAAAATGTGTTCAAGGCTCATTTTAAGTCCAAATCTGGTGAAACAAGTTTTTTGTTGTGCTCTGCATGTTTAGAACTATCTGTGAAAAATGTTAAGTGCATTATTGGTGACATTTTTATTTGTAGATTTATTTAAGTTAGAAAAGTGCTGTTAACTTGAAAAATACATAACTAATTATGTATAAGTTAGAAAAATGTGATTCCAGTTTTGATAGGTTGTTGTAAGTGTGTAGTTTCAGAGAAAAATATAATATGAGGATGTTCTGTGAATTAATTTGGCAGTAGCTTTAAAATTGGTTAAATGCTGTTTTCTTGTGAATTTTGTAGTAATTAAAATATGTGGAATATGAACTTGGTAAATTTTGCTGACTGCTCTTGTGCTAAGAAGTTTAGAAGAAAATTATGAAACCTGTTGTTTGACACTTTGTGATAGGATGTGTAGTTCAAAGCACCTTTTCATGATAAAATTTGTCTTTTTCATAGAGAATGGAGTTAAGTCTAAATGGGATGAAATTTGGACCAGGGACTAGATTACATATTGTTAACTTCCAGTAATTTCTGTAGATTTTTCTGAAGCTATCTATGTTGGGTTGCTGTTATAGACTAGTTTAATTAGATTTATTTCAGCAAGTAATTAGAGGGTAATAAACTCATTAAGTATACTTTAATGTGGTGACAACATAGCTTAACAAGTTGAATATGGGAGGTTAAGCAGTTGAGTAGCAGTAGATGACATGTGCTTATCTCCTGGAATGCCTTGTTCCATGTTGCATCCCGCATGCATTCGCGTTATTTTTTCATGTTATGCATCATGCAGGATCTGTAGTGGAAGTTCAGGATCTGTCACCCGAGGAGCAGTACCAGGAGGAGACGCCGGAAGAGAAAGTCCCAGGAGGAGACGTTGAAGAGCTGCCGGAGTGCCGCGATCACCGCCCTTCGGACTTTGAGAAGGCAAGCCCCGGAGCATTCTAACTCCTACGGTTTGCAAATGTTTTACAATTAACCTGTTGATGGATGTTGCATTAGGTTATAGGAATTGATTGCTACCGTTGATGCATTATTACTTATCCTTGTCCACCGGCAATATATCTTGATATCCCTGTTTAGGTCTAGGCTCGTTATATGCTTAGCCCTGCTTAGACCGGTAAAAGTCGGGTGATTCCCTGTCTCCCGCAATAGGTGGATACTGATCATGTTTTAGCCTGTGCTATCATGAGATAACCATGTGATAATTAATCTGAGACGGAGGCGGGATGTAAGAGCAGCAGGACATGGGTTCTGTGTGCTAGTAGGCTCCCGTCTGTGTCGCCTAGGACCCGTTCGGGAATGTAACTTCAGTCAAATTGAACGCGTCGATCACTTAACGGAGTAGGTTTGAGTACCTCCCGTGAAGCCGAGTAAGGTTATTCGAGCCGGTGATGGAGATGTTGACGCCTAACACCCAGGGCCTCAGCTGTACCGTGGGCAACTATTCTGATCAACCTGGCAAGGTCCGAGGGCAGGCAGGGCCTGATCGACCTGGCATGACCGTGGGCAGTTATAGATTGAGCGACCTGGCACTGAGATAACCCCCGGTATAGAAGGGCCCATGGCCGTCCCGCGCATTGTGTTCTCGAATCTCCTGACTGGTAGCTTACGACAGCCGTAGCCGGAATGTGCCGGGCGAGTGTGAGACATTTTATCCCTAGCTGGGTAGGAATCGATTATAATCGCCATCGCTCCTGGACAGTGAGTAGTTGACTTTAGATCATCTCCCGTAGAACTTATGGAACTAAAATGGTTATGGAATCTGAAAGGCTATTGATGAAATAGTCACTCTTGATTGATTAATTAGCGAGTGCTTGTTTAGTACAGGTGCAAATCTAGTAAGGTAGAGTTAATGACTAAAAGCAATTGCCAACATCTGAAACTGAGTTTTATTACTAAAGCTTTCATGCAAAGGAGTATGTACAGCCAACCCCACTTATATAGCCTACATGATCCTTGGTGTCTCATTATTTCTGGTTTTGTCGGGTAAGTCTAGCTGAGTACCTTCTCGTACTCAGGGTTTATTTCCCTTGTTGTTGCAGATGACCAGTGCTTTTATGGTTACTGCGAGAACTGCTTGTACCCGGTAACGGGTGATGACTAGACCAAGGGCATGGTCAACACTTATCTCATCTGTTGCTTTTGTGGACCCGGTCAACTGATGGCACCGTATTTATGAACAATCCAAACTTATGTTTTAAAGACTATGTTGCTTCCGCTACTACTATCAAACTATGGTTTGTAATATTATTTCGTACTCCGATATCATTGGAACTTTATGCAACTGTGATGTAACCCATGAGCATGTTCGGGGAACAAGTACGATCTTGGCTGGATGTCGTTGAATGATTTGAAATCCTTCGAGATTTCCGGACTACCGGGTTTGTACGAGCTTAAGTACTCGATGATTTCTGCGAGAGCGGAGGTTTTCAGTGCTTAATCTGGTGCAAATTGGTCGGTTCTGTTACATCGGGTCCTGAGCTTCCACTACCGATCCTGCGTGATGCGGTACATGAATGAATAACTTGAATGCACATGGGATGCATGGTGATGCAATACGAAGTACAGTTCAGGAGATAAGCACATGTCATCTACTGTTAATCAACCACCTAATTTAACATAACTAACTTACTACGTCTTGTTGTCACCACATCAAAGTTTGCTAAACGGGTTTATTAACCTCTAGCCAGATCTAGACTAACTCTAAACAAACCAACCTATAACAGCAACCCATCCTAGATAGCTTGGAAAAACTCTACAAAAATTACTGGAGATTAACAACACTTAATCTAATCCTCTGTCCAAATTTCACCCCATTTGGACCTAGACTCTACCCCCTATGAAAAAGACAAATTCTATCATAAAAAGGTGCTTTGAACTACACACCTTAGCACAAAGTATTAACAACAGATTTCATAATTTTCTTCTGAACTTCTTAGCACAAGAGCAGTCAGTAAAATTTATCAAGTCCATACTCTTCATATTTTAATTATTACAAAATAAACAAGAAAACAACATTTAATCATTTTAATTACTACTGCCAAATTATTTCACAGAGCATCCTCATTTTACATTTTTCCCAGAAACTATTCCTCAACACAAACCTAACAAAACAAGAATCACATTTTTCTGAGATAAATACAATTTACTATGCATTTAACAAGATTTCAGCCTAAACATAAATTAAATATAACTACACAAAAAATCACCACAAACTGGACATATTATATTTTTTCATGCATAGACCTCAACATAACAATCCTAACAAAACTTGTTCCACCTTTTTAGCATTTATATTTAGCAAGATATGAATTAAACAAGCAATGCAACAATTTCTGAAACAAATTAACAAAACCCTGAAAAACATTCAAACTGAAACTGCTAAGAGTACCCGAACCAGTGCACACATACAGAACTGGACTCGCTGACACGCGGGCCCTCGGTCAAACCGACCCCACGCGTCAGACACACAGAACAGGGGAGGAGTTTGACCGCGCCGTAGCTCGCTGGCGGCGAACTTCCCGGCGTGACCGACTCCACCAACGGACTCACCTCCCCCTTCCGCACTCGAGGGTGCCCCTACTTGGCCCAGCGCAAGCTCGAACCGAGCTCGCCGGCGGCAATGGCGGACACGGCGGCGCGGCCGTGGCTACGCCGGCCGATTCCGACCCCGACGAGCCAAATTAACCCCTAAAACCTACTCCGGCGACCTTCCCAACGCTAACCCAAGGCTCGGAAGCCAGGGTGCAAGCTCGGAGCACCCATGTCCACGGCGGTGCCACTCCGGCGACCTTGGCAAGCGGCGGACGACGGCGTACTCGCGCTTCCAGACCCTAATCGGCCTAACCGTCACCACCACTAGCTCCAGCATACCGAGGCGATTCAAGAACGCTAGCTAGGGCAGATGGTTGAGCTCGGGAAGAGGGTTGGCCACGGCGGACCGAGCGCGCCGGCCATGGCGGTCTTGGCGGACGGCGGTGTTCCGCGGGCTCCTAACCCTAATCGGCTAAACCATCACCCTCTACCTCCTCCTCGGACCTCACTAACCCCTAAACGAGCGCTAGGGTGACACGGAACCACGAGACGGAGGCCGGCCACGGCGGACTGAGCTCGGCGGTCATGGCGGCCATGGCGGCGGCTCATCCCGAGGCTCACCTAGGCTTCCTACAGGGTGCTAAGGGTAGCACGGGGTGTGGGGCTCATGGCGAAGCTTGGTGGTTGGATGGATGGTCGGTGCGGCGGCAGGACGGCGGTGAACGGCGGTGGCGCTTGCCGGCTCGGGCGACGGCGAACGCGAGCGGGAGCGAGAGCGAGTGCGGGCGCAGGCGACAGAATGGAGGGAGGGGGTTTGCGGACTGAGGCGGGGCTGGCTTGAGCTTGCCACGCCGCGCTCGGGCGCTGGCTAACCGGCCGTCGGGCGCCACGCGGCGGCCAAGCTCTGGCGCGGTCGGCCACGACGCCGCGCGCGCGCGCCGGCACGGTACGACCCGGCCCGATTCAGCGGCCATCAGGCCGACTGACGGCCAGATTTTGCACGCGATTATCTCCTAATCCGCTCGATGAAAAGCGAAACCACTTGCTCCTTTGCTTAGAGCTACATATCAGCTACAACTTTGGTTACAAGATTGGTCTCTGGTTTGGCCTAGATTGCTCCCAAGAAAGCTCCAAAGCTGGCTCCACGAAACTGCTCTCGGTCAGTTAGAGACTTAGAAAATTTTCTAAGTCTAAACTCCCTCAAATCTGCCTTGTGGGTCCAAAACGCCTTGTTAAACCCATTTTCATGAGTTGGGCCTTAAACAACTTTTGTTCTATACTAAATTCTACACACTTTTGGTTAAGGGCCCACAGTCATACAAAGCTTCTAACAAGGAAGTCTCAGTTAGTCAAACAAAAGGACTCCTAGGGCTCTATTAAGGCAACTGGGGTTAGAGACTTAGTTAGCCAAAATGACCAACACAAACCTAACTTCATTTTGACTCCCCAACAAGGTTCATCTACTAAAAGACTCTAACACTCCACAACCAAGACAAACAAGCATTCCAACAAGCAGAGCATCATATGAGCACACATGAAATGACACTTAATCAAAAGAAATGCAACATGAGATGATGATGCTTTGTGCTCATGAGATGTCAGGTTATGCATTTAGGGTTGCTTAACACCTAAGGTGTTACATAAAGGTATGCCTCAAACCTCCGTATTTAATTCTCCTATTGGAAAATTAGTTTCTAATCAAGGTAGAATTAATGATAGCATAAATAATAAATTGATTGACATGATAAAATGTTAGAAGGAATTTATGCTAACTGAATGATTTTTCTGAAGCATTTAAGGAACAAATTAATTTTAATAAGAGATTATAGCAAACAGTAGATAATATTAAATATCAAATTAAATACTATGAGGAGGTAAAAGCTGTAACCATGAGAGGTGGTAAATCCACTCATGATCCACCTCATCCTAATTTAGTTCCTAGTAGTAATGCTGCTACAAAGAAAAATATCGTTAATATTGAAGAAGACGAAGAAGAGGAGACCCCAGCGAAACCTTCATCCAAGGTACGAACTGCTCCTCATGAATTCTATGATACACATGTATTACCTTTTCGAGATCGAAATAGAAATCCGACGGAAGACGACCAATTCAAGAAATTCATCGAGGTAATTCAAAAATTATATATACCTGTGCCATTTATTGACGCTATACAGGTTCCAACTTATGTAAAATATTTGAGAGACATGCTCAATAAGAAGAAACCAATTCCATGTAGGGATGTGGTTAAATTGACTGAAGAATGCAGTGCGGTCATTTTAAACCAACTCCAAGAAAAGAAGAAGGACCCAGGAAACCCAACGATCGCATGTTCAATTGGAGAGCAGCACTTCGAGCATGCACTCTGTGATCTGGGAGCAAGCGTCAGCGTCATGCCCAAGGTAATATATGATAAATTAAATCATCATACCTTGTCCCCTACTTCTATGTGTTTGCAGCTAGCCGATCAATCGCTCCGATATCCCGCGGGAATAACAGAGAATATTCTGGTGAAAATCCGAAATCTCTTTGTCCCGGTGGATTTCGGGGTTCTGGATATTAATCCCGACCACCATTGATCTTGGGACGGCCATTTCTGAGCACTGCTAAAGCCACCATTGATGTAGGAGCTGGAGAAATTCAGCTCCACATCAGTGGAAAGGAGGAAAAATTCCAGTTCACCGCGACCGGACCGGAAAAAACACCCGTCATCAAGGTTCGTCGGTGCCTACATTCCACCACAACCACCGTGAAGGCGACACTAAGTTAGGCTAAGGTAAGTCTTTATCCCCCATTTAAATTTTCGTTTTTACTTAAGCAAATTAATTTTCCAGCAAAATAGATGTTTACTAGAGTGATTAGGTGGCTCCTAGGGGGCTTAGGGCAGCCATAGGGGTGGCTCCCGCCACCCATGCTGGCGCCCGCCACCCTAGGGTGCACTAGGGAGCACTAGCCAATCTCTAGACTATTACACCTACCTCTTAGACCCAAATAACACCAAGGGAGATCCATGGCTTTGCTCATTTCAATGCAATCACTCACTCCCATGTCTCCCCATGTCTCCCCCTCTTCACTCCACCTTTTGGACACATCTCCACCCAAAAATTCTGGTGCACATGGGATGGAGAGTGACAAGGAGAGCACTAGGTGAAAGGAGGGGTGAGTTGGAGTGAAATTCAGCCAAGGAGGGTGGCGCCCACCACTTTTTCCTCGCGCCCGCCACCTCTATTTCCACATTTCGGTACAAAACTGCTCTCGAGTAAGTTTCCCACCATCCTTGGTATAAAGTATGACCATGATGAAGAAGTGGTCTTTGAAATTTTCAGCCCACTTGCCCCATTTAGGAGGTTACACTCTTTTCACTTTGCACCGAAACTACCACTTTATTCCCCACTTGGAATTTCAGTGGACATTACGAGAGAAACCTCATGTGTCGGTTGCAGACAAATTTGGGCAAGGTGGGGTGGCGCCCGCCACTTATTCTTGGTGCCCGCCAGGTGGGTGGGGCTCTCAGCCTTCCCCCGTCCATCCTCAACGTATAAATACTACCCACATCCCATGCAAGTTCTCACACCTCACTCAAAACACAAAAACACTAGCCACCTTGAGCACTAGCAAGGAAGTCATGGGCCCTCTCAAGAACTTCTTCACTAGCAAGAAGAAGAGTAAGGGTGAGGGAAGTTCGTCGAGGGCAAACACGCACATTCGCTTTGCTGGGAGTGATGAGGAGAGCGCCGGGCGGGGTACGCCATCCACCAACGAAATGTCGGTGGATCGGGACTCTCCGCCCACACACCAGGCTGGACCGACCATCCGCGTCCTGAACTCCATCAATGATATCATCTGGCAGAGTGATCGGGAACGGCAGGCCTGGAACATCCTCAGTTAGAGGGAGTTCGTTCACACCCGCCACATCGATGATGACTTGTTAAGTCGCACTGGTATGGACAGTGAGTTTCTCTATATTTTCTCGAACCTTGGATGGGAAGATGCATGGAAGGTTAATGAGGAGGGAATCCTTCCCCTCACAATGGAATTTCTAGCCACAATGCAAATATCTGCTAATCACATAACATTTCGGCTTTTTAATGAAGAACATTCTTTAACGTGGGGCAGTTCAGCAAGAATCTAAACTTTAATGATTCATGCTTGCTGAGCTTGGAATCTACCTGTACGGGATTCAATAGAAATGTATTCTGGAAAAGTATTGCTGGGAACAGAGACCCAGGCTTGCCCCGTACAAGTAATATCCACAACCCCACGCTCAGGTTTTTTCACAAATATATTAGTATCACACTCTTTCCAAGACCTGACTTAAGACCAATCAAAAAGCCCGAAATGCTGCTGCTTTATGCTCTAGTAAACCACATAAAAGTATCACCTGCTGAGGCCATGGTAGACTACTGGTCTAAATTTAATCAACGCACTGGAAATATTGAAATGACATCATGGATAACTAGACTGGTTTTAACATGGGTCTGCTGAACACCGCTATATACTCCTACATTCCTAGTGACCGAGAACTTTTGACCATGGAGAACTTCTCGCAAGGGCACCTCTTGCGTGAGAACCAGGAGACCGGTGAGATTCACATGATCTACCAAGATTATGTGAATAAAATCGCTCTTCCTAACTTGTCACTTTGGTTGGTGAATGCACCAACGTTACTTTTTGCCCTGGAAACCGAGGCAGAACGAAATCGCAGGTTGGGTCGAGAGAACACCATGCAGGTTCCCAGGAGGAGGACGCGAGCGCAGACCCGTGCAGCAGAAGAGGCCGCAAGAGCCGCAGCAGCGGCACAGGAGTTTGACCCTTTTCATGCAGGGCAGTATGAAGGAGCAGCACACTATGGTCATTTGACACCCCCTAGCTCGCACCAAGCAGGAGGGTCAAATTGGCAACAACCGCAACATCCGCGGTGGGAATACGGCCAGGAGGCGTCCTTTCACTCATCCCAGTTGGGGAGTTCATCCCACTCCTTGGGAGGATCCACCCGATACACTGGCCGTGATGATGAGTTCTTCCATAGGGGAATCTCGCCACAGACCGCTCGCCATTCGTCCTTTCACCAGGACGAGTGGATGCGCGATATGGGATATGTTCAGCACCAAATGAATGGACTCACCATGGATAGTGCCGAAATCCGTCAGGACTAGAACGACTTGAACCAAAATTTCCACGAATTTCGCCAGGAAACTGCTGGAGAACTGGGTAATATTTCTTCTCTCCTGCAGCAGAACCAGCAGAATTGGGATGACATGTACCGTCGTCAAGGATGGATGTAACCCGACCACGCGAACAGCCAGCTTGGGGGAGGACCCCGTAAAAAAGGGAAGTATCACTACCGTCTTTATTTCTGTCAATTTTATTTTTTTATTTCAGTAATTTAAATTTGAGTTTTATCTTAGTTAATTTGCAGTTAAAAAAATATAATAATAATAATAAATAAATAGCAATAAATAAAAAGCTCTCATCATAAGTCTTTTTTTATCAATAAAAATAATGGGAGAACGTATGCTAGAACTAAACTTGAGACATGAACATTAGACTAAGTAAAGGGGAAGTAAGTTTCTACTTTGACTTGAGCAAGCCAAGTTTGTGGAGTAATTATTTTGAAAAAAAATTTAAAACTTGCTCTAAGTACTTCTGTGGCAAAGAAAGTCCTACCAAAGCCAAATAATTTTTACTCTTAGAGTATGAGCTTCCACTTGCTGCATGTTAGTGTTGAGCTAGTTAGACTTTTGTTGATAGTCATGGAAGAGAAACTTGTCATATTTTTTAGACCAAGGAATTCACTTGCACCCACCTATATAGTGCTATTCTTACACTGAGAATACGCACACAACATGTCTTTATTTCCATTCATTGTGAGGAATACTTCATGGCAAAATATCATGCTCCATAATGAAATCTCAGGGACGTGGCTATAATCATTCATTCAAAAAAAAGAGCAAGTGCTCTAGAAAGAAAAGAATATTCAAAAGAGCAAGTGCTCTAGAAAGAAAATTCAAAAGAGCAAGTGCTCTAGAAAGAAGAGATTATCCAAAAGAGCAAATGCTCTCATTCATAGCCATGATCCCACAAATGAGATAGAAAGGAGAAGTGCCATGAAAATATTAGCCACAATAAATACCACACACTTGCACATTCCTGGTCTGAGCCTATGACTTGTTGCTCCTTTGCTCCATTTGTCTAACTTAGCAAAATTATGCTAGCATTGCATGCTCACTTTTATCCTACCTACCCATTAAACCCACATAAAGTCTTAGTGAGAGGATAATTCTTCCATTTCCACATACAAATATGAGTGATCGAGTGAGGCACAGAAGTTACTAAGCATGCTTTCTTTTGAACAAAACTTGCAAAAACTCCACATATCTTGATTTGCAAAATAGGCAAGGGAAAGACAAACCTTCTTGTTGCTGGTCTTTTGTTCTAATCTTGAGTGCAGGGAGGCTACCAATTCCATGGTGATAAAAATAATATGGGCATACACAAAAAAACACAGAGTTTCCAAGATTATTCAAGTCCATGCTTGCTCGAGGACGAGCAAGAGGTAAGCTTGGGGGAGCTTGTTGACGCTCACTAAGTGTCTTATTCTTAGCATCAACAAGATCATATAACACAACACAAGGACCTAAAATCAACCAAAAACCTTTTATAAACTAACGATTTCCACTTGTCCTTGAGTTTTATTTGAATGTTGGAAATTGCAGGGTTTTTGAGCAAAATGACCAAGAGGACCCACCAGGAGGCGAGCACACTCACCTGGGCTCACTTTGGGCCAAGGTGGGGTGGCGCCCGCCACCCGCCACTGGCGGCCGCCAGGGGAGTGAGGCCCAAACTCCTCCCCTACCACGTCACTGATCCAGGGGAGGCATGCCACACTCATTTGCAGCCATTGATCACTTAGGTCATTGCATCCAAGGGCCAAGAAGGGATGTCACATGGATCATGACCCAATTGCCCATATGACGGTTATTTGGACATGCAACCGACCTTGGAACCGCCTCCCTGGATTTCCTGGATGCCGTTGAAGCAAAGGCGGTGGATCCAACGGCCAGGGGGGTGGCGGCCGCCACCTAGGGCTGGCGCCCGCCACCACACTCACCCCCTTGACCTAACCCTAGGTCCATAAGTACCCCCCTAGGTCCCTTAGGCTATAAATAGGACCCCCTGAGCTCATTTGTACTCAGACCTCACCTCATTAGTCCCACTCTCTTATAAGTGAAGCTCTGGTGAAGGAACACTCTAGTTGAGAGACTTAGAGTGAGAGCGAGAGTGAAGAAGAGAAGAGCTGGAGTTGTAATAGAGGATCTTCCGAGTCTCTGGTATAATTCCAAGACTTTCTTCATTTATCTTAGTGTTCTTCTACTTTCAGCATTTACTTTAAGTTCTTTACTTATTGTTCTTGTTGAGTGCTTTCGATCATAGATAACTTAGTATTTAGTTTGCATCTAGTTTGGGTTCTTCGATGAGTAATCAGTGCTCTAGTTTTGGACTCAAGATTAGAGTAGTATATATTAGTGTAAGCGCGGTGCTTAGACTAGTTATACCTTAGTTTGTGGCTAGCCCCCGGATAGCTTTGGTAGCAAACAGGTGGTGACAACCCTGGGAGCCTTGAATTCCACCACGTAGTTGGGTTGGTTCTTAAATCATAAACCTCATTGTGCACGTCTGAGGTAAATAGTCCAAAGGGTGTGTACGGTTCGAAGAACTAGATAAACTCTTTACTGCTAAGTTAGTTGTGATCGTAAGTGTGTAGGAAAACATTAATCTGTTCATCGGCCAGACCCCGCCGATTTAGTTTAGTAGTAGTTAGTCTTTCTTTCTTTTTAGTAGTAGTAGATATCACCCCCATTCATACTTTTCGATCAACCCTGCTAGAATCACTAGTTGTTCATAGCGGTCCTAGTGTTAGTTCTGCCATAGTAGCTTCCCTGTGGAAATAAATACGATACTCGGTTACTCCCGGGTGAAGTGCTACAATAGACTTATTCTGTGCGCTTGCGTAACCTACCAACAGTCATACGAATAGTTAGTTATACTTCTTACATTAAGAAGTATCAACAAACCTTTCTGGCGCCGTTGCCAGGGATAGATTCCGTAGTCTACTCCTAGTGACGACGTTAGCAAGAGTCAACACCATCCTTGGTGATAGGCTTAGGTGGCTCAGGTGGGGTGATCTTGATAAGCTTAGGGAGAGTGGATGGTTTCTCACTCATGTCTACTCCACTAAACTCACCGATTTTGCCAAAAACACTAGAGCCCTCACCACCTGAAGCAAAGCCTACTCCCGGACTGCCAGTTCCCCTCTTGAACTAATTGATCATCATGCCCAACTATGGCTGACTGCATGACACCCAACTCAGGATGGACCAAAGGTATGTGTTTTCCTCCTTGGTTTGCATCCTGTCATGCCGACAGTTGGCAATGTCAAGCTCCATCGCCGCGCATCACTCACATGCAGCGGTCAAGGTGCTAACTGAGCTGGCCTTCATGGCTTCAGCAAGCTTGGCAGTAACTTCTGCCAACTCAGTTCGCAAGCCTGGACAGGACTTGCACACACCAAGCAAAGAAGACCTCGCCTTCACTTCCTCTAGCTCCTTTCTCAGGGAGACAAAAACTTTGCACTCACCAACCAAGTCTAGCCTACTTTTCAGCCCATCATACACCTCGATCAAGGAGGCATACTTGGTTTGCATGGTGGCAAAGTTGGTCATATGCATTGTGCACTCATCACACTCCTCCTCCTCGGACACCTTCACCTCGGTCCTTGCACTCTCGAGGTCCTTAAGCGCCTCTACCATTTTAGCCTTAAAGTCGTTGCATTCTCTAATGGCACGCTTAAGTTGTTTGTCTTGACCGTGGACTATGTCAGCTAAGGCGTCGCGCTCACCGGTAAGACAATCGACAAGAGAAGAGGATGATACCTCGGAAGCGTCGTCGTCGTCGTCGGTGTCGGCGTCCTTGTCCTGACACTTGTGGTCCTCCTCATCCAATGCCATGGTGCAGAAGCCCTTGGATGAGTGGCCGAAGAAGCAGAGTCCGTTGAAGTGTTCTTGAATCTTGTGCTCGGACCCATCGTCGCTAGAATCATCGTCGGAGCTCTTCTCGATGTCGCTGATGGAGGCGATGAAAGCACGCCGGCCGGTGTCGAAAGCTTTCTCCACGTCCTCTCGGCGATAGCCACCCTTCTTCTTCCTGGCGGCCTTGTTCTCCAGCTTGGCCTTACACCTGGAGTTGCGGTTCTTGCCGGGGAAGCTCTTGTCGCGCTTGGGGCAGTTTGTGACGAAGTGATCTGGATCTCCACATCAGTAGCAGCCCTCACGTGCGCCACCACGCCGGTGATTCAGGCGGTTATTTTGGGACCGCGAGAACCGGGTGATGATGAGGGTGAGCTCATCATCGCCCAACGCCTCCACCTGCTCCTCTGTCACTGAAAGCAAAGAAGACAAAGCAAAGAGAGGTGGTGAAGTGTCAGCGGAAAGAGTCGATCCACCCTTGCCTGAGACCAAAGCCATGGAATGAGAAGATGTGTTCTTCAGCTTGGCCCGAGTCAAGTAATCGATCTTAGTGGACTTGAGCTTGCTCAATAGCTCGTCCACAGTGAGGGTGTCGTAAGAAGGAGACTCAATGATATTCGACACCTTCACCTCTCATACCTTCCAATCTAGGGCATATAGAAGCTTAAGTGCCCTCTCATGATCATCATAAGGTAGGTTGGACCGATTGGCACGCATCTTGTTCACAATCGTTTGGAAATGAGCGAACATAGCGTCAATCATGTCTCCCTCCAACTGAACAAAGTTCTCGTATTCCCACATGCAAGTCTCAAAGAGTCTGGTCTTGATTTGAACGGTCCCCTCGTGATAGCTCTGAAGTTTCACCCAGATCTCTCGAGCAGTCTGAAGCTCAGAAACACGCTCGAACTCAGGATGGGAGATGTTGGCCAAAAGTGCGTTACGAGCCTTGGAGTTGGCCTCATGCGGGTCAATCTGGATCTGACCCACACGAGCCGCAAGGACCTCGTACTCAGCGTTCTCGCATATCTCCCAGACAGAAGATCCAATGCTGCAAAGATAAGCACGCATCTGAATCTTCCAATAGGGATAGTTCGTCCCATCGAAGTAGGGAGCCTTGCCATTCCCTCGATCCATGTCGCCCTTAGGACTCAAAACTGATTAAGGTAGAGAAGATCCCTTCACCTCCTCGGATACCAATTGAAGGACCGAATTGGCGACCAGAGGGGGGGTGAATGGGAGCCTCAAATTTGAACTTGTGAAATAGACGACCTTTGTCCCAGAAAGTCACCTCAAAAGCAAGACATGGGTTAGCTAGTATCCACAACCCTAGATGTAGGGTGGATGCTTCCTAGAAGCACAGCGGGATACTACACAACCCAAGAAGTCCAATGCAAAAGCCGGAAACCAAAGCCGAAGTCAGACGAATGAACTGCAGACGAAACAGTGAACCTGTCACTGCATGGGACGCTGGCAGCGTCCAATACCAACCTGGCGGACGCATCCGATGCAAACACGCTGCTACAGTAACCACTCAGCGTCCGATGTGTCAGCGTTGGAGCATCCGATGGCCAATGGAGCATCCGATGCTCACTCAAAAACACAGAAAGTGACACGTGTAACAGGAGCGTCCGATGCTATGAACAGCAGCGTCCGATGCTCCCGTGCTCAGCGTCCGATGCCCCAAAAATAGCACAGTTCTTCAACGATTCAACCTGATCTCCTCCGAATCAAAAGCTCTAGGGCTAAGACTCGATCTGAGAGGTCACAAGGATGTTAGTGAGCTACTCCTAAGAGATCATGGATCAAACCTAACTCCAAACCGGTGAATCGAAGAAGTTTGGGGGAAACGGGAAGAAAACCGATCCAATCACAAGAATAACCCGATCTACTAGGTCGTGAGGATTTAGACGAATTCCTTCGATGAAAAGATGCGCCTCCCGATCTAGCACAAGTGTGTTCAAGTGGAATCAAAAACCGTTCCTCGGAGAGGGAGAACCAAGCAAATCTCCGAGAAGCCAAATACCAAAGTGCGAAGAACACAAACCAAAATGCGAATTGATTTTGAATTCAAGTCGAAACTTCTCCACACCAGGAGACAACGATATTACGGTCTCGTTTCCTCAAAATCCAAATACATAGAGGTATGATTAACCGTCTCTGCGGGTCACAGGCAGCAAGGTATGATTAGAACCTAAGCGAGGGCTAGAGAGAGAGAGCTCAGGAAATAATGGCTGCAAGGATCGAGAGAGAGGAGGGGCGCCTCTCTTATTTATAGCCTAATAACAATAGTCCCCTTCTACCCCTAGATACAAGAGCAAAGCGGCCAACCCTAGGGGTATCTCGGTCCAACTCTGAAGAATCGCGATCCGACGATCACGCGCCTTCCTCATCCTGAGCTTCGCCTCGACGCAAGCCTCAGGATGCCGCCACGTGCCGTCCTATCGACCGCCGCGCCTTCCTCGTGGATAGCTTTGCCGACGCGCCAGCCTCTCCACGCCGCCACGCGTCGATCGTCCTTTTTGGACCTCCCCCCGGTTTTGAGGCCGAAACCGGGAAACCTGAACCTCCCCCCGGTTTTGAGGCTAAAACCGGGAAACCAGTCCTCCGACTGAGTTTTGTGGCCCAAACTCAGAAACCCGCGAGCCCATGTTTTGAGGCCCAAACCTAGAAACCGTCCTCGCCGAGTTTTGAGGCCCAAACTCGGAAAACCCGCCACCCTGAGTTTTGTGGCCCAAACTCGGAAACCGTCAAGGGTAGTTTTTCGAGGCTCAACTACCTTGTGTTCGCAGTTACATCTCCAAACTTGTTTGACTTCAATCCTGTGAGCTGTTCATTGGGTCTTAGGGGCAGAAGATCGATATCCATGGAGACGCGGAACTTCTTGAGCTCTCCTTGATGAGATCCTCCCTCCATGGCTTGAGCGTAGAAGGATTGATGTTGAGACTCCTTGCCCTACGTCGACATCATGACTAGGGGTGTTGGCTCGTCAACGGGAACGATCTCCTTCTTGGGCACAACGGCGAGGTCTTTCTTAGGAGCGATGATGAGGGCCATCGACTCGTCAGAAGGGAGAGGCTCGTTGAGGTTGATCTCGTGATTGCTGGCCATTGGAACAAGGAGAGCTTGAACTACTGCTTGGGATGAGAATAGATTGGATGGTATGGCCCTGGGCTAGCAGGGGTCTGGTTTTATAGTCCTGCATCAACTAGAGGCTGATCCATGCTCTGAGGTTCTCGTAACAAAACAGATTGGACACCAGGCTTTAGAAAGGAAAGGGAAGCGACAGGACCCGAACGGACACAAGGCCAGGCCGGCCGGCCTAGGGGTTGGGCCGGTCGGCACCCCTGAAGGACCGAAACTGCTACCAGAAAGCGACCAGAGGGGGGTGAATGGGAGCTTCAAATTTCTTTTCAGAAACTTGTCGCCACTGTTCCAAGAATCACTCCCAAAAGCAAACCTAGAGCTTGCATGTATCCACGATCCTAGATGTAGGGTGGATGCTTCCAAGAAGCACAGCGGGACACTACACACCTCTAGAAACCTGACGCAAAAACCCAAAACCAAATCCGAAGTCGTACGATCAAACTGCGGACAAAACAATGCAAATCTCACTGCATCGGACGCTGACCTGCGTCCGATGTTCAAGCAACGGACGCGTCCGATGCAAAATGAGCAAGTCTGGGACCTTACTGCATGGTCATCGGACGCTGGCTACAGTGAAGCCCTAGCGTCCGATGCTCGACCCCAGGACATGTCCGACGGCAACGGACGCGCCGATGGTCAGTGTCCGATGTCCCTTTAAAAACGCTATCAGATGACACATGGCTTCGGACGCGTCCGATGTGATGAACATAGCGTCCGATGCTCCCGACTCGAGCGTCTGATGCCGCCGAAACAGCACAGTTCTTCCACGGATTCAAACCGATCTCCTCCGAATCAAAAGCTCTAAGGCTTAGACTTGGTATGAGGAGTTCCAAGGAGGTTAGTGAGCTATCCCAAAGAGATCATGGCTCGAACCTAACTCCAAATTGGTGAATCGGAAGAATTAGAGCCAAAGGAGACAAAACTCGATTCGAAACAAAAATCGACCGATCTACTAGCTCGTGAGGTTAGAGAAGAATTCCTTTGGTGGAAAGATGCGCCTCACGATCTAGAACAAATCAGTTCAAACGGAATCGCAAAAGACACAACGATGAGTGTGAACGATCAACAGGAAAAACGTGGAGAAAAGTAAAACGCGAAGAACAACACAAGAGCGCGAATCACAACCACAATTTCGAGCCAAAATTCGTCCCCACGAGGAGATAACGAGATTACGGTCTCGTTTCCTCAAAAAGCAAATACACAGTGGTATTGTTCACTGTCTCTGCGGATCTCAGTAGCTACAACAGGGATGTGGGAGAGCAGGAAACCCTAAGTGAAAGTAGCAAATGGCTGAGATGGTCTAGAGGGAGGGGTTGCCTCTCCTTATATAGCCTAATACAATTATTCCCCTTCTACCCCTATTGCTAATTACAGAGCGAACCAGCTAAACCCTAAGGTTATTCTAGGCCAACTCGAAGTAGATGCTGATCCGACGGCCACGCCCGCACAACTGGTAGTGTTGCCTCGACGCAACCTCACTTATTGCTGCCACGTGCCGCCACCGCTCTGCTTGTCCTTTTCACGGACTCCGCCCCTGGTTTTGTGGCCGAAACTAGGAAACCTGTCTTCACGACCAACCCCCGGTTTTGAGGCCAAAACCGGGAAACCAGCCGTCCATCGCCTGAGTTTTGTGGCCCAAACTCAGATACCCACAAGCGCCCAGGTTTTGAGGCCCAAACCTGAAAACCGTCCTCAGCCTGAGTGTTGGTATAATTTAATGCACACTCTACTTTATCTGCAAGCGCACAGATAAAATCTACCGATGTAACACTTCACCGGAGTAACCCAGTTTTAATATCGAACCCAAAGGAACGGATAGCAATGAGTCTAAAGTGTATAACCCCTGAGTAACTAACAAGGACAGAGAAACTAAAAGTATAGAGGGGATCACTAAGGTTATCTAAATCCAACTTAAGAGTGATGTGTTTATTATTCTTAATGGGGAAGTTGCCATAAAAGGTCACAACAGAGTATGATTCTTTATGCAAATGTATAATCCTACCGTGCCTACACACGGGTAAGTGGACTATAGAAGAATCAACAAGGCTATAAGAGTCACCCTTGCAAACTACCTACTACTACCGGCGTTATAGGAGGTAAATATGAGCTATCAAGTCTAAGCACTACGCTTATACTATCCAACTACTCCAACTCTAGAGCGACTAGAATTAAAGTACTCAAAAGAGAGTCATAAACCTTAAGAACAATAAGAACAATGGCTCAAACTTAAATATAGATGTTGATTACCAAAACAATCGTTGAAGCAAGTCGATGAAGAACTTGAATCCACAAGTACAAGATGAAGAAGTTGATCCGACAGGCCGGAGCTTCCTCTTGATCTCTTCCTCTCTCTCTCTCTTCTAGTTCTAGAATAAGACTAGGTTCTAATTCTACTAGAGGGGTATCTAGTCTTCTATGATTACAACTAGATGAACTAGATCTAATTCTAGATGAACTAGAAGAGATTCATCTAGAGGGACCTCTACTTCTACATTGGAACCATAATTTCTGATGTGGAGATGAATAATGAAGAGGGAGATGCCTGGAGAGGGGGGTCTGGGGCTGCTTATATAGCCCTGAGGGATCGACCGCGGCCGTTGGATCAAACCGACTTAAGGTACGGCTGAGATGCATCCTAGAGGTCGGTGGAGGAAGCTTGCAGAAGATGGAAGCCAGCGGGCCGAGGGGGAGACCGACCGGTGGGCTAGGGGACCGGTCGGTCCCACCTGGAGGTGGACCGCGGTGCCCTTTCTCGTGGTGTCTCTATGTGTTCTCTGGAGTCTTCTAGAAGTATCCCGACGGTTTCCTTCTATGGGAAGCTATCGGTGCTGATTTCCTGGTTTAGTCCCTGCAGAATCATAACTCACCAAACTCGTGGAATATTGTCAGTTGAAACCCTAAACCTTTGTTGGTGATTAAATTCATGCCCTTTTTCATATTTATTTATCCTTTAATTTTGATAGATAACCAGCGTCAACAATTCCCCCAAGCTTACCCTTTGCTAATCCCTTAGCAAAGTCAAACCCAAAAGTGGATTAGGAGTTGCTACAATATCTTCACTTCCAACAAGTACACCTGCTGTTAAACAAAATTCTCCGAAACATATCATGTTTATTCTTCATGGGGCTCATTACTCTTACCTTAGATCTTGAATAATTGAGAGATTGAACGATCAAATCAAGCACTATGTCTCTAGTTCTTTCACTTCACCTTTATCCCGGAGTTTTAATAATTTTTCAAAAGCATTAATACATATGTTGTCAAATTAAACAATGGATCCAAAGAGAAAGTCAACCAACCATTGAATCAGAAGTGCATGTATATGGAGTCGGATGCTCTTTTGAATATTCACTCTCTTCTGTCTATCAGAGACATATGGCTATCAGGCTAATTCTACTGTCGGGCACGTGCCTATTTTTTCTGACATTTTTTTCTTTTCTTTTTTTTCGAGGTTCCATACACTTGTCCCTTTTTATTTCCTCAGGGTCTATCTTTTTGAGGTTTCTGACACTTGTCCCTTTTTATTTCCTCGGATCTCTCTCTTTTTTTCTCATTTTTAAATGATAGCCACATGCTTCCAACAAACTTCAGAGAGTATAGCAACAGATAATTATGAGCATTTATGTGGAAGATGGATGAAATGTGTAAGTGATCTCAATTCAATGGCAAGATAACATCTCATAGGGTCACAAAGCTTAATCTAACTCAATGCAATTATTAGTCATGTTTATATTTAGAAATCTCCGGAACTTTAGTGTTAATTAGAACAAGATAATAGCAGCTCAGATCATCACATGTCATATCCCAATTACCTAGAGCTTAGGTCAAGTATTTGCCATCCATGTATTTAATTCTATTTTTAGGCATTATGAGGAGAACTCATGCTTTAAAGGCTAGGTACTTGAAAGAAATTAGATAGAGCAACTATTTATCATTTCCATGCAATAGATTAGAGAGAGAGGGTTTCTCTTTGGTCATCAACTTCTTAAAACAAACTAGACATACTATTTTATTTATTTAATCTAACACACTTTAAGATAAAAAGCTAATAATAGTAGTAGTAATAAATAAGTCATACCTGAATCGCAAAGATAACGGGGGTGCGTCTCCCCCAAGCTGGTTCTCTTAATAGCGTTGAGCCTTCATGTGCCCATATATTTTTGTCTCCTTTTTTAATTAAAGGTGAGCCTTCATGTGGCCACATATTTTTGTTCTTTTTCTTTTTTTTAATTAATGGTGTTTTGAATTTATTTATAGAATGAAAAACTTAAGAGGATAAAGAAACTTACGTGGGTACATGGGGGTGCCTTACCCCAAGCTGAATGTTGACGTAGTTGTTCAAACTTGCAATGTAGCAGATTGGCAGTGGATATGTCCTTCCTCGATTAGAGCTTTGTTTGATGTTTGTTGAGATAGTGCTCCAACAGTGGATGGAGCATTTACTTGCTCGTCAACTTTTCTTGGCCTTTCAAATCCTGTGAAACTCAAATAGACAACAAACTTGTAGAACAGATTAAGCATTAGTGGTTGGTCACTCAAGCCTTAGCTGTCTAGAATTTTAGTGAGATCTCTTTCTTGATATTTTTGTATTTTATATTTTTATGATGCAAGAGAAAGTACAACAAGATGAATGCATGCATATTTATTTTTATTATTTTTATGCCACCACGATGAACATTCCTGTGGGATTGTACACACCATAGAATTATTCACATGGGGCTTCATGGTTTATGATGTAGTGTAACAAATGTAATATTTTTATTTTCTTTTCTAATGCAATGCAGAAATATTTGTGAATTAAATATGATGATGCAATGATTCAATATGATGATGAAATAAATGACTAAGAATTAAATATGAGAAATATGTATCAAAGTAAATATAAAGATAACTACCGATTTTTACCTTTTGGCGAAGGTTCGGATATTTAGGTCCGACGAACCGGACATTTCCTTGGTTTAGACCTCCCAAGGTATGTCAGACGTTTAGAAAGTTGTTATTGATTGTACCTCTTAGGTTAAAACTGGACCAAAAGCTCGCAACTCGGTAGCTCGCTCGACTCGGATCAATAGTGGCTCGGCTCGGCTCGTCTCGTTTAATTTTTTGTACGAGCTGAGCAAGAAGTTTAGCTCGTGTCTTAACGAGCCAGCTCGCGAGCCAAACGAGCTAGTGCAATTTACCATGGGCCAGCAGCACTTGTTGCTGTGTGCTGTCTGCCTATCCTTTAGTATTTGCCCTAGAACTTTATTTTGTATGGCTGTAAGTTTGCTATGAACGTCTCAGTGCTTTGTGCCCTTGAATCCTTGTTATTGTATGCCTAGATGGATATATAGTATGGTAATGGTACGTTGGGATGATGCTAATGGTTTGTACATATGGAAGTTGACATTATTATGATTTTTATAACCTATGAGAGTTTATTTATTATCAGGCTCGCGAGCCAAACGAGCCAGCTCGAGCTTCCAAACGAGCCGAGCCGAGCTGGCCTTCTGGCTCGTTAGGATAACGAGCCGAGCCGAGCTGGCTCGTTATCCAAACGAGCCAGACCGAGCTGAGCCGAGCCGAGCTGAGCTGGCTCGTTAGTCCAGCTTTATCTTAGGTGCAGACATTTTCTTCCATACTTTCTTGGTCTGAGTCTTCACTTCCTGTGGCTCACTGTCTTGAGATTTCTTTTGTTTTTTCTTTTCTGGGACAGTGTCGATAGCTTCTTCTTCGTGATTGGCCTCTCTATTCTTGATAGTTTGTCTTCTTTGGCATTGAGAGCGGCGTCTTTCACTTCTGTTCTACTTGGGTGATTAATTGTGTATGTAGCTGATGAAGTTGTATCGTGTCTTTTCTCCAGGAAAGTGAAAATGGATTTCCTCTTGCAGATGATTGCACTTGTAGCGTAGAGGAATGGTCTTCCTAGGATGAGGTGGACATCATCGTCTTCTCCAATGTCGAGGATCAAGAAGTCTGTGGGGACTTAATGACCTCTAATTCTGACTACGACATCTTCCATCATTCCTTCTTGTTTATGCCTCTTGATATGGTGTCACTCATGTTCTTCGTTTGCCCAGCAGTTTGAAATGAAGCGTTAATTATGGAAGCTGGCAGCATCTTGCTCAGTGTGCATGTTCTTGTAGATCTAGGACCTTCACTCTGTAGAATTTGGGAGTGATAAACTTCTCCATGTTTGCTCAAGAGTGTGTCCTGCTCATAAAGATAAGGTAGAGATCAAGTGCATAGGCTCTGTTGGTGGAAAAACACCAACAGAACCAAAAGTTTTGTTTATTCCCCTTAGGCACATTGCACAAGACAAACTTGTTGTTTATGTGTTCTATTCAATCTTAACATGAGTGATAGGATCAGAGGATGAGCATAAAAGTAGCATCTTGAAATATTTAACAGATCAGATTACTTAACCAAAAGAAGAATAATGTATGCATAAAGTGTCGATCTTTTCATAATTGAGATATATCATCTTCCAAAGGTTGGATGCACAACATTTTAGCCTATTTAGTTAAGACAGTGAGATACAAGAGAGTAAAGGTAGAAACAAAGATCAAAGGACTGAACAGGTTGAGTTGATTAGGTTGGATCAAGTGAGGTGCAACTTAAACATGTTTAGTTCTTTATTCATGTTCATACTAGAATCAAGAAGAAGCTTTTAAAGTGATGGTTACTTGCGTTGAAATATTACTTTGTTATTAAAGAGTGATGTGTCGAACCACCTTGTGGAAGCTTCTCTTGTCTAGCTGGCTTGTCTTCTCTTGCTCGTCTCACAGTGTGCTTGAGAGGAGGAAGATCACAGTGGAATCATCTTTAGAGGTATCGATCTTCCTTCTCTATGTGTTGACTTATCAGTGAAGGCGCTTTGTTCCTCCAGTATGCTGCCTAGGATCCTCTCTCTTTCTTGTATTAATTCTGTACTTTGAGGATATAGGGACAGTTCTGCATTCTTCTCATGTCAACCTTTTTATTTTCCTTTAATCATTGGGTTGGCAAAAGACTTGAATTTAGAACTCTTACTCGAGTGCCTCCATGAGAGTCTTTGTCTCTTAGTGCCACGACTGAGACTTGTCCTCTCAACAGTGTCTAGATGATGGAGATCTGATCGGCTGTTCTTCTTGATTTGTTGGCTTAGATACTATCTCTCCATCTTCTAACTCTTGTGGTGCAGTGGCTTCATCCTTCGTGATGCCCTCCTCAATTCTTGGTAGTTGGTTCTTCCTTCGACATCTTCTTTTGGTTCTCTTTGGCTGCTCATAAGTGATGTAGTTGTTGAGGAATCAGCAAAAGATCCAAGAGTTGACTTCTCTAGGTCCGATATAGATGATAACATTCATGGCGTTCAAGAACGATCTTCCAAGAATGAGTGGTGGATCATATTTCTTCTCCTCGACTGGGACAGCATCTAGTGGTTTGTACTGATCAAAGTGGTGAGTAGGAGATCAATATGTTGAAGTTGGGTTTCTCCTTCCTCCCTTTGATTGTGAAACACATCTAGACAACAGAATTGTCTATCTCAGGCTGGCTTGTGATGTAGATGGACTTCCAACAACATGTTCATGTGTTTGAGTTGTAGATGTTGCTATTGTTGTAGTCGTACCATTTTGTCTCCCAAGCTAGCTCTTGATTAGAAGAGAAAATAACTTTCCACTTCTTGTCTTGATGTCTTGGGCAATGATGGTTGCAGGCATCGGTTGTTTCATACGAGGTAAGTTGCATCTTGTTTGTCATCAGTGCCCAAGCAAGACTCAAAGCTAGGCTAGCACCATTTGTGATCTGAGAGTTGATTTGTGTGTCTATGGTTTGGGTTTTGGATCTTCAATGTTTAGACCAAACCATGGATCAACAAAATCTCTCTCCTACATAATGTAAGTGGATATATACCTGAAAGATTGCAAGAATTTGAAGCATGGGTTGTTGTCCACAACATATGTATTTTGCATCTTTGCTAATAAGGAGATGTTTTTAGGATTACTTTAGCATAGACTAGTATGTGTTGGCTACACATTAACATGATTCAAGGCAAAGGATAACTTGCAGTAGAAGACAAAATAAATAAACTTTGATACATACAGTTCTTTCATCCATGATGAATGAGCTGAGTCTTCATTGTGCAAAGTTGTTTGAAGTTCATGTGTCTCTTCATCTCCAGTGTGAGTTCATCTCCGGACTTTCCCAAATTGATATTGAAAGTTTCCCTGCAGTGGTTAGTCCAACAAAATATCCAATATCCACTATAGCATACTATCGGCTCAAAAATCAACCTAGACACCACGTCTAATTTGATCTAGGAAGGCATTTTAACTTAATTGCTTAAATTAAAACCCTTTGAAAGCAAGATTACCACTCCTAAACTAGGCACCATTCTTAATTTAAGAGATGTATGAAAGTACTCCAAACCCAAACATATAATATAGCGAATGAGGGTAGCATGCAAGTATTATAGAGATTTATTCAGATGGTGATGAAAGAGCATGATTAGTGTATGAGCATATCTTAAAGGTAGGGACAACAAACATAGCAACATGGCAAGAGATATTCTTAGAAGGTCTATTCCCCATGCTTGGATTTTGCATAAATCAAGATTGGATGAATGTAATTCAATGTTGCATGCTGATTGGTGGGACATACCTTATGTTTGTTGTTCCTTCGTTCTTTTCTGCTCCAAACCTGGGAAGGTTAGTGACAAGAATACCCGAAGGAATATTTTCATATTTATATTTCTATGCTCATTACAAGGACAGTGCAGCAGAAAGGTAGGCATAGCTCATAACCAGGTATTACGATGTTGTATAAAGATTCTACTAGTTATAGCTTGCTCATGGGGTAGTGATAGATAAGAGTGGAATTCAAAAAAAACAACATTCATAAGAATGAAAACAAAAATAATGAAAAGACTGGGACAAAAAGGAAAAGATAAAAGTATGATTACAAGGTTAAACTTAAGACGTAAAATGATCTACCGTTCCCCGGCAACGGCGCCAGAAATGCTTGTTGGTATAAATTAATGCACACTCTACTTTATCTGCAAGCGCACAGATAAAATCTACTGATGTAGCACTTCACCGGAGTAACCCAGTTTTAATATCGAACCCAAAGGAATGGATAGCGATGAGTCTCAAGTGTATAACCCCTGAGTAACTAACAAGGACAGAGAAACTAAAAGTATAGAGGGGATCACTAAGGTTATCTAAATCCAACTTAAGAGTGATATGTTTATTATTCTTAATGGGGAAGTTGCCATAAAAGGTCACAACAGAGTATGATTCTTTATGCAAATGTATAATCCTACCGAGCCTACACACGGGTAAGTGGACTATAGAAGAATCAACAAGGCTATAAGAGTCACCCTTGCGAACTACCACTACTACCAGCGTTATAGGAGGTAAATATGAGCTATCAAGTCTAAGCACTATGCTTATACTATCCAACTACTCCAACTCTAGAGCGACTAGAATTAAAGTACTCAAAAGAGAGTCATAAACCTTAAGAACAATAAGAACAATGGCTCAAACTTAAACATAGATGTTGATTACCGAAACAATCGTTGAAGCAAGTCGATGAAGAACTTGAATCCACAGGTACAAGATGAAGAAGTTGATCCGACAGGCCGGAGCTTCCTCTTGATCTCTTCCTCTCTCTCTCTCTTCTAGTTCTAGAATAAGACTAGGTTCTAATCCTACTAGAGGGGTATCTAGTCTTCTACTTGAAAGCTAACTCTTGATTACAACTAGATGAATTAGATCTAATTCTAGATGAACTAGAAGAGAATCATCTAGAGGGACCTCTACTTCTACATTGGAACCCTAATTTCTGATGTGGAGATGAATAATGAAGAGGGAGATGCCTGGAGAGGGGGGTCTGGGGTTGCTTATATAGCCCTGAGGGATCGACCGCGGCCGTTGGATCAAACCGACTTAAGGTACGGCTAAGATGGATCCTAGAGGTCGGTGGAGGAAGCTTGCAGAAGACGGAAGCCAGCGGGCCTAGGGGGAGACCGACCGGTGGGCCCAGGGGACCGGTCGGTCCCACTTGGAGGTGGACCGCGGTGCCCTTTCTCGTGGTGTCTCTATGTGTTCTCTGGCGTCTTCTAGAAGTATCCCGACGTGGCGGTTGCGTTATCTCCCGACGGTTTCCTTCTATGGGAAGCTATCGGTGCCGATTTCCTGGTTTAGTCCCTGCAGAATCATAACTCACCAAAACTCGTGGAATATTGTCAGTTGAAACCCTAAACCTTTGTAAGTGATTAAATTCATGCCCTTTTTCATATTTATTTATCCTTTAATTTTGATAGATACCCAACGTCAACACCGAGTTTTGCGGATACATGGGTGGATGCCGAGTCTCAAGTGATGAGTGATTGTCAACGGGTTTGATGCGCATGTTCTTTGGCTTTTGTTGTGCAGGTGTTGAGCACGGATACGGTGATCAAAGGCAAGGTGAAGGTCAAGTAGAGACATGCTGTGCCGACGGACCGAGAGCGGTGAAGGGCGGACGTGAGGCTTGGACTGAGGGACCGGTGGCCTGAGGATCAGCTGTGGTGGCTGACAGCCTGGGATAGCAAAGAGCGGAGATTTGCGGGGCATAGTGTTGCTCGGGTCAAGGACCTGGGGACATGTGTTAGTGGACGGGGTGCATGGGGGTGCATCCCCTCTACGGCTCGGTTTGGTGGTTGAGCCACACAAAAACCACCGGTGGACGGTTTCCAGGTTTGGGCCACAAAACCTGGGTGCTGCGGGATTGCCGAGTTTGGGCCACAAAACTCGGGCTGAGGACGGTTTCCAGGTTTGGGCCTCAAAACCTGGGCGCTGGCGGGTTTCTGAGTTTGGGACACAAAACTCAGGCGATGGACGGCTGGTTTCCCGGTTTGGGCCTCAAAACCGGGGGTTGGTCGTGAAGGCTGGTTTCCCGGTTTGGGCCTCAAAACCGGGGGTAGACTCTGTGAAAAGGACGAGCAGAGCGGTGGCGGCATGTTGTGGCAATTATTGAGGTTGCGTCGAGGCAACGCTACCAGTTGTGCGAGCGTGGCCGTCGGATCAGCATCTTCTTCGAGTTGGTCCAGAATAACCCTAGGGTTTAGCTGGTTCACTCTGTAATTAGTTAGGGGTAGAGTGGGAACTAGAATTAGGATAAGTAGAAGGAGACACCCACCTCCCATGCTATCTCAGCCATTGCTATTTTCATTCTAGGGTTTCTTGCTTCCCATTCCCTGCTTTAGTGAACTGAGATCCACAGAGAAGACAATCATACCTCTGTGTTCATGAGATTTTGAGGAAGTGAGACCGTAATCTCACTGTTGTAGCGTGTGGTAGCCACACGGTTGCAAATTCGTCGTTGTGATTCATGTTTTGGTGTTGTTCTTCATGGGTTGCTTTTCTCCACGATTTTCTCGGTGATCGATCTCTTTACTCGGTACATCTTTTGCGATTCCGTTTGAACTGAGTTGTTCTAGATCGTGAGGCACATCTTTTCATCGAAGGAATTCTTCCCTAACCTCACCAGCTAGTAGATCGGTCATCTTTCGTTTCGAATCGAGTTTTGCCTCCTTTCCCCCGAATTCTTCCGATTCACCGATTTGGAGTTAGGTTCGAGCCATGATCTCTTTGGGATAGCTCACTAACCTCCTTGGAACTCCTCAAACCAAGTCTAAGCCTTAGAGCTTTTGATTTGGAGGAGATCGGGTTAAATCCGCGGAAGAACTGTGCTGTTTCGAGGGCATCGAACGCTAGCATCGGGGGCATCGGACGCTGATCATTTTGCATCGGACGTGTCCGTTGCCTGACCATTGGACGCAGGCCAGCGTCCGATGCTGTGTCTTCAGCATGTTTTCGTCCGCGGTTCGTTCGTCCATTGTCGGTTTTGATTTCCGGCTTTTGCATTGGGTTTCCAGAGTTGTGTAGTGTCTCGTTGTGCTTCTGGGAAGCATCCACCCTACATCTAGGGTCGTGGACACTTGCAAGCTCTTGGTTTGCTCTTAGGGATCGATTCTTGGTACAGCGGCAACAAGTTTCCGAAAAGAAATTTGAAGCTCCCATTCACCCCCCCCTCTGGTCGCTTTCTGGTAGCACTTTCGGTCCTTCAATTAGTATCGGAGCAGGTTAAGGATCTTCCACCTTAGCCGGTTCCAGATCCACAGAAGGCGACATGGATCGCGGTGTGGGAAAACTTCCATTTTTCGATAGGACGAACTATGCGTATTGGAAGATACGCATGTCGGCCTATCTTCAGAGCATGGGTGCTTCTGTCTGGGATATTTGCAACAAGGCCGATTACGTGGTTCTGGCTGCTCGTGCTACTCAGCTGCAAATCGAGGAGCACGATGCCAATAGCCGAGCCCGTAATGCTCTTTTCTCATGTTTGAGCATGTCTGAGTTTGATCGCGTTTCTCACCTCCCCACGACTTAGGAGATTTGGGTGACCCTCATGCGTTTCCATGAGGGAACCACTCAAGTCAAATCCCGTCTCTATGAGTCGCACAAGCGGGAGTATGAGAACTTTCGACATATGCCTGGCGAGAGCATAGAAAGTTTATTCGCTCGCTTTCAGGTGATAGTCAACAGGATGAGGGCTAATAAGGAGCTGTTGCCTTTCGACGATCATGAGAAGGCTCTCAAGCTTTTGCATACTCTCGATCGGTCGGTGTGGGACTATAAGGTCCAGGCGATCATCGAATCACCTAGCTATGAGACCCTCACATGCGACGAGCTCTTCAGTAAGCTCAAGTCCAGTGAGATTGATGCCATGGCGAGGGCCTCTTATGAGAATCCTTCTGGTTCATCGATGGCTTTGCTTTCTGGCTCTTCTGCTAAGCCCTCCGGAGGATTTGCACTCTCTTCACTTCTTTCTGTCACAGAGGAGCAGTTGGAGTTCATGGGGGATGACGAGTTGGCTTTGCTTGCCAACCGGTTCTCGTGGTTCCACAACAACCGCATGAACCATCGCCGCGGTGGGGGACGCTCTGGATGTTTCAAGTGCGGCGACCCCGATCACTTCATCGCCAACTATCCCAAGAAGAACAAGCAAGCATTTGGGAAGGGCGATCATGGGCACAAGTATGACTCTGGGAAGCGTAAGGAGAAGAACGTCCCCGTGAAGCACAAGCGGAAGGGTGGCTTCAACAAGGAATACATCAAGAAGAAGTACTTAGAGAAGGCCCAGGCTGAGCAGCGTGCTTTCTTCGCCACGCTCAGCGATGTCGATGGCTCGGATGACGACTCCGCTTCCTCAAGCGACGACGAGTCCGAGAAGAAGAAGAAGATCGAGGACAAGCTGAATGGCCTCTGCTTCTTCGCCGACAACAAGGGCTTTTGCACCATGGCCCTCGGCAAGGAGGTCGACAACCAGCTGGAGGAGATCCCTCAGAACGACGATGAAGACGACGACACCTCTTAGGTATCTCAGACCCCTTACGAGCTTTCTGCTGAGGTCGAGAAACTTACTGCCGCCCTTCTTAGTCAACATAAGCTGCTTAGGCGTGCTGCTAGATAGCAGAAGGAGTTTAGGCTGAAGTGGGAGGATACGGTGAAGGAGCTTGAGTCTGTCAAGTCCACTGTTGTCATAACTGAGGAGAATGAGTGCGAGATGTGCTCCAAGCACATGACTGACCTTCTCACTTTGAGGGCGAAGTATGTTGCTTTGGTTGGAGAAGTAGATGAGCTTAGAGCTAGATCTTCAGTGCTTGGTGCATGCAAGTCTTGACCAGGCTTGCAATCCGAGTTGGCAGAGAAGAATACCAAGATTGTGTCTCTTGAGAAGGCCAGCTCGGGTAGCACCTGCGTGTCTAGATGTGTTTTGTGTGAGGGTTTGGAGATGGAGATTGCTAACGTGAAGCATGATAAGATGCAAACCGAGGAAGAAAACACATACCTTCGGACCATCTTGTCATGGGTGTCTTGTGGGGAGCCGCAGCTGGGGATGATGATAGCCCAATTCAGGCGTACTGCTGGAGCTCCAGGTATAAGTTTTGCTCAGGGTGTTGAGTGTGCCTCTTCGTTTGGCAAGGTTGGAGAGTTTAGTGGTCTTAACCCGAGTGAGAAGCCAAACTCCACCACTACTCCCAAACTTACCAAGATACCACCCAAAGAGCCTCTTAAGCCTAACACCAATGATGGTGTGTTTGTTGAACCTCCGAGAGCTCCACCGAAGAAATAGACATGGGCTCCAAAGCCAAACCACCTCAAGAACAAGCTAGACACAATGCCACCTATCCAGGAAGAGCTTATGCCACAGAAGGGCAAAGTGATCCACACCCACCACCGTGAGTACCAACAACCCCCCTATGAGAGCGGTGAGGTATCATTGTGAGCACTGTGGGAGAGATGGACACTTGAGGGAGTTTTGCTTTCGGCGCAAGAGAGAGGAGCGTCGTGCCAGGGAGATGAACAATGTGGACATGTACCATCCTTTCCATGATGAACATGTGCCGAATGTTCAGAGGAGAGCTGCTAGGCCCAGAGGTCCAATGCCTCAAGGTCCTAGGCCTAGGCCGCAAGGAGGACGTGCCCGGCGAGGGCCTGCAGTTGTGGGCTATGGACCCCGTGGCGGTGGCTTTGTAGTTGAGCATTTCCTTCCGCCGCGTTTTGAGTATTGCAATGGACGCTCTTCCCTTAGCGGACCACGTTTTCCTCAGCATGGTGATCGCTTTCCCCGTAGCCATGCTAGGAATGGTTTTTTCACTAACCGTTCTTTTGAGCAGTCGGCCCAACACTGGTATAATTCTCATTTCACTCACCCCAGTGTTGGACCATATGCTCACCCTATGTCTTTTTATTGATGCAGGTAAAATGATTGGAGAACGTTTGGTTGGTGGATTCCGGGTGCTCAAGGCATATGACCGGAAACGCCAAGTGGTTCTCCAGTCTTAGTCCTGTTGTCGGAAAAGAGTTTATCCCTTCGACGACAATAGCAAAGGTAAAGTGTTGTCTTGTGGGTCGGTGCGAGTTAATGACCACTTTGTGTTGCGCGATGTTGCTCTTGTTTCTAACTTGCATTTTAACCTTCTTTCTGTTTCGCAACTTTTCGATGATGACTATGAGATTCATTTTAAACCGAATCTCAGTCGTATTTTAGATCCTCAGGGCAATCTTGTATGTTTGATTTCGCCCTTTGGGAAAGTCTTTCGTGCGAATTTCTCAGAGTCGTTTGGGATTTCTCGTTGTCTTTTGGCTGGACCTTCCTCCTCTGATCTTTGGAAGTGGCATAGGAGACTCAGTCACCTAAGCTTCGACTTGCTTGCAAGACTTAGCTCACTTGGCCTAATCCGAGGATTGCCCATGTTGTGCATGGAGAAGGATCTTGTTTGCCATTCTTGTAGACATGGGAAGATGGTCGCCGCTCCCCACCATCCAGTGACTCAGGTCATGACTAAGCGCCTGTTAACACCAGATTTTCGCACGCACGGAGGTATGACAGATGGGTCCAGCCAGCAGAAAAGAGAAGGATTCGGTAAGCAATCGGAAGGCTGTTTGATCCTTAAGACTTTCGGTGATTACTTGTGCAGTCGGCTATTTCGTGACTCAGTGGCCCCATTCGGGAGATGTACGATACAAGTAAGACTGGCTTGCATGGGAAGATACGTGGAGACGGAAGACGCCGAAAGGATTAGGAATATGATTTATATCTTTCCTTATTTTGGTCGTAATCGTCTAGGATTCATGTTTCGTCTAGGGTATAAATATAAGCCCTCGACCATTGTAAAACTGTTCACAACCACATCAATACAAACCGGCCCCGTGCCATCTTCGAGTCCTTAAGTCATGTCGTCGAGTTCTTCGAGAGGAATCATCGATCCGTCGACCTCCGTAAGTACCGGCAACCTTTCTATCATGTCTTGTATCATGCGGTGGATTTAGATATGTGAAGGACCGAGAAGCAACCAGGAAGCGACCAGAGGGGGGTGAATGGGAGCTTCAAATTTTCCTTTTGGAAACTTGTTGCCTCTGTCCCGAAACTCAACCCCAAGAATAACCCCTAGACCTCGTAAGTGTCCTCGACCCTAGATGTGGGGTGGATGCTTCCACGAAGCACAGCAAGACACTCTACGGCTCTAGAAACTCAACGCAAAAGGCGGAAACCAAATCCGACAACAAGCGAGCAAACTGCGAGCGAGACAGTGCAAAATAGTACTGACCGGACTCTGGCCTGCGTCCGGTAAGGGAGCACCGGACGCATCCGGTCGTACGAAAACGGATTTTGGAGCTCTCTGTGTTGGACCGGACTCACCAGAGTCGAGCGTCCAGTCAGTGTACAGAGCGTCCGGTCGCGCAAGCCAAGGAGAATGAACAGTGCGAGGAGCGAGTCCGGTCACTAGCAAGATCCAGCGTCCGGTCAGCTACAGGAAAACTCCGCCTGACATTCAACCACCGGACGCACGAGGCAGCGTCCGGTCAGCCCGAGTTTCTACTGTTCGTCCACCGATTCCAACCGATCTCACTCAAAACGAATCCTCTAGGGATCAAACTTGGTGAGAGGAGTCACAAGGAGAATAGTGAGCTATCTCTAAGAGATCATGGCTCGAACCTATTTCCAAAACGGTGAATCGACGAAATTCGAGGGAAGGGAGAAAAGCTTTACCTGAAACTAAAATTGATCGATCTCCTAGACCATGAGGTTAGAGGTGAATTCCTTCGGTGGAAAGAAGTGCCTCACGATCTAGAACAACTTGGTTCAAACGGATTTGCAAAAGATGAACCGAGCAAAGAGATCAAGCGACGGGAAAAACATGGAGAAAAGGATTCCGCGAAGAACACGAATGAAACGCGAATCACAACCATGAGATTGCAACCGTGTGGCTACCACACGCTACAACAGTGAGGTTAAGGCCTCACTTCCTGAAAATCTCATGAACACAGAGGTATTTTTCTCTTCTCTGTGGATCTCAGGTTCGCTACAGCAGGGGAGAGGGAGAGCAGGAAAACCTAGAAGCAAAAGAGCAAATGACTGAGATATTTTGGGGAGGAGGGTGTCTCCCCCTACTTAACCTATTCCTAATTCCTACTCTATTCCTATTCTACCCCTCTCTACTTACAGAGCGAACCAGCTAAACCCTAAGGTTATTCTGGACCAATTCGGTGGTAAGTAGATCCGACGGCCACGCCCGCACAACTCGTAGCGTTGCCTCGACGCAACCTCCCGATTGCCGCCACGTGCCGCCACCGCTCCGTGTCCTTTTCCTGGACGTCACACCCCCGGTTTTGAGGCCCAAACCGGGAAACCAGCCTTCACAGCCAACCCCAGGTTTTGAGGCCTAAACCGGGAAACCAGCCCACCAGCATCTGAGTTTTGAGGCCCAAACTCAGCAAACCCGCAGCGCCCAGGTTTTGAGGCCCAAACCTGGAAACCGTCCTCAGCCCGAGTTTTATGGCCAAACTCGGAAACCCTCAGCACCCAGGTTTTGAGGCCCAAACCTGGAAACCGTCCACCCGATGGTTTTTCTCTGGCTCTACCACCAAACCGACGTCGTAGAAGGGATGCACCGCCCGTGCACCCCGTCCACCGACACGTGTCCCCAAGTCCACGACTCAGGCAACACATGACCGCAAGTCTTCGCTCGTCGCTGTCCCAGGCTGCCAGCCACCACAGCTGATCCTCGGGCCACAGGTCCCTCAGTCCAGGCCTCACGTCCGCCCTTCGCCACTCTCGTTCCATCGGCACGGCACGTCTCTACTTGACCTTCACCTTGCCTCTGATCACTATTTCTGTGCTCGACACCTGCACAACACAAGCCAAAGAACATGCGCATCATCCCAGTTGACAATCACTCATCACTCAGAGACTCGGCATACACCCATGTATCCGCAATCTCCCCCTTGATGAGTGCATTGTCAACTACCAACATAAATCATAAAGGAAGCAGAAGAAGGAAGAAGGAGAAGAGAGAAAAACTCAACCAAATGACCCAAAAGCATAGCAAAGCTGAAGAAGGTCAAGTGGAAAGAGCAAGACAACTTGGTCCCCAAAGACATGGGCAACGGCTCGACGCGACCAAGCAAACCAAAGCTAGCCCTCAAGAAGAGGTAGAACAGGCTCAACACCGCTAGCAAATACCAATTGAAAATATCAAAGCAAAATGCTAGTCCCTCAAGATAGAGGCACAGAGGCTCAACACAACTAGCAAAGAAGCTCGATACCAATGCCTTATGCCCAACAGGAAGCAGCAAGAAACTCCCCCTCGAATAGTGCAAACAACCAGGAAAACTCCCCCTTAGTTCAAACGGAGGGTAATGATTTGCAATTTCTCCCTCTTAGTTGAAAATGCACCATCAAGCAAAAAGAGCCGAAAGCAATGTTCTCTCCCTCAGATACTGCACCATCAAGAGTGCCAACCAGAGAAGTTCTCCGACTCACAAGAGAAGTTCTCCCCCTTCCAAAATGCATATGAGTCAAAATGCAAGTTACCACTTCAGGAAAAGAGTCAAGAGAATGCAAAGATGCTCTAAACAGTATAGCTCCAACGACTCACTGGAAAGCATAAAAGCTGGCAAAGGTTCAAACTGATCACCAAATGTGAACTATGAACATATGAGCAGAGTGAGCAGTTTTTAGCCAAAAAGGTATTCACCATCAAAATAGCACTACACATGTATAGACAGGAAAACAGCAAGTGCTAATCATGTATACAAGGTGAACTACCCCTAGCAAAGTTCAAACATCATGCTATAGAATGAAACATACACTTGTGATTTCAGTTTTAAATCAGAGTTGCAGCGGTGAAATAACACAAGTTCAGAATTTTAGCAGATGTTTGCGAGAGGTTGACAGCTTGTCATTGCCTAACTTATCAACCGAGCGAAGCCTATGCAAAATGCAATCAGAAGCTTAAAGCGTCGGTTTCGGTCATACACTACACGGCTCGAGTTTAACTCAAATGTGCAATGAGAAACAGTCTCGATACCGTGATGTATTGACAAGTAGTCCCATCTCGATCTTTTCAGTTCACTAAAACTTGGTTCAATTTTATTGACAAGATATGAACAAACCAAGCAAGTGAGAGACTCAGAACTAGAGACATAGCAACCTAGCATAGATGAAAAGCACGAGTGAACTCAACACATCCTACACATGTGTAACATCCCGGCCTAAGGCTTAATAGGAATAATAGGATACTCATACCAACAAGTTGCAACTTATTTTTCGGAAGCCCATCTCCAAAGAACTCTAAAGTTAAGCGTGCTTGGCCTGGAGAAATTTAGGGATGGGTGACCGACCGGGAAGTTCTTCCCGGGTGCGCACGAGTGAGGACAAAGTGCGCAGAAAAGACTGGTGTTGGTCTGTGAGGGAAGTCTATGTCCTAGAAAAGCTGCCAAATGTAAGTGGGCCCGGCCGCGTGGAGGCGGGACGTTACAGAATGGTATCAGAGCCGACTCTCGCGGTTTCACGGGCGCGTGTGTCGCAGTTGCTCACACATGAAGATCATGGCTGGTGTGGACCCGGAGTTGTCACACAGCATGGCACATGTGTTGGCACTGGACACACGGACGTGCCCAAGAGAGGACGTTCCTGGCTTGGGATTGATTGACGAGGACGTCGATCTCTTAAGGGGGTGAGGATGTAACATCCCGGCCTAAGGCTTAATAGGAATAATAGGATACTCATACCAACAAGTTGCAACTTCTTTTTCGGAAGCCCATCTCCAAAGAACTCTAAAGTTAAGCGTGCTTGGCCTGGAGAAATTTTGGGATGGGTGACCGACCGGGAAGTTCTTCCCGGGTGCGCACGAGTGAGGACAAAGTGTGCAGAAAAGACTGGTGCTGGTCTGTGAGGGAAGTCTATGTCCTAGAAAAGCTGCCAGATGTACGTGGGCCCGGCCGCGTGGAGGCGGGACGTTACAACATGCTAGTTGCATATGTCAATGGTGAACATTTTTAATTTCAAGTTTGTTAAGCAAATTCACCATTCAAAAACTAGCTCAGCTCACAACATGTACGAGTGATCAGAAAGAGCATAAGCTACAAGCATCATCATAAGCATCGGAGCATACTACATAGAGCATAGTTACATTCTAATGAGTATATAAATGAAGCTCAGAATGTAAATGCGTATGCTAAAATGTAAAAGGAAACAAAAGCAAACGAAAAAGAGTCAGTCTATTATACAAGAACCAAAAATGTTTTCCCAATCTAAAAGGGGAAACACACACCAAGCTCACCTCTCAACCAATTAAAAGTTGATTGGTCCAAAGGCTTGGTGAAAATATCTGCCAACTGATGATGAGTATCGACATGGCGAAGGTCGATATCACCCTTCTCATAGTGGTCTCGCAGAAAATGAAAGCGCACATCAATGTGTTTGGTCTTCGAGTGAAGCACGGGGTTCTTAGCAACGCTAATAGCACTCGTGTTGTCCCAAAGCAAAGGAACGCGAGAAAAACTCAGACCAAAATCACGCAAAGTGGCCATCATCCAGAGTAACTGGGAACAGCAGCTAGCCGCAGCAACATACTCAGCCTCCGTGGTAGACTGGGCGACACTAGACTACTTGCGAGAATACCACGATACAAGAGAAGAACCAAAAAACTGGCAAGTCCCAGAACTGGACTTGCGATCAATGCGGCAACCAGCAAAATCGGCATCAGAATAACCGCAAAGCGAGAGGGTGGAGGAAGCAGAATACGAAATCCCAAATGCTGGAGTGAAGGATAAGTACCTCATTATGCGCTTGACCGCTTGACGGTGAGAAGTGCGTGGCGACGACTGAAATCGCGCGCACAGACACACCGCGAACTGGATGTCCGGGCGTGACGCCGTCAGGTACAGCAGCGACCCGATCATACTCCGGTACTCCTTCTGGTCCATTGCTTCTCCCTCCTTGTCCGCATCCAGGGCCGTCGTGGTCGCCATGGGTGTTGGAAGAGGCTTGGCCTCACCCATGTCGAATTTCTTCAAAATGTCCCTGGTGTACTTGCCCTGGTGCACAAACGTTCCTTCCCGGGATTGCTTGATTTGCAACCCGAGGAAAAATGTTAGCTCGTCCATCATGCTCATCTCAAACTCCCTGCTCATAGTATCTGCAAACTTGGCAACCAAAGCATGAGAAGAACCACCGAAAATGGTATCATCCACGTAAATTTGGACCAAGAGAGTATCAGTGCCTTGCTTGAGGAGAACGAGCGTTTTATCTACACATCCCATTTTAAAACCCTTAGCAAGCAAAAAGGTTTTCAACCTATCATACCAGGCTCTAGGGGCATGTTTCAAACCATACAAAGCTTTGTGATGTTTAAAGACATGGTTTGGAAACTTGGGATTTTTGAAACCGAGGGGTTGTCTAACATACACCTCCTCCTCTATGTAGCCGTTTAAGAAGGCACTCTTGACATCCATTTGAAAAAGTTTGAAACCTTTGGATGCAGCAAAAGCCAAGAGTATCCTAATTGCCTCTAAACGAGCTACAGGAGCAAACGTCTCCTCATAGTCTATCCCCTCCTTCGGACTATATCCTTGGGCTACGAGTCTGGCCTTGTTTCTCACAACATGGCCATCTTCTCCCTGTTTGTTTTTGAAAACCCATTTTGTCCCAATTGAGTGACACTCAGAAGGTGGAGACACTAGAACCCAAACCTGATTTCTCTCAAAGTTCTCAAGCTCCTCATGTATGGCATTGACCCAATCCGGATTCGTCAAAGCGTGTCCAACATCTCGGGGTTCAAAATCAGCAACAAATGCAGAATGGGCAAAGTGAGAGATTTGCCTTGACCGGGTGACACGTTCATCGATGCTGCCGATCATCTGCTGAGGCGGGTGCTGGCACTGAATCTGTCATGGCGCCTCCCTTGTCAAAGTGGCCTCCCCCTCAACAGCAGCTGGTGCCTCCTCGGGTACAAAGGGTACCGCTCGAGGTGGCGCATCCCACGGCCCCAGGAAGAAGAGGTGTCGGGGCCGTGAGTCATCGTAGAAGCCGCTCTTGGCGGCACAACAGGTGGAGGAGGTGCTGAGTCATCTATCCCTTTAATACCTTCTTCTTAATCATCGAAAAGAGGCTCGCCAACCTCGTGATCACCTGCACGCTCAAAACGAGAAGAAGGACAAACCATGGTCTCGTCGAAGGTGACATCAGATGTCTCCATGACTCGGTTAGTGTCAAGGTTAAGTACACGATAAGCTCGAGTGTGAGTGCCATAACCCAAAAACACACCGTCAGAAGAGCGAGACTCAAACTTGTCCAAGTCGCCCTTTTTGAGTATAAAACAGTGGCAACCAAAAACTCGAAAATAACTCACCTTGGGCAGTTTTCCAAAACGCAACTCATAAGAAGTCTTTTTCAAGAAAGCTCAGAGAAAAATGCGATTGGAAATGTAGCATGCAGTGCTCATAGCTTCGGCCCAATATCGCCTAGGAGTCTTATGCTCATCGAGCATCGTCCTGGCCATCTCTACAAGGGTCCGATTCTTCCTTTCTACAACACCATTCTGTGGCGGTGAGTAGGGGGAAGAAAACTGATGCTCTAAACCCAAAGAGTTACAAAACTTCTCAAAATCCGAATTCTTGAATTCAGAACCATTATCACTCCTAATAGCTCGCATCGAGTTCAAAGGGAACTCATTCTGAAGATGCAAAATCAGATTGCGAGCAAAGGAGAAAGTCTTGGTCTTCTCAGCTAAAAAGAAGACCCACGAATATCTCGAAAAGTCATCAACAACAACAAGCACATACCACTTCCCCCCAACCGAGCTCACCCGAGCCAGACCAACAAGGTCCATGTGCAAAAGCTCTCTAGGGTGCTTGGTCATGACCTGAGTCACTGGATGGTGGGGAGCGGCAACCATCTTCCCCTGTCTACAAGACTGGCAAATAAGATCCTTCTCCATATGCAACTTGGGGAATCCTCGAATTAGGCCAAGTGAACTAAGCCTTGCAAGCAAGTCGAAGCTCAAATGTCCAAGTCTCCTATGCCACTTCCAAAGATCAGAGGAGGAAGGTACAGCCACAAGACAACGAGAAATGCCAAAAGACTCTGAGAAATCCGCACGAAAGACTTTCCCAAAGGGCGAAATCACACAAACAAGATTGCCCTGAGGGTCTAAAATACGAGTGAGATTCGGTTTAAAATGAATCTCATAGTCGTCGTCGAAAAGTTGCGAAATAGAAAGAAGGTTAAAATGCAAGTTAGAAATAAGAGCAACATCGCGCAACACAAAGTGCTCATTAACTCGCACAGACCCACGAGACAGCACCTTACCTTTGCTGTTGTCGCCGAAGGTAATATACTCCTTTCCGGCGACCGGACTAAGACTGGAGAACCACTTGGCATTTCCGGTCATGTGCCTCGAACACCCGGAATCCACCAACCAAACGTTCTCCAATCGCTTTACCTACATCAATAAAAAGACATAGGGTGAGCATACGGTCCAACACGGGGGTTAGTGAAGTGGGAAGAATACCAGTATTGGGCCGGCTGCTCAAAAGAACGGTCAGTGTAAAAACCATTCCTAGCACACCTACGAAGGAAGTGATCACCACGTTTAGACAGACGTGGTCCGCTGGGGAAGGAGCGTGAAGGACTGAGAAAGCACTAGCAAGGCGACCAGAGGGGGGTGAATGGGAGCTCAAAATTCTTCTCAGAAACTTTGCCAAATGTCCCAAAATCAACCCCGAGAAATGGCGACCAAAACCGAGATGCTCACGACCCTTGGAAGAGGGTGGATGATCCCTAAGATCACAGCGGAGCACCACCAAGAAGAAGCAAACCAAACTCCAAAAGTTCCGGCTCGAACACAACCCCAAAAACCAAGTCCCGGACGTAGATAGACGACTACATCGAGAAACTCCTAAATACATATGCTAACAAGTAGCAAAGATACCTAGAGAGGCTCCTTGGTCAACTACAGGGCCAAACGAGAAGTCCGGAAACCAAGCGAACAAGCCGGGAGAGCAAACGCACTAAACCGGAAGACTCAGGCAATTCCCGGACTGTCCGGCCCTGGGGTCCCGGACTGTCCGCGGTACCGCCGGACTGTCCGCGGTTCACTGGCGGACTGTCCGCCGGCAGAAAACAAAAAACAGCAAGGTTGTTGAACCCTTGCTGGACGACTCACGGACTGTCCGCGACTTTGACCTGCGGACTGTCCGCCGGTCACCCGAGGCAAGAGCAGTCAAGGCTGCGCGACCACTGCTCCGTCGGACCCCGATGCCCGGACAGTCCGCGGGCCAAGTGGCGGACTGTCCGCGGCCCCTGCAGAGAGGGCAATTTTGATCGCCCCTCTCCCAAATCTCTCCAAATCCGATCCAAATCAAAATCCCAAGTTCCCAAACTTGGAGAAGATGATCACGGGGTAGTTAGGAGACTATCCCCAAGAAATCATCCGCTCAAAACAACCAAATCACCGGGAAATCAAAAGGGAAGGTGGATGAACGGAAAAAGTGCCACAAAAACGAAATCAACTTGATCTACTTGCTCGTAGGGAGATAGATGAATTCCTTCGGTGGAAATGATCTCCTTTCAAATACGAACAAGTTGATTCAAACGGATTTCGCAAAGACGCACGGGAGAGAGAGATCGAGTGATGGGAAAATCGTGAAGAAATGAAGAACACGAGGAACACGAATCAAAACACGAATCAAGTCATCGATCTGCACTGGAATCGTGAGATTATGGTCTCACTTCCTCACAATCAACAGTACACAGAGGCAAGTCTCTCTGCGGATCTCAGCTAGCTACAGCAGGGGATGGGAGAGCAGGAAACCCTAAGTGCGAAAGAGCAAATGACTGAGATGACTAACTGAGATAAGGGGAGGAGGGTGTCTCCCCGACTACTTATCCTAATTCTAGTCTAAGTACAATTCCTACTCTACCCCTCTCTATTCTAATTACACAGCGAACCAGCTAAACCCTAGGGTTATTCTGGACCAACTCGGTGGTAGGTGTATCCGACGGCCACGTCCGCACAACTCGTCCGCGTTGCCTCCACACAACCTTCCGATTGCCGCCACGTGCCGCCCTCGCTCTGCACCCCCGGTTTTGTGGCCCAAACCGGGAAACTAGCCTTTTCCAGCTATCCCCCGGTTTTGAGGCCCAAACCGGGAAACCAGCCTCCAAGTCCAACGCCTGAGTTTTGTGGCCCAAACTCAGAAACCCGCAGCGCCCAGGTTTTGAGGCCTAAACCTGGAAACCGTCCTCAGCCCGAGTTTTGTGGCCAAACTAGGAAACCCTCAGCCCGAGTTTTGTGGCCAAACTCGGAAACCGTCCACGCCCAGGTTTTGAGGCCCGAACCTGGAAACCGTCCATCTGATGGTTTTTCTCTGGCTCTACCACCGAACCGAAGCTGTAGAGGCGATGCACCGCCCGTGCACCCCGTCCACCGACACGTGTCCCTAGGTCCTCGATCCGGGCAACACCGTGCCCCGCAAGTCTTCACTTGTCGCTGTCCCAGGCTGCCAGCCACCAGAGCTGATCCTCAGGCACTCTAGTCCCTCAGTCCAAGCCTCACGTCCGCCCTTCACCGCTCGGTTCATCGGCATGGCACGTCCGCCGCACGGCACGCCCATCCTTCACCGCACCCGGTCCGTAGGCACGACCCGTCTCAACTTGACCTTCACCTTGCCCTCGATCACTGTCTCCGTGCTCGGCACCTGCACAACACAAGCCAAAGACCCTGCGATCAAACCCGTTGACAATCACTCATCACTCAGAGACTCGGCATACACCCATGTATCCGCAATCTCCCCTTTGATGAGTGCATTGTCAACTACTCACACAAATCATAATGGAAAGAAGAAAGAAGGAAGGAAGAAGAAGAGAGAATTCGACCAAATGACCCAAAAGCCTAGCAAAGCCGAAGAAGGTCAAGTGGAAGAAGCAAAACAACTTGGTCCCCAAAGACATGGGCAACGGCTCGACGCAACCAAGCAAAGCAAAGCTAGCCCTCAAGAAGAGGTAGAACAGGCTCAACACCGCTAGCAGATACCAATTGGAAACTCCAGAGAAAAAAGCTCAAAACCAATTGAAGCCGAATGAAAATCGAAGCAAAATGCTAGTCCCTCAAGATAGAGGCACAGAGGCTCAACACAACTAGCACAAAAAGCTCAAAACCAATGCCTTTCGGCCAAACATGCTCCGAACCAATTGGAATGACTCCAAACCAAAAGAGAACCAATCGATCGAAAAACCCTAAAAATGTTTGCTAGTCCCTCAAGATAGAGGCAAAGGCTCAACACAACTAGCAAACTCCCCCTCGACAAGTGCAAGCAACTAGGAAAACTCCCCTTAGTTGAACATCCAGGAGTATATGATTTGCAAAAACTCTCCCCCTTAGTTGAAAATGCACTTATCAAGAAAGGCATCAAGGCAAGAAACTCCCCCTTCCAACATGCATATGAAGTCAGAAATGCAAGTTAGTAGCTTCAGGCATATATTCACAAGAGTGCAAAGATGCTCTAAACAGTAGAACTCCAATGACTCAACTAGGCACTCAAACAGCAAAGGCTCAAACTGATCACACATACGAAATATGAACATATGAGCATGTGAGCAGTTTTTAGCCAAAAAGGGGGTCACCATCAAAATAGCACTACACATGTATAGACTGGAATCCAAACGAGTGCTAAACATGTATACAAGGTGAACTACCCCTAGCAAAGTTCAATCATCATGCATAGGAATGAAACATACACTTGTGATTTCAAATTAATATCGGAGTTGCAGCGGTGAAAATTTCACAAGTTCAATTATTAGCAAGTGATTGCGAGAGGTTGAAAGCTTGTCATAGCCTAACTTTTCAACCGAGCGAAGCCTATGCCAAAGCAATCAGAAGCTTAAAGCTGCGGTTTCGGTCATACACTACACGGCTCAAGTTTAACTCAAAGTGCAATGAGAAACTGTCTCGATACCGTGATGTGTTGACAAGCAGTCCCATCTCGATCTTTTCACTTCACTAAGACTTGGTTCAAATTTTAAGCAAGATATGAACAGACCAAGCAAGTGAATGACTCAGAACTAGAGACATAGCAACCTAGCATATATGAAAAGCACGAGTGAACTCAACACATCCTACACATGCTAGTGGCATATCTCAATGGTGAACATTTTCAGATTTTAAGTTATTAAGCAAATTCACCATTTCAAAAATAGCTCAGCTCACAACATGTACTCGTGATCAGAAAGAGCATAAGCTACAAGCATCAACGTAAGCATCGGAGCATACTACATAGAGCATAGTTACATTCTAGTGATTATAGACATGAAGTTCAGAATGTAAATGCGTATGCTAAAATGCAAGAGAAAAGAAAGACAAATGAAAGAAAGTCAGTCTACTATACAAGATCCAAAAATGTTTCCCCCATCTAAAAGGGAAAACACACACCAAGCTCACCCCTCAACCGATTAAAGGTTGATTCGTCTAAAGGCTTGGTGAAAATATCATCCAGTTGATGATGAGTATCGACATGGCGAAGGTCGATATCACCCTTCTCCTGGTGGTCTCGCAAGAAATGAAAGCGCACATCAATGTGTTTGGTCTTCGAGTGAAGCACGGGGTTCTTAGCAACGCTAATGGCACTCATGCTGTCACAAAGCAAAGGCACGCGAGTAAAGCTCAGACCAAAATCACGCAAAGTGGCCATCATCCAAAGCAACTGGGAACAGCAGCTAGCCGCAGCAACATATTCAGCCTCTGTAGTGGACTGAGCGACACTAGACTGCTTGCGAGAAGACCACGAAACAAGAGAAGAACCAATAAATTGGCAAGTCCCAGAAGTGGACTTGCGCTCAATACAGCAACTAGCAAAATTGGCATCCGAATAACCGCAAAGGGAGAGGGTGGAGGAAGCAGAATACCAAATCCCGAACTCAGGTGAGAAATGAAGGTACCTGAATATGCGCTTCACTGCCTGACGATGAGATGTGCGCGGCGACGCCTGAAAGCTCGCACACAGACACACCGCGAACTGGATGTCAGGGCGTGTCGCCGTCAGGTAGAGTAGCGACCCGATCATGCTTCGGTACTCCTTCTGGTCCACTGCTTCTCCATCCACATCCGCATCCAGGGCAGTCGTCGTCGACATGGGTGTTGGAAGAGGCTTGGCCTCACCCATATCGAACCGCTTCAGCAAGTCCTTGGTGTACTTTCCCTGGTGCACAAACTTCCCTTCTCGGGATTGCTTAATTTGCAACCCGAGAAAGAATGTCAGCTCGCCCATCATGCTCATCTCGAAATCCCTGCTCATAATATCTGCAAACTTGGCAACCAAAGCGTGAGAAGAACCACCGAAAATGATATCATCCACGTAAATCTGGACCAAGAGAGTGTCTTTGCCTTGCTTGAGGAGAAAGAGTGTTTTATCTACACATCCCATTTTAAAACCCTTAGCAAGCAAAAAAGTTTTCAATCTATCATACCAGGCTCTAGGGGCTTGTTTCAAACCATATAAAGCTTTGTGAAGTTTAAAAACATGGTTTGGAAACTTGGGATTTTCAAAACCGGGGGGTTGCTCAACATACACTTCTTCTTCTATGTAGCCGTTTAAGAAGGCACTCTTGACATCTATTTGAAAGAGTTTAAAACCTTTGGATGCAGCAAAAGCCAAGAGTATCCTAATAGCCTCCAAACGAGCTACAGGAGCAAAAGTCTCCTCAAAGTCTATCCCCTCCTTCTGACTATAACCCTTGGCCACAAGACGCGCTTTGTTCCTCACAATGTGGCCGTCCTCTCCTTGTTTATTGTTGAAAACCCATTTTGTCCCAAAAGGATTACAGTTAGGAGGAGGAAGAACTAGAACCCAAACTCGATTTCTCTCAAAGTTTTCTAACTCCTCATGCATGGCATTGACCCAATCCGGATCCGTCAAAGCATGTCCAACATCTCGGGGCTCAAAATTAGCAACAAAAGCAGAATGAGCGAAGTGAGAGATGTGCTGTGACCTGGACTGAGTAACCCGTTCGTCGATGCTGCCGATCATCTGCTGAGGCGGGTGCTGGCGCTGAATGTGTCGTGGCGCCTCCCGGGCTGAAGTAGCCTCCCCCTCAACAGCAGCTGGTGCCTCCCCGGGTACAAATGGTACCGCTCGGGGTGGCAGATCCCACGGCCCCCAGGAGGAAGAGGTGTCGGGGCCGTGAGTCATCGTAGAAGCCGCTCTTTGCGGCACGGCAGATGGAGGGGGTGCTGGATCATCCATACCTTCAGCACCCTCGTCCTCGTCATCGAAAAGAGGCTCACCAACCTCATGATCACCTGCACGCTCAAAACAAGAAGAAGGTCAAACGAGAGTCTCGTCGAAGGTGACATCTGATGTCTCCATGACTCGGTTAGTATCAAGGTTAAGTACACGATATGCGCGAGTGTGAGTGCCATAACCCAAAAATACACCGTCAGAAGAACGAGACTCAAATTTGTCCAGGTTGCCTTTCTTCAATATAAAACAATGGCCACCGAAGACTCTAAAATAACTCACTTTGGGCTGTCTACCAAAACGCAACTCATAAGAAGTCTTTTTCAAGAACGCTCTCAGAAAAATGCGCTTGGAAATGTAGCACGCAATGTTCATAACTTCGGCCCAATAACGCCTAGGAGTCCTATGCTCATCGAGCATCATCCTGGCCATCTCAACAAGGGTCCGATTCTTCCTCTCTACAACACCATTTTGAGGCGGTGTGTAAGGGGAAGAAAATTGGTGCTCCAAACCCAAAGAGTTACAAAACTTTTCAAAATCCGAATTCTTGAATTCGGAACCATTATCACTCCTAATTGCCCGCATCGAGTTCAAAGGGAACTCGTTCTGAAGACGCAAAATCAAATTGCGAGCAAAGGAGAAAGTCTCAGTCTTCTCAGCTAAAAAGAAGACCCATGAATATCTCGAAAAGTCATCAACTACAACAAGCACATACCACTTCCCCCCAACCGAGCTCACCCGAGCCGGACCAACAAGGTCCATGTGCAAAAGCTCTCCAGGGCGCTTGGTCATGACCTGAGTCACTGGATGGTGGGGAGCAGCAACCATCTTCCCGTGTCTACACGAGTGGCAAACAAGATCCTTCTCCATATGCAACTTGGGCAATCCTCGGATTAGTCCAAGTGAACTAAGCCTTGCAAGCAAGTCGAAGCTCAAATGTCCAAGTCTCCTATGCCACTTCCAAAGATCGGAGGAGGAAGGTCCAGCCACAAGACAACGAGAAGTGCCAAAAGACTCCGAGAAATTCGCACGAAAGACTTTTCCAAAGGGCGAAATAAAACACACAAGATTGCCCTGAGGATCCAAAATACGACTGAGATTCGGTTTAAAACGAATCTCATAGTCATCATCAAAAAGTTGCGAAACAGAAAGCAAGTTAAAATGCAGGTTAGAAACAAGAGCAACATCGCGCAACACAAAGTGTTCATTAACCCGCACCGACCCGCGAGACAAAACTTTACCTTTACTATTGTCGCCGAAGGTTATGTACTCCTTTCCGGCAACAGGGCTAAGGCTGGAGAACCACTTGGCATTTCCGGTCATGTGCCTTGAGCAACTGGAATCCACCAACCAAATGTCCTCCAACCGTTTTACCTACATCAATAAAAAAACATAGGGTGAGCATACGGTCCAACACTGGGGTTCGTGAAGTAGGAAGAATACCAGTGTTGGGTCGGCTGCTCAAAAGAACGGTCAGTGTAAAAACCATTCCTAGACTGTCTACGAGGATAGCGATCACCATGCACAGGAAAACATGGTCCGCTGGGGGAGAAGCGCTCACCGTGATACTCCAAACGCGGTGGGGGAAAGCGCTCAACAAAACCTCCGCCACGGGGTCCGTAGCCTGCAAAAGCAGGACCCCGTCGGGCACTCTCTCTACGAGGCCTAGGCCTAGCAACTTGAGGCACTGCGCCTCTAGGCCTAGCATCTCTCCTCGGAGCTTTCTGCAGCCTAGGCCTGGGAACTTGAGGTTCTGGACCTCTGGGCCTAACAGCTCTCTTCTGGACAATCGGCACATGCACACCATGGAAAGGGTGGTACATGTCCGGGTTGTCCATCTCCCTAGCACGGCGCGCCTCTCTCTTGCGCCTAAAGCAGAACTCGCTCAAGTGTCCATCTCTCCCACAGAAATCACAATGATACCTCACCGCACGCAAAGGGGGTTGTTGGTACTCATCGCTGTGGGTGTGGATCACTTTGCCCTTCTGTGGCAAGCACTCCTCCTGAATGGGTGGCATTATGTCAAGCTTGTTCTTGAGGTGGTTTGGCTTAGGTGCCCACACTTGGTTCTTGGGCGGAGCTCTCGGGGGTTCCTCAAATACCCCATCCTTGGTGGTAGGCTTTGGTGGCTCCTTGGGTGGAAGCTTGGTAAGTTTGGGAGTAGTGGTGGAATTGGGCTTCTCACTCGGGTTCAGACCACTCGACTCTCCAATCTTCCCAAAAGCAGAAAGATCAACACCCGGAGCAAAACCTACACCAGGACTTCCAGCAGCTCGCTTGAATTGGGAGATCATCATCCCGAGCTGCGGCTCACTACAAGAGACCCATGACAAGATGGTCCGAAGGTATGTGTTTTCCTCCTCGGTTTGCATCTTGCCATGCTTGACATTCGCAATCTCCTTCTCCAAGCCCTCACACAAAGCACACCTCGTGACACAAGTGCTACCCGAGTTGGCCTTCTCTAAAGACTCAATCTTGGCATTCTTCTCTGCCAACTTGGATTGCAAGACAGGACAAGTCTTGCATGCACCCAACAGCTGCGGCCTAGCACGGAGCTCATCCACCTCTCCAACCAAAGCAGCATACTTGCTCCTCAAAGTGAGAAGATCAGTCATGTGCTTGGTGCACGACTCACACTCACTCTCCTCCGACACAACCACGGTGGACCGAGCGAACTCAAGCTCCTTCACCGTGTCCTCCCACTTCTGCATAAACTCCTTGCGCTCTCTAGCAGCACGCCTAAGCAGTTTATCTTGGCTAAGGAGGGCAGCAGTAAGTTTCTCAACCTCAGCGGAAAGGTCGTCGTAGGTGAGAGATACTTGAGAGGTGTCGTCGTCGTCGTCGTTGTTCCGAGGGGTGTGCTCCAGCTCGCCTCCGACATCATCACCAAGCGCCATGGTGCAGAAGCCGTCGTCGTCGGCGAAGAAGCAGAGACCGTTGAGCTTGTCCTCGATCTTCTTCACCTTCTCGGACTCGTCATCGCTTGAGGAAGCGGAGTCATCATCCGAGCCGTCGACGTCGCTGAGCGTGGCGAAGAATGCACGCTGCTCAGCCTGGGCCTTCTCCAAGTACTTCTTCTTGATGTACTCTTTGTCGAAGCCGCCCCTCTTCTTGCGCCTTGGGGGGACGTGCTTCTCCTGGCGCTTGGAGTTGTACTTGTGCCCATGATCGCCCTTCCCCGAATGCTTGTTCTTCTTGGGGCAGTTGGCGATGAAGTGGTCGGGATCGCCGCACTCATAGCATCCTGAGCGTCCTCCTCCGCGGCAACGGTTCATGCGGTTGTTGTGGAACCGCGTGAACCGGTTGGCAAGCAAAGCCAACTCCTCGTCTCCCAAAGACTCCAGCTGATCCTCTGTGACAGAAAAGAGAGATGAAAGCACAAAGCCAGCAGAGGGGTTAGCGGAAGAACCAGAAACCAAAGCCATAGTCGGGCCGGAAGGATTCTCATAAGAAGCCCTCGCCATGGCATCAATCTCACTGGACTTGAGCTTACTGAAGAGCTCGTCGCACGTGAGGGTCTCATAGTTAGGCGATTCGATGATCGCCTGAACCTTGGAATCCCACACCGACCGATCAAGAGAATGCAAAAGCTTCAAAGCTCTCTCATGATCGTTGAAAGGCAACTGCTCCTTGTTAGCCGTCATCCTATTGACAATCACCTGAAAGCGAGCGAATAAACTTTTTATGCTCTCGCCAGGCTGATGTTGAAAGTTCTCATACTCTCTCTTGAATGACTCGTAGAGCCAGGTTTTGACTTAAGAGGTGCCCTCATGAAAGCGCATGATTGTGGCCCAAATCTCCCGAGCCGTAGAGAGGTGAGAAACGCGATCAAACTCACCCATGCTCAAACAGGAGAACAAGGCGTTACATGCCTGGCTATTGGCCTCGTGCTCATCGATCTGGAGCGGAGTGACACGAGCAGCCAAGACAACGTAATCGTCCCTGTTGCAAATCTCCCAAACAGAAGAGCCCATGCTCTGAAGATAGGCTGACATGCGTATCTTCCAATACGCATAGTTCGTCCCATCAAAGAACGGTGGTTTGCCCACGCCGCGATCCATGTCGCCTTCTGTGGATCCAGAACCAGCTAAGGTGGAAGATCCTTAACCTGCTCCGATAACAATTGAAGGACCGAGAAAGCACTAGCAAGGCGACCAGAGGGGGGCTGAATGGGAGCTCAAAATTCTTCTCAGAAACTTTGGCCAAATGTCCCAAAATCAACCCCGAGAAACGGCGACCAAAATCGTGATGCTCACGACCCTTGGAAGAGGGTGTATGATCCCTAAGATCACAGCGGAGCACCACCAAGAAGAAGCAAACCAAACTCCAAAAGTTCCGGCTCGAACACAACCCCAAAAACCAAGTCCCGGACGTAGATAGACGGCTAAGTCGAGAAACTCCTAAATACCTATGCTAACAAGTAGCAAAGATACCTAGAGAGGCTCCTTGGTCAACTACAGGGCCAAACGAGAAGTCCGGAAACCAAGCGAACAAGCCGGGAGAGCAAACGCACTAAACCGGAAGACTCAGGAAATTCCCGGACTGTCCGGCCCTGGGGTCCCGGACTGTCCGCGGTACCGCCGGACTGTCCGCGGTTCACTGGCGGACTGTCTGCCGGCAGAAAACCAAAAACAGCAAGGTTGCTGAACCCTTGCTGGACGACTCGCGGACTGTCCGCGACTTTGACCTGCGTACTGTCCGCCGGTCACCCGAGGCAAGAGCAGTCAAGGCTGCGCGACCACTGCTCGGTCGGACCCCGACGCCCGGACAGTCCGCGGGCCAAGTGGCGGACTGTCCGCGGCCCCTGCAGAGAGGGCGATTTTGATCGCCCCACTCCCAAATCTCTCCAAATCCGATCCAAATCAAAATCCCAAGTTCCCAAACTTGGAGAAGATGATCACGGGGTAGTTAGGAGACTATCCCCAAGAAATCATCCGCTCAAAACAACCAAATCACCGGGAAATCAAAAGGGAAGGTGGATGAATGGAAAAAGTGCCACAAAAACGAAATCAACTTGATCTACTTGCTCGTAGGGAGATAGATGAATTCCTTCGGTGGAAATGATCTCCTTTCAAATACGAACAAGTTGATTCAAACGGATTTCGCAAAGACGCACGGGAGAGAGAGATCGAGTGACGGGAAAATCATGAAGAAATGAAGAACGCGAAGAACACGAATCAAAACACGAATCAACTCATCGATCTGCACTGCAATCGTGAGATTACGGTCTCACTTCCTCACAATCAACAGTACACAGAGGCAAGTCTCTCTGCGGATCTCAGCTAGCTACAGCAGGGGATGGGAGAGCAGGAAACCCTAAGTGCGAAAGAGCAAATGACTGAGATGACAAACTGAGATAAGGGGAGGAGGGTGTCTCCCCGACTACTTATCCAAATTCTAGTATAAGTACAATTCCTACTCTACCCCTCTCTATTCTAATTACAGAGCGAACCAGCTAAACCCTAGGGTTATTCTGGACCAACTCGGTGGTAGGTGTATCCGACGGCCACGTCCGCACAACTCGTCCGCGTTGCCTCCACGCAACCTTCCGATTGCCGCCATGTGCCGCCCTCGCTCTGCACCCCCGGTTTTGTGGCCGAAACCAGGAAACCAGCCTTTTCCAGCTGTCCCCTGGTTTTAAGACCCAAATCGGGAAACCAGCCTCCAAGTCCAATGCCTGAGTTTTGTGGCCCAAACTCAGAAACCCGCAGCGCCCAGGTTTTGAGGCCTAAACCTAGAAACCGTCCTCAGCCCGAGTTTTGTGGCCAAACTCGGAAACCCTCAGCCCGAGTTTTGTGGCCAAACTCGGAAACCGTCCACGCCTAGGTTTTGAGGCCCAAACCTGGAAACCGTCCATCTGATGGTTTTTCTCTGGCTCTACCACCAAACCGAAGCTGTAGAGGGGATGCACCGCCCGTGCACCCCGTCCACCGACACGTGTCCCCAGGTCCTCGACCCGAGCAACACCGTGCCCCGCAAGTCTTCACTTGTCGCTGTCCCAGGCTGCCAGCCACCACAGCTGATCCTCAGGCACTCTGGTCCCTCAGTCCAAGCCTCACGTCCGCCCTTCACCGCTCGGTTCATCCGCATGGCACGTCCGCCGCACGGCACGCCCATCCTTCACCGCACCCGGTCCGTCGGCACGACCCGTCTCAACTTGACCTTCACCTTGCTCTCGATCACTGTCTCCGTGCTCGGCACCTGCACAACACAAGCCAAAGACCCTGCGATCAAACCCGTTGACAATCACTCATCACTCAGAGACTCGGCATACACCCATGTATCCGCAGAGCGCTCACCGCAATACTCAATACGCGGTGGGGGAAAACGCTCAACTACAACGCCACCGCCACGGGGTCCATAGCCCACAAATGCAGGCTCCCGCCGGGCACGCTCTCTACGAGGCCTAGGCCTAGGAACTTGAGGCACTGCACCTCTAGGCCTAGCATCTCTCCTCGGAGCTCTCCTCTGCCTAGGCCTGGGAACTTGAGGTTCTGGACCTCTGGGCCTAGCAGCTCTCCTCGGAGCTCTCCTCTGAACATTCGGCACATGTACATCATGGAAAGGATGGTACATGTCCGGGTGTTCATCTCCCTAGCACGGCGCGCCTCTCTCTTGCGCCGAAAGCAGAACTCGCTCAAGTGTCCATCTCTCCCACAATGCTCACAATGGTACCTCACCGCTCTCAAAGGGGGTTGTTGGTACACATGGTTGTGGGTTTGGATCACTTTGCCCTTCTATGGCAAACACTCCTCCTGGATAGGTGGCATCGTATCAAGCTTGTTCTTTAGGTGGTTGGGTTTGGGATGCCACACTTGGTTCTTGGGTGGAACTCTCGGAGGTTCTTCAAACACTCCATCCTTGGTGTTAGGCTTGAGTGGCTCTTTGGGTGGAAGCTTGGTAAGTTTGGAAGTAGTGGTGGAGTTGGGCTTCTCACAAGGGTTAAGACCACTCGACTCTCCAATCTTCCCAAAAGCAGAAAGGTCAACACCCGGAGCAAATCCTACACAAGGACGTCCAACAGCTCGCTTGAATTGGGAGATCATCATCCCGAGCTGTGGCTCACCACAAGACACCCATGACAAGATGGTCCGAAGGTATGTGTTTTCCTCCTCGGTTTGCATCTTGTCATGCTTCACATTCGCAATCTCCATCTCCAAACCCTCACACAAAGCGCACCTAGTCACACAAGTGCTACCCGAGCTGGCCTTCTCAAGAGACTCAATCTTGGCATTCTTCTCTGCCAACTCGGTTTGCAAGACAGGACATGTCTTGCACGCACCCAACAGCATGGGTCTAGCACGGAGCTCATCCACCTCTCCTACCAGCACAACATACTTCCTCCTCAAAGTGAGAAGATCAGTCATGTGTGTGGTGCACATCTCACACTCCTCCTCATCGGTAACAACCACGGTAGACTTGACAGAATCAAGTTCCTTCACCGTATCCTCCCACTTCTGCCTAAACTCCTTGCGCTCTCTAGCGGCACGCCTAAGCAGCTTATCTTGACTAAGAAGCGCGGCAGTAAGTTTCTCGACCTCAGCGGAAAGCTCGTCGTGGGTCAGAGATACCTGGGAGGTGTCATCGTCGTCGTCGTTGTTCCGAGGAGTGTCGCCTCCGACCTCATCACCAAGGGCCATGGTGCAGAAGCCATCATCGTCGGCGAAGAAGCAGAGGCCGTTGAGCTTGTCCTTGATCCTCTTCTTCTTCTCGGACTCGTCGTCGCATGAGGAAGCGGAGTCGTCGTCCGAGTCATCGACGTCGCTGAGCGTGGCGAAGAACGCACGCTGCTCAGCTTGGGCCTTCTCCAAGTACTTGGTCTTGATGTACTCCTTGTTGAAGCCGCCCTTCCGCTTGTGCCTCGCAGGGACGTACTTCTCCTTGCGCTTGCCGGAGTCATACTTGTGCGCATGATCGCCCTTCCCAGAATGCTTGTTCTTCTTAGGACAGTTGGCGATGAAGTGGTTGGGGTCGCCGCACTCGTAGCATCTCGAGCGTCCTCCTCCGCGGTGACGGTTCATGCGGTTGTTGTGGAACCGCGAGAACCGGTTGGCAAGCAAAGCCAACTCATCGTTTCCCAGAGACTCCAACTGCTCCTCTGTGACAGAAAGAAGAGAATGCAAAGCAAATCCTCCAGAGGGGTTAGCAGAAGAACCAGAAAGCAAAGCAATCGATGGGCCAGAAGGATTTTCATAAGAAGCCCTCGCCATGGCATCAATCTCACTGGACTTGAGCTTACTAAAGAGCTCGTCACACGTGAGGGTCTCATAGTTAGGTGATTCGATGATCGCCTGAACTTTGGAATCCCACACCGACCAATCAAGGGTATGTAAAAGCTTGAGAGCCCTCTCATGATCATCAAAAGGCAACAGCTCCTTGTTAGCCCTCATCCTGTTGACAATCACCTGAAAGCGAGCGAATAAACTGTCTATGCTCTCGCCAGGCATATGTCGGAAGTTCTCATACTCTCGCTTGAACGACTCGTAGAGTCGGGTTTTGACTTGAGAGGTTCCCTCATGGAAACGCATGAGGGTGGCCCAAATCTCTCGAGCCATAGCGAGGTGAGAAACACGATCAAACTCACTCATGCTCAAACATGAGAAAAGAGCATTACGTGCTCGGCTATTGGCATCGTGCTCATCGATCTGATGCTGAGTCACACGAGCAGCCAAGACAACGTAATCGGCAGAGTTGCAAATATCCCAGATGGAAGCGCCCAAACTCTGCAGATAGGCCGACATGCGTATCTTCCAATACCCATAGTTCGTCCCATCGAAAAACGGCGGTTTGCCCATGCCGCGATCCATGTCGCCTTCTGTGGATCTGGAACCGGCTAAGGTGGAAGATCCTTAACCCACTCCGATACCAATTGAAGGACCGAGAAGCAACCAGAAAGTGACCAGAGGGGGGGTGAATGGGAGCTTCAAATTTTCCTTTCGGAAACTTGTTGCCTCTGTCCCGAAACTCAACCCCAAGAATAACCCCTAGACCTCGTAAGTGTCCTCGACCCTAGATGTGGTGTGGATGCTTCCACGAAGCACAGCAAGACACTCTACGGCTCTAGAAACTCAACGCAAAAGGCGGAAACCAAATCCGACAAAGAGCGAGCAAACTGCGAGCGAGACAGTGCAAAACAGTACTGACCGGACTCTGGCCTGCGTCCGGTCAGGGAGCACTGGACGCGTCCGGTCGTACGAAAACAGATTTCGGAGCTCTCTGTGTTGGACCGGACTCACCAGGTTCGAGCGTCCGGTCAGTGTACAGAGCATCCGGTCGCGCAAGCCAAGGAGAATGAACAGTGTGAGGAGCGAGTCCGGTCACTAGCAAGAACCAGCGTCCGGTCAGCTACAGGAAAACTCCGCCTGACATTCAATCACCGGACGCACGAGGCAGCGTCCAGTCAGCCCGCCAGCAGCGTACGGTCACCCCGAGTTTCTATTGTTCGTCCACCGATTCCACCCGATCTCACTCAAAACGAATCCTCTAAGGATCAAACTTGGTGAGAGGAGTCACAAGGAGAATAGTGAGCTATCTCTAAGAGATCATGGCTCGAACCTATTTCCAAAACGGTGAATCGAAGAAATTCGGGGGAAGGGAGAAAAGCTTGACCCGAAACTAAAATCGATCGATCTCCTAGACCATGAGGTAAGAGGTGAATTCCTTCGGTGGAAAGAAGTGCCTCACGATCTAGAACAACTTGGTTCAAACGGATTTGCAAAAGATGAACCGAGCAAAGAGATCAAGCGACGGGAAAAACATGGAGAAAAGGATTCCGCGAAGAACACGAATGAAACGCGAAACACAACCACGAGACTGCAACCGTGTGGCTACCACACGCTACAACAGTGAGGTTAAGGCCTCACTTCCTCAAAATCTCATGAACACAGAGGTATTGTTCTCTTCTCTGTGGATCTCAGGTTCGCTACAGCAGGGGAGAGGGAGAGCAGGAAAACCTAGAAGCAAAAGAGCAAATGACTGAGATATTTTGGGGAGGAGGGTGTCTCCCCCTACATAACCTATTCCTAATTCCTATTCTATTCCTATTCTACCCCTCTCTACTTACAGAGCGAACCAGCTAAACCCTAAGGTTATTCTGGACCAACTCGGTGGTAGGTAGATCCGACGGCCACGCCCGCACAACTCGTCGCGTTGCCTCGACGCAACCTCCCGATTGCTGCCACGTGCCGCCACCGCTCTGCGTCCTTTTCCTGGACGTCACACCCCCGGTTTTGAGGCCCAAACCGGGAAACCGGCCTTCACAGCCAACCGCCGGTTTTGAGGCCCAAACCGGGAAACCAGCCCACCAGCATCTGAGTTTTGAGGCCCAAACTCAGCAAACCCGCAGCGCCCAGGTTTTGAGGCCCAAACCTAGAAATCGTCCTCAGCCCGAGTTTTGTGGCCAAACTCGGAAACCCTCAGCACCCATGTTTTGAGGCCCAAACCGGGAAACCGTCCACCCGATAGTTTTTCTTTGGCTCTACCACCAAACTGACGTCGTAGAAGGGATGCACCGCCCGTGCACCCCGTCCACCGACACGTGTTCCCAAGTCCACGACTCAGGCAACACATGACCGCAAGTCATCGCTCGTCGCTGTCCCAGGCTGCCAGCCACCACAGCTGATCCTCGGGCCACTGGTCCCTCAGTCCAAGCCTCAGGTCCGCCCTTCGCCACTCTCGGTCCATCGGCACGACACGTCTCTACTTGACCTTCACCTTGCCTCTGATCACTGTTTCTGCGCTCGACACCTGCACAACACAAGCCAAAGAACATGCACATCATCCCAGTTGACAATCACTCATCACTCAGAGACTCGGCATACACTCATGTATCCGCAATATGATGCAAGTAGTCTCGTACGTTAAGCTTAGTATCGTGCGGCGGAATTAAGCTTATGACGTGAAGTTTTTGCTTATGCCTTGTATCGTGCGGCGGATTAAGTCATGAGCAAAGATAGTTATCGGCTCTATTAGATTTGGTAGATCTAATAGATTCATTAAGTTACCATGTGTTATATGCTTTTTTTATTTAATTCCTGTAACACTTTTTGCCCAATCTAGATTGATCTTTGTTCGGCCTTGTTGCATAAATTTGCTTATGCTTTGCTAATGATAAGATCATGATGGCCGGATCAGCTTTCAATCTAGGTTGTTACATGTTGTGGGTTCATGCATGTCAATCATGTTTATACTCTGATAGAACTGGGTGTCGTGCGGCAGATGCAGGTTTTAGATTAGGTTGATCAAGCTTGTTTGTATGTTCCTTCTTCATGGACCCCAGTTCGGCTATTTTGCCGATTCTGGTTATGCTTACACGAGTAATGTGTTTTTATAGATCTGTCCAGATATATGTATGCTTTTAGCTTCTTATAATTAGATCGTATCATGCGGTGGATTAATCTAATTATAAGGAGTGGTGTGGACTCATAACAAGTGGTATCATGTGATGGATTAACTTTGCTTAAGTTTACACTTGACGGGCTCATGAAGGCTAAACGTGCGGCAGATTAGTTGGATTAGCCTATGCATGTGTTGTTTGGATGGATTTATATTTACAATTTACTTCTTTGTCCTTTTGCTGTTTATGTGTTCGGCATTCGGCATGCTTATGATTTTCATCTCTACATTTGCCGAATGACATTATAGACCTGTTTCGGCAAACAGCTCTCATAGCTGTGTGCCGTCATGGTTGGCTTTCAAAGCCGTATATATGGAACTTTCTGGTCTCACCCAGTATGTTCCAAGGTATTCTCATATTTTTATCCCTTGTTGGTTTTCAGGTCAAGCCGACTGGCACCCGATTGCAGCCAGCCTCGTTCGGCTTGCTGTGTGCCTGGCGCAGAGCGTCACGTTTTGCGTCAACACACTTTTTGGCACGCCCGGTGGGACAACTTCATTTCAAGATGCCTGAGATCAGCGAAGATCAAACCTTCGATGTGAACATGGACGAGTTGCCACCAGAATCAAAGGATTTGGTGCAATGGGTTTATGACGAATTCCAGCGCAAGTGCTTAGAGACTTTCTCCAAGAATAAAAGCGGCAAAGTCTATCAGAAGCAGACGTTCCCGAAGGTTGTTCCTCATCACCAACTTGAGCTGCCTGACGGTAGCGAAGAAGCGGCTCTCCAGAAGATGGCGGAAATGATGCAAAGGATCGTATCAGGAGCAATGACCAATCATCAATCGGCTTTCTTGAACACCTTTCATGCCATCATGGTTAGTACTTTCGGTCCGAGCGCGGATAAGTACTTTGAAGAAGCTGCTGGCCCGATGCAAGGACCATTGTTATTTCAACTATCTCAACGTCGAAAAATTGCCAAGAACAGTGGAGCTGGCCCAAGCACAGGTGGAGTGGTTTCTCAGGAGACGCAACAACCTCCCCAGACCTATGGCCAACTCACGTTTGGCAGAACAGGGAATGTCCCACAATCTGCTTCTAGAGTGTCTCCTGTGGCGAACAGGATACAAAGAGATATGTTTGGAGATGGATATCGGGAGTTTACGGACTATAACTCGATTAATACTCTTCCGAATCCAGGCTACAAGAGTTCGGTAGGACCACATACTGGGGGCAAGCACAAACAACTCCTGATTCAACTGTTGATCTCATCATGCACATAATGGCTGATACGATGCAGAATCAGTTCGGCCTAAAGCCAAAGACTCAGACATATGCTTACAAGTCTCCCTACCCTGAATGGTACAATCGGGTGGCTCTTCCTCCAAGAGTAAAACCTCCCACTGATTTCACCAAGTTTTCAGGTCAGGATGATACCAGTACTATAGAGCACATCAGCCAATACTTGATGCAACTTGGGGAAGCGTCTACAAGTGAAGCTTGGAGGATTCGGTATTACCCACTGTCGCTGATAGGACCAGCCTTATCCTGGTTTGCTTCTCTGCCGACGAATTCTATCAATACATGGACAGAGTTAGAGCAGAAGTTCCACTCATACTTCTTTACCAGAACCAGTGAAAAGAAGTTGGTTGATCTTTTGAGCCTAAGAATGAAGCCCGGCAAAACACCGCAAGAGTATCTGCGCCGATTCAGGGAAACTAAAAATCTCTGCTATTCCTTGAATCTGCCAGATAACCAATTGCCGGAAATAGCCATAGCTGGCATGTTGCCGAGTATTAAAGAAAGGTTGTTCGGCATGGAGTTTGATGACCTCGGACAATTGTCACAAAAGTTGGCAATGATGAGTAATCAAGCCCAGGGATTCAGAAGGAATAATCAATTCCAGAAGGGTGATGTAGCTGCCGGAATGTATCAGGCTTTCCTAGAGGAAGCAGATGAATATGATGATGAAGATGAGGTGGCTGCAGCTGAGATAATCTGGTCTAAAGAGCCAACTCAAGTCAACCAGCGGTGGCTGAGGCAACATAAAGGTACCTATGAATTTGATGTTTTTAAGTCAGATAAACTATTTGAATACTTGCTGAAGGAAGGACGCATCAAGTTGCCGGAAGGTCATCCAATGCTGCTCCCTGAAGGTATCAAAGACAAGAAGTATTGTGGTTTCCACAATACCAAATCCCACTCCATAAATGATTGCCGAGTGTTCAGAGATCGGATCTAGAAGGCCATTCAAGGTGGACATCTGAGGTTCGATGGAAAGATGAAAGTGGACGGTAGTCCTTTTGGGCAGAATATCGTATCCTTCTCTGTTAGTATGATCAGCGCAGCCGATTTTGGGGGTAAGAATAAAATGAAAGTTTTAACTTCTGATAGAGCGAAGGAAGCTAGTGCTGTTGACCCTAATCGGTAGATTACAAAAGGAGAGTTTCAGCAGAAAGTTCGGTTCCAAAATAGCCGGATTAAGACGAGTAACACCTCCAGGCCCAGGGTCATGACACGCATTTTGTTGAATAAGTGGCGTCGGGAACAGGAGCAGTACCAGAAGCAGAGGCTTTATGAAGAGCGGAAGTTCCTGGAAGAGCAACAAGGGTACAAAGAAGAGATGTACCGGGAAGAACGAGAAGATACGAGGGAGCAAGAACGGTTTCATTGGGAATGCTTGTTTTTCCAGTATTGTTGGAATGAGGGCTTGAAGCTGCCTGTTAAAGACAACTGCCCCGAGTGCAATAATCAATACTCTGAGTTTAGGCAGTCTCGAGTCAACCGCCGATCTATCCATGAGAGGCTTGGGCCCCGGTTCCCTGAGGACGATCAGCGTATAAAAATAAATAGTTCCAGAGATCGGCAGGAAAGAAGGTTTGCCGATCCAAATTGGGCTTGCACTGGAGAAGAAGAGTACCATGAGTACGTCTGGCAAAAGGGACAGTGGTGTCCGCCAGGTTTAAGGAAAAGCCAGAAAAGGAGGGTGCAGCGCTTAAGGAACAAAGAATTGACACAAGTAGGCACTAGAGTAAAGCAAGTCTGGCGTCCTAAAGAAAGGCCGAGTGAAGGTAATCATTCGGCTGATACGTGCATGGCATTCTTTCTACCGTCAGAGATTATAGCCCCTGAGAATCAAGATGTCCAAGACGAGGCATATTCAGATTTCGATGAAAGTGAATTTCAGGACCTGTTGGCTCATCTCGTCTTGGCTCAGAGGGCAGTATTTGATAAACCGATCAGGCATTGACACTTGAAGCCACTTTATATGAGAGGGTATGTCAATGGCAAGCCACTGACCAAGATGTTCATTGATGGAGGGAATGCTATAAACATCATGCCGTATACCACTTTCAGAAAGCTCGGCATGACAAGTGAAGATCTGTTGAAGACCGACATGGTGTTGAGAGACTTTGCAGGCAATTCTTCTGATACTCGAGGGGCAGTCCATGTCGAGTTAATGATTGGATCTAAAACCTTGATCACCACCTTCTTCGTCATTGATGGTAAGGGGGCATACAGTTTGCTGTTGGGAAGAGACTGGATACATGCAAACTGCTGTGTGCCGTCGACTGTGCATCAATTCCTTATCCAGTGTGTTGGAGATGATATTGAGATCGTCCATGCTGATGATTCTGAGAGTATTGCTAATACAGAGCCCACCTACTGGGAATATGAGGGTGTCGAGTGTTTCTCTGGAAGAGCTTGGGAGGCAGGTCCTGTGAACGTTTTCGACGAGGATCAATAGCCGATTCAAACGATCGGCTCTCAGAGCAATTTTTAATCCAAACAATGGTAATGGAGAAGGATCGAGACCAAAGTTTCGTATCGGCTGACAAGGAATAAAGTGTTGGTAATGAAGCCGAAATTGGACCGACGTACACAAGTTTGGGTCTCGAGTATGTTTTCAAATTGATGAACCTTTGAAGGATTATGTCTACTTCTCCATTACCAGAAAAGGATCAGGAAAGATTGATACAAGGTGGCGTACAACGGAAGCTTTTAGTGAAATTGAGGATTTATGAAAGACACTTCTATGACTTGGTGATCGTTTCGGGTTGTACGTAATGGCCGATGATCTTATAGTAGAATCGGCCCTTATTTTTTGAAGCTTAAAGGAAAGATGATTAGCGATTTGCTATAGCCAAAAAATGTTAGACCCAGAGAAGGGTGTTCGGCTGTAAAGAGATCATATGCACATCATTTGTAGGTTAAGCCTCGGCACTACTTGTTAAAAGCCGAACGCATGGAAACTATGTAACTCGAGAGATGTTTTTATACAGCCGATGTAAGAGCATCGCCTTTAGCAGAAAAAATGTTTCACATGTGTCAAGTTATAGCCGATATCTTATTTATATCGCCTTCAGTACAGATATTCATAACCTTGGTGGACCTAGCGTTTTTCAAGTTAGCAGGTTCATCGGGGAAAGAGAAAGATGGAGCGCAGTAAGTGCAATGTCGAGTGACGTGACATGTTGAGAGTGGGATTTAGTCGGCTAAGATGACGTCACGCGTTCGGCAAGTGTTCTTCTGAAGAAATGTTGTGAATAAGGAAAGTCATTGAAGAATAAAAAATAAACATTATTCAAAGAAGAGCAAGTTCATCTGCTGCAAACTTCATTTATAGATCTGTCCTAGTACAAACTACTCTCGGAATAATTTATTCACAATGGATTGCGGGTCGATTATCTTGGCAATGGCGGCTGCATGGTTATTATAGATCTCAAGGTCTTCAAATTCATCTGGGTCTCCTGTGAAACCACCTGGTAGGAAGGAATAGTCTTCTTTGGTCCAGGAGTTCATCGCCAATACCCGAAAGAGACCCCGGCATGCACACCTTGGATGACGGCCTGGTCAATGCGGCCATCCAAAACATCGAGACGGGCTTCGGCTGAATCTCCGTGAGCATTCACCTTGAGAGCGATTCTGTTTGCTGCTGCCTTCAGACGGTCATTCTCTGCAGAAAGGGCTAGCAAGGGGAAGGAATATATCGGGCATGGCAAGCTCAACCAGAAGAAGAGGACCGAATTTCTGCTAACCTGTGATGATGCTGCAGAGCTGTTTCCGTTGATCTGCCCATTCAGCTTTCTCAATACTATGCTTCTGGGATGTGGTTTCTAGTTTCTGAGCCTTATCCTTTTCCTCGCGGTATCGAAGAACATTCAAGTGGATTTGCTGAAATAAGTTATCGAGTTCAGGATCTGATAGATTAAGAAGAAGATTAAGAGGAGCTGTTGGATTTACCATTTCTGAAGGATCCCGAGCTTGGTTAGGGAAAGACATCATTCTGAAAGGAAGATGAATGATGAATCAGGGATAGGCAGGCAAGACACACTATTGCAGGAGGGCAAGAAATCAGTTTTTACCCATACCGGTGAGTTGGTGCTTGGCTTCCTCCTGCTTTATCTCTGGTAGGTTGTCTACTGTGATGGTTGCTACCTGCCATTAATGAGAATACAGACAGAAAAACTCTCTTTGGTTTGAGCTAGGGGCCGAGAGTTGGAAAGTCCACAAGTTGAACTATTTGGCTGAAGATAAAGTGGCAGTCTGTATGGAATCATATCTATAGGACTTTGGTTTGCACGCTAAAAGACCAAGCATTGGATTTGGGTTTTTCGCAGCTTATGGGCCGTTATTGGGCCAGGCCAGGTCTTTTGACGACTGAAGAGAGATCATAACTCCAAAAATCAGGAATCTAATAGGGTTCGGCTAAAAGCTTTTCAGTTTCAACTAATCGTCTGAAGCCCGTTTTTGCCGATTGACACTGGGGACGGAGGTGGAAAGGATCTTTAAGAAATATTATCCTGGTTTTGTCACAAGAAACAGAATGTGGAAAAAATGGGGCACACATTGATCTCGAAGGATCAATCACAGATTGATTACAAAGGACGAATAAGGAAACTTCTTATTTACAAAAGGAAGATGCAAGATTACAGTGGCTTAGTTCGTCCACTCCATCCTACGCCTAATCGGGAGAAGGTGATCAAAGGTATCAGCCAGATCTGATTCGGCTGCCTTCATGTCTTCTACGGAGTGTTCTACTCTATCCTCTAGATCTTGTTCACAAACATCAAATCTCTGATAATCTGCACCAGAGTGAATCTTCACGGCGGAGAAGGCTAGTGCCGCTCCGTACCCCATGCCGGATCTAGAGATGATGGGGAGGACACGGTTGACTTCGTTTACCCGTTTCAGAGGTGTTGTGACCATTACATCGGCCGTGACAGCAAGCTTAGCGACGGCAGTTTTGAGAGTGTGGAGTTTGGCCGCCAGGGCTGAAAGAGAAAGAAGTCAGTAGAAGCAGAAAAGAAGAATGAAGGAAAATGATGAGAGGATACTTACCGGTGGCCCTTTTTCGAGCGACGTAACGCTCTTGGGAGATTCGGGTAATTTCCCGATCTTTCCTTTCCAGGTCTAGCTGAAGATCTATAATTTTCTGGGTAAAATCATCGGTGCAAACATCGCTGGTCCTCCTGAACGAGGGTAACGAAATGACGCCGGATACTTCATTTTGAAGACGAGGGAAAGGAAGGAGGAGATAACCTTCTCTTGGAGGTACTGGAAGTGCCGAGCTCGGGACTATGTGTGACGTAACGACCCTAATCCCATGGCCCACTGACCACTATCAACCACTGACAGTCGATCCGTACAGCCAAGAGATTAAGACCGGGTTCGCCACTGGGCTACATCAGTGCCCGATGTCCGCAGGATCATCTCACAATTCAGTTACAATCTCTTGAACATTTTGACAAATAACATCGGAGTAAATAGCGGAAGACTTAGATAACAATAGTTTTACAAACCAGTGTTCAACATAAACTTAAAGTGAAGTTATTACAGACCATAGTTCAAATAGATAGAGTTGGCAGAGTAGCATATGACAACAACTAAAAGATAAAGATACTTCACCCAGCCCAAGGGTGAATAATCACTCATCGGCCTCATCGGCCTCTTCCTGAACAACAGTCACACAGCAGGGTCCAAGGCATACAGAGGAATCTGCCATACCTGCAACATGGGTAAAAGAACCCTGAGTACAAAGGTACTCAACAAGACTGACCCGACTAAAGAAAAGGGAGAAGACTCAGGGATGCAGGCTTAGGGTAGTCAAGGTAAGGCTTTAATCAAGTTCAAGCATTTTGCAGAAAAACATTTTTGGTAAACCTTATTTTAATTTTGAAAGATTCGGTATTCCTTGTTCCATCATAATCCTTGATTCATTTTACTTTCCAAAACAGACCTAGTTGAGAACCACTCCCTGTTGACAGTCAGTGACTAAGTCTCCATAACCGAGGAGCAGCGTTAATCCGGATAAATAATACTCAGCTGAGGGTCCCTATCCACACTGCATATGTAGCACCCAAGCTTGCATATGCCAACTCGTCTACCACGATTCCTCCAAGATTGGGCCCGGTCCTACGCCACCCGGAAGTACAGTACACCACTCCCATCCGGGACTCTAACCCACGTGGGTACATGCTACTTCCGCCATCTCTCCACTCCCAGTGCGCGGTTGTCGGTCCAATCAAGGATTCCTCGGAGCCGAAGCTTTCCGTAGTATGTGAATAGTTGCAAATCTTAGTCAATCAGGCCCCCATACAGGTGGTCCCTAAATTTTCCAGCCAGCGACAAGCACCTCGGGACTCTAACCCAAGAGTACAGGTCCTGTCAGTTTTTCAACCCTGTCCCGGTCGGTGTCAACTGTTGAGTCCCGGACTACAACATGACGGCACCGTACGCAAGGACAACCTCTCCTTCCCATTGACTAGGTACGGATCAGATACTTAGCCAATAGTGGGAGTAAACCAGAAATTCCCATAAATATTCTTAAAGTGATCATACTTTGGAATTGGCATTTTATTGCAAATCTATCATATAGCATTGCTAAGCATTTTACAAATAGTTTTTGAAAAGCAGGTATCGGGTGTACCATTGGTCAAGGTAGATAATGCATCAGATAGGATTTCACTCAACTCCTATCAACCTAATGCAATAATTTAACTCAAAACATTTAAAGAAAACATTTATAAAAGCAAGATAGGGTTAAATGCACCGGGGCTTGCCTTGGATGGCAAAAAGAGCAGAGTCGGGGTAGGTATAGGTGTCGGAGCTTGGGGTTGCCTCGGAGACAGATCCTTCGGTGGCTACCTCGACTTCAGGGCCTTCTTCGTCAACTATACGGATGCAATGATGAATGCTCATGAGAATGATGATATGGACTTAAGGTGCAAGACAATACCACAGATTCAAGATTACTCTTAGGCAAGGCATAATCGAAATCTAGGTTGATCATAAAAGGTAACCATTTCTTCCTTAAGCAAAACTGATTAAACTAGACTTTATCGTAACTATCCTAAGCATCAACCAAACATAGCATCACAAACATCATAGACCAAAGGGTGGGGGTCCATGAACATCAAGCAATCCCAAAAGTCACATCACAGGTCATTCAACGCTAACCCTAATCACCTTTTCTATTTTCTTAATTATTTAAAAAGGTCATTTTATGAAGGTGCTCCAAAAATTACCAAATTAATCCCACAAGTTCATTAGGGTACAAGTATATGGCAAAACAAATTTCATAATTTTTGGAGGTCATTAAGGTGCTCAATTAAATCTAGACATTTAATTAACAAAAGGCACTATTCCTTAATTAAAATAAAGCTCAAAAATCAACTTGTTTCAAATGACTTCAAACTTTCACCAGAGACTTGTCATGGCATAACTAGCTCACAAAAAGTGATCTCATAATTTTTGGAGTTATAAATCATTTTCTAAAAATCCAAAACCATCGTTTATTAATTAAAAGGGAGATTTTTCATTTTCAAATCTTTGCAGAAAAGTCAAGTTTTATATTTTTATAAAATACTTCAGAGCATAAAGAGTCTACCACAAAATTTTCAGAATTTATGGATCAACACAGAAAATCACACAAAAATATGAAATCTGAACACTATTCACATGTATGAGAAAAATAGAAAACAGCACTGTTCTTCTCCTCCGTTCGCCGGCGGCCGGCCGATGGCGGCGGCGCTGCTACGCCGGCCACGACGAGGCGTCTCAGGCGAAACCGAGGAGATGGGAGGCTTCAGGAGCTCACCGTGAGTCGATTAAGCGGCTCGGCGAGGGAAGGGATGAACGGAGGGAGGTGGTCGACGGTGGCCGGCGGAAGGCGCACGGCGGCGATCGTCGACTCGGCGATCCTGTGCGACACAAGCGACCGCAAGGGGTCAGTCAGAGGCGCAAAGGAGCAAGGAAGGTGATGCGGGGGTCGGAGGGAGATGATCAAGGCCGGAGAGGGAGTATTTCATGATCCCGACCTCGACGGGGTTCTCGCCGGAGATGGGAACGGCGAGTTACGCCGGGCAACCAGGGACGGTAGAGACCAAATTGAGGAGTGGGGAAGCTGCACGGGCTCAAGGCGGAGCTGTTGAGCTAGTTGGTTGAGCGGCGGGGGTTCTGTAGTGGGCTGGCCACGGTGGCGGAGATGGGTGAGTGAGCTCGGCTCCGGCGGGCTTTATATAGCCACGGCTAGCGGCCGGTAGAGTGCTCGGAGAGATGTGGACGAGTTCGGCCGAGGCACGCGCAATCGATTGCGAGGCCGAGGGTCAGCGGTTTCGTTGCGCAGGGTCGGGCGCACGGCTCACCGGCGGCGAACGCGTGGCGGCGACGAACTGCGGGCGGTAGGGGCCGGGAGAGAAGGTCAGCGCTCGCGTGCGGGCGCGGAGGGAACCGGGGAACATCGGCGACAGGGTGGAGGCGCGTGGGGAGCAGCCAGGCGTGCGGCACGCGCGACGCCGGCGGCTGGCCATGGCCGGGCCCCCCCCCCCTACCGGAGAAGATAAACAGTAGACTAGGCTAGGGTTTGACCTTTGAGCAGTTTCAGAAATTTGCGAATTGCTCCCAAAATTTGAACTGGGCAACAAAAACTCAAAACATCAAACTTGTTCAGAAAAATGAGATCTACAACTTTGTCAATAAGAACATTTTCAAATTCCAAATAGTTTTTGAATTATTTTCAAAACAGTAAAGGGGACACTTTTTCAAACTTGATTCAAATCAACATTACTCTGGATTTCAAACTGAAACTTGAAAATCTGTAAACATGAAAGTTGTTCCTCTTATCAAAACCTACAACTTTTCTATTATACACTTTTCCAGAAACTCATTAGTTTTTGAACTCATTTTGAAAACTGAAAAGGGGACAAAAACTAGAGTTTGATTGAATTTGAAATAACTCAAAACTTTGTACTGCAACTTGAAAATTTGTAAATACCAAAGTTGTTTCTCTTTGACAGATCTACAACTTTGATTTTTGGACCAATCCCAAATTTTGAATAATTTTTGAATCACAACAAGAGGGATAAAATCCAGGGTTTGGAAATCAGGGTTTTGCAAAGAGATTTGAAATCAAATTCTGATTTTTGAACTTTGTTTAACACAACAAAACTTCAAGACACCAAAGGAACAAGAATTACACAAAGCTAGACACAGAGATGAAATTACCATTTTGCCCTAGTAGAGAGAAGTGGGCTAATTAGGGTTTTTGCAATAGAGTTACTTCACATAAAATGATACACTTAGCAAAATGCATACACATGAAATCATGATCAAGATGCTTAATGATGATATGTCAAGTTAATAACATGCTAAACACCAGAGGTGTTACAGCCTCCCCCCCTTAAAGAAATCTCGCCCCGAGATTCTGCGTCTTAAGGAAGGACAAAGAGGGGATAAGGGCAAAACCTTACATAGACAGAGATTCGAGAAAGTCGGGGTAGTTCTTTGCTAAGAAGTCTTCGGATTCCCAGGTGGCTTCTTCTTCAGAGTGCTGGTTCCACTGGATTTTGTACCATCTTGTGGTAGTTCTTCGAGTAACACGATCCTTGTGGTCCAACACGCGAACTGGATATTCTGAGTAGGACAGATCAGGCTCTAGCTCGACACCTTCAACTTCCACGACATGTTCTGGTACTCTGAGACACTTCTTGAGTTGGGAGACATGGAAAACATTGTGGACAGCGGAGAGATGATCGGGCAACTTCAGCTTGTAAGCTACCTTGCCACAACATTCCAAAATCTCAAACGGACCAATGTAGCGGGGTGCTAACTTTCCTTTGACCCCAAAACGAGTGACTCCTTTGGTTGGTGAGACCTTGAGATATACATAATCTCCAACTTGAAACTTCAGAGGTCGACGTCTCTTGTCAGCGTAACTCTTCTGTCGAGATTGGGCAATCTTCATATTCTCTTGAATCTGCTTGACTTTCTCTTCCATATCTTTGACCAGGTCAACTCCAAAGAATTCTCTTTCTCCGGGCTCAGACCAACTGAGGGGTGTACGACAACGACGACCGTACAGTGCTTCAAAGGGTGCCATTTTGATGCTCTCTTGGTAACTGTTATTATAAGAGAACTCTGCCAAAGGCAAACAGTCATCCCAAGTATCTGCGAAGGTGAGAACACAGGCTCTCAACATGTCCTCCAGCACTTGGTTGACTCGCTCAGTTTGTCCATCTGTTTGCGGATGATATGCCGTACTATGCAAGAGCTTGGTTCCAAGTGAGGTATGGAACGCTTTCCAAAACTTAGCGACAAACTGGGTACCACGGTCAGAGATAATGCTCTTAGGAATGCCATGAAGCTTCACTATGTTGTTCTTGTACAAAGCGGCATACATGGGGACGGTGTAACTGGTCTTCACTGGCAGAAAGTGAGCTTGCTTAGTGAGTCGGTCCACGATTACCCAAATGGAATCAAAACCTTTCTGGGTCTTGGGTAGTCCATTGACAAAATCCATACTAATGTCGTCCCATTTCCAAGCGGGTACTGACAAAGGTTGCAATTCTCCTCCAGGCTTCATGTGTACTGCCTTGACTCTTTGGCAGGTATCACACTGAGCGACATACCGGGCAATCTCAATCTTCATTTTAGTCCACCAGAATCTCTGCTTCAAGTCTTGGTACATCTTGTTGCTGCCGGGGTGAATAGAGAATCTGGTCAAGTGTGCTTCATCAAGGATTAACTGTCTCAATTCAGGCACCTTGGGAACTACTAGACGGTTCTTGAACCAAACAACTCCTACATCATCGATCCTGAAACAATCAGTCTTTCCGGTCTGGATCTTTTCGATGATGTGCTTGATTCCAGGGTTATCCTTCTGAGCAGCAATGACTTGATCCTTGATGGATGTTTCAATGCTGACATTGTTCAAGCTTCCTTGTGGAATCATTTCGATACCCATCCTTTCAAGATCATGGCACAAGGAAAGATCATAGGGCTTCGTCGTCAGACAGTTGCAGTGTGACTTGCGACTGAGGGCATCGGCAACTACATTTGCCTTACCAGGATGGTAATGTACTTGGAGATCATAATCTTTAATCAGCTCAAGCCATCTTCTCTGCCTCATATTCAATTCTTCTTGAGTGAAGATATACTTTAGGCTCTTGTGATCCGTATACATATTGCAGGTGCTGCCTAACAGGTAGTGACGCCAAATCTTCAAGGCATGCACGACTGCTGCTAGCTCAAGATCATGGGTGGGGTAGTTTTCCTCATGTCGCTTAAGCTGTCGTGAGGCATAAGCAATTACTCGTCCTTCTTGCATCAAAACACAGCCCAAACCAGTACCAGATGCATCACAGTATACATCGAAGGGTTTCTCGATATCTGGTTGAGCTAGGACTGGTGATGTAGTTAGCAGTTTCTTCAAGGCTTGAAAGGCTTCCTCACAGGCTGGTGACCAAACAAAATCGACGGAATTCTTCAACAACCCTGTGATAGGCTTGGCGACTCTGGAGAAATCTGGGATGAATCGACGATAGTATCCAGCCATTCCCATGAAGCTGCGAACTTCGCGGACAGTGGTAGGTGGCTTCCAATCCAAGATATCTGCCACTTTTTCAGGGTCAACTGACACACCTTCAGCGGACAGGACATGACCAAGGAATTGAATTCGATCTAGCCAGAATTCACATTTACTGAACTTGGCATACAGCTGGTGATCTCTGAGACGGGAAAGAACGATTCGAAGATGCTTGGCGTGATCTTCAGGAGTTTTTGAATAGACAAGGATGTCGTCAATGAACACGACTACAAATTTATCGAGCTCTGGCATGAACACAGAGTTCATGAGATACATGAAATGAGCGGGGGCATTGGTCAAGCCAAAGGACATGACCAAGTACTCATATAGGCCGTATCTGGTGGTGAAAGCTGTTTTAGGAATGTCTTCTGGACGGATTTTTATTTGGTGATAGCCAGATCTGAGATCAATTTTGGAGAACACTCTGGCTCCAGATAACTGATCAAAAAGAAGGTCAATGCGAGGCAAGGGATATTTATTTTTGATGGTGACCTCGTTGAGCGGGCGATAGTCAACGCACAGACGAAGACTTTTGTCCTTCTTCTTCACAAAGATAGCAGGACAGCCCCAAGGAGATGAACTTGGGCGAATGAGACCCTTGTCCAAGAGCTCTTGCAATTGGATCTTCAGCTCTGCCAACTCTCTGGGAGGCATTCGATAAGCTCTACGGGATATAGGAGCAGTCCCGGGCTTTAGCTCTATGGCAAACTCAACATCACGGTCGGGAGGCAGACCGGGTAGATCTTCCGGGAAGACATCAGGGAACTCACAGACCACGGGAATATCCCTGACTTCCGGTACACAGGCGGCATTCAACTGGGTGGTTGCTGGTTTTTGTGGCATAGGAAGTTGGAGAAGGAGTTTGGAGGTGCTGTTAGGAATATCCACTCTCACAACTCTATTCGAGATGTCTATCATGGCTTTATACTGACACATCCAATTCATGCCTAAGATGACATCTATCTCTTGATTGCGCAGTACTATCATGGTGGTAGGAAAGACATGTTCCCCCAACATTACTGGTATACTGCGGACCACTTCCTTAGTATTTATCCGCCCTCCAGGCGAAAGTATACAGAAACTTTCTTTTAACTCCCCCATGGGTAACTCATGCTTGACAACAAAAGTGCGACTGATGAAGGAATGCGATGCACCAGAATCGAACAAGACGACTGCAGGATGATTGGCAACAGGGAACCTACCGAGCATGACGGGCTCTCCTTCTGGGATGTTACTGACGGTGGTGAAGTAGACTTGCCCGTGCTTCTTGACAAACTTGCCCTTCTGGACGTGCTGCTGCGGTGCACGGTGCTGCTGCTGTGATCCTCCAGGGTCTTTCTGTGCATGCTGAGCATTCTTCTTGGGTTTTGGGCACTCGCGGGCCCAGTGACCAACTTGGCCACAGTTGTAGCATGGATGGTTGAAAGCTGTTTGAGGGGCGGTGATACGAACACCTGGGGCGTTCGGCTGAGTGGCACTTTGCTGGTTGGCATTATGAGTGGTGGCCGCGGTACGAACGACCACTTGCTGATGAGGATATGGGGCACGGTTTTGGTGGTGGCTGGGGTGATAGATGATTCTTGGGCGCTTATGGTTGCTGGAGAAGCTGCTAGACCCAGCCTTCTTCTTCTTCTCTTCTTGGTACTGACGGTTACTTTCCTTGAAAGCGACAGCACGATCAACGACATCATGATAAGATCCGTTGAGGTTGTTGGATAGACCTCTGCGAATCTTAGGGTGCAGACCCCTGAGAAAACAATCTCTCTTCTTCTCATCCGTGTTGACATATTCGGAGGCATACTGGCTCAGGTGGTTGAACTGACCCACATACTGCATCACTGTGGATTCCTTCTGCTGCAGGGCTAGGAACTGATCAAGCTTCATCTTCATCAGACCTGATGGGATGTGGTGTGCACGGAAAGCGGTGCGGAACTCCTCCCAGGTCAACTCATGACCTTCAGGTTGGGCAGCCAAGAGGTTGGCATACCAAGCACTTGCTGGACCACGAAGCTGCTGAGAAGCAAACCGGGGCTTCTGGATTTCAGTGCATCGGATGAGACCAAACTTCTGCTCCATGGTGCGGAGCCAATCATCAGCTTCGAGGGGTTCATCGGCTCTGGTGAAAACCGGTGGACGGGTTTCAGTGAACTCCACATAGGTGGTCTCTTGGTTGTGACGACCACGGTGACCAACATTCTGCTGTCCTTGGTTCTGAGCCATTAGGTTGGCAGCGGCGGCCAAGGCTGCAATGGCATCTGCCAGAGTAGCAGGAACTGGCGGAGGGTTTGGAAGGTTGGCACCTCCGGAACTTCCGGCTCCAGTGCGGGTGTTCACAGGCATCTGTTAAGAATTTGGAACTTAGCATCCAAAGATTGAGTTTGAACGAAACTGACTGATAAGATTCATTGATGCAAGGGTAGATAACTGATACAGAGGTTCGATAGATAGCCACTAACTGACAAGGAAAGGTACAAGACGCGATACAGACTCGACTAGACAGAAGACCAACTAACGTCCCAAACCTAGACTAAGGCTTTAGGTGAGCAGATGGTACAGACACAAGGAATCTAGTCGTCATCGATGATGATCATCTCTTCATCGTCATCTTCATCTTCGATGATGAGCTCAGGTTCTTCCTCCTCATCCTCATCTTCAACGTGAACATCTTCAGCAGGTTCCACTTCTACATTCTGGACTGGCTCATGCTCTACTTCAGGTTCCTCCACGACTCCATCTTCTGGATCCTCAGCAACAGGTGGAATCATGGGGTGGAGCTGGTCGTACAGCTGATGTACCTCCTCATGAAGTATATCATTGTACTGCTCAATCTGGGCAGTGTACTGCTGCAGTCCATGGAACTGGGCTCTGGTGACATCCTCGCGGGTCCAAGCATCGTTGCGCTGCTCGATAGCGCGAACCGTGTTCCGATTGGCCTGCTCTAGGGAAGCTCGTGCCTCATAAAACTCCATGCGGGAGAGATAGAAGTCATGCTCCATGTTTTCCATCTCAGCCTTTAGATTCTTGATCTCCTCCTTCAGCTGCTTGCGGGTGCGGCGGGACGAGTGACGTCCGTGGGAGGATTCTCCAGTCTCTTCTCCGGTGCGTGGCGCCAGCTGGTGACGCGGCACACCATGCGGTCCAGTCGACTTGCGAGCAGTCCGCTTGAGGATGACCATATCTGGACAAGAGGTTATAGGTGAGAAAGGCTAGCAAGAAAAAGGTAAAGGCATACTAACCCAACCGACTTAGAGAGGAAGTTATTATCTTAAGTGATTATGACATGATGCATGATTCGTTCCTACGGAACAAGGCGATGCAACTACTAAGGTAAGGTACATAAGGCTTATACAAGTTGTCTTGCTACTAGTTGCCAAAGACAAGATGAGATGAGAGAAGCAATTTGGACTCAAAATAGTCAAGTTTAGTTTTTGGACTTAAAAACCTTTTGAAATTTTCGCAAAAAGATTGCAACGTCGTAGTGAGACGCTCCGATACCACTCTGCGACGTAACGACCCTAATCCCATGGCCCACTGACCACTATCAACCACTGACAGTCGATCCGTACAGCCAAGAGATTAAGACCGGGTTCGCCACTGGGCTACATCAGTGCCCGATGTCCGCAGGATCATCTCACAATTCAGTTACAATCTCTTGAACATTTTGACAAATAACATCGGAGTAAATAGCGGAAGACTTAGATAACAATAGTTTTACAAACCAGTGTTCAACATAAACTTAAAGTGAAGTTATTACAGACCATAGTTCAAATAGATAGAGTTGGCAGAGTAGCATATGACAACAACTAAAAGATAAAGATACTTCACCCAGCCCAAGGGTGAATAATCACTCATCGGCCTCATCGGCCTCTTCCTGAACAACAGTCACACAGCAGGGTCCAAGGCATACAGAGGAATCTGCCATACCTGCAACATGGGTAAAAGAACCCTGAGTACAAAGGTACTCAACAAGACTGACCCGACTAAAGAAAAGGGAGAAGACTCAGGGATGCAGGCTTAGGGTAGTCAAGGTAAGGCTTTAATCAAGTTCAAGCATTTTGCAGAAAAACATTTTTGGTAAACCTTATTTTAATTTTGAAAGATTCGGTATTCCTTGTTCCATCATAATCCTTGATTCATTTTACTTTCCAAAACAGACCTAGTTGAGAACCACTCCCTGTTGACAGTCAGTGACTAAGTCTCCATAACCGAGGAGCAGCGTTAATCCGGATAAATAATACTCAGCTGAGGGTCCCTATCCACACTGCATATGTAGCACCCAAGCTTGCATATGCCAACTCGTCTACCACGATTCCTCCAAGATTGGGCCCGGTCCTACGCCACCCGGAAGTATAGTACACCACTCCCATCCGGGACTCTAACCCATGTGGGTACATGCTACTTCCGCCATCTCTCCACTCCCAGTGCGCGGTTGTCGGTCCAATCAAGGATTCCTCGGAGCCGAAGCTTTCCGTAGTATGTGAATAGTTGCAAATCTTAGTCAATCAGGCCCCCATACAGGTGGTCCCTAAATTTTCCAGCCAGCGACAAGCACCTCGGGACTCTAACCCAAGAGTACAGGTCCTGTCAGTTTTTCAACCCTGTCCCGGTCGGTGTCAACTGTTGAGTCCCGGACTACAACATGACGGCACCGTACGCAAGGACAACCTCTCCTTCCCATTGACTAGGTACGGATCAGATACTTAGCCAATAGTGGGAGTAAACCAGAAATTCCCATAAATATTCTTAAATTGATCATACTTTGGAATTGGCATTTTATTGCAAATCTATCATATAGCATTGCTAAGCATTTTACAAATAGTTTTTGAAAAGCAGGTATCGGGTGTACCATTGGTCAAGGTAGATAATGCATCAGATAGGATTTCACTCAACTCCTATCAACCTAATGCAATAATTTAACTCAAAACATTTAAAGAAAACATTTATAAAAGCAAGGTAGGGTTAAATGCACCGGGGCTTGCCTTGGATGGCAAAAAGAGCAGAGTCGGGGTAGGTATAGGTGTCGGAGCTTGGGGTTGCCTCGGAGACAGATCCTTCGGTGGCTACCTCGACTTCAGGGCCTTCTTCGTCAACTATACGGATGCAATGATGAATGCTCATGAGAATGATGATATGGACTTAAGGTGCAAGACAATACCACAGATTCAAGATTACTCTTAGGCAAGGCATAATCGAAATCTAGGTTGATCATAAAAGGTAACCATTTCTTCCTTAAGCAAAACTGATTAAACTAGACTTTATCGTAACTATCCTAAGCATCAACCAAACATAGCATCACAAACATCATAGACCAAAGGGTGGGGGTCCATGAACATCAAGCAATCCCAAAAGTCACATCACAGGTCATTCAACGCTAACCCTAATCACCTTTTCTATTTTCTTAATTATTTAAAAAGGTCATTTTATGAAGGTGCTCCAAAAATTACCAAATTAATCCCACAAGTTCATTAGGGTACAAGTATATGGCAAAACAAATTTCATAATTTTTGGAGGTCATTAAGGTGCTCAATTAAATCTAGACATTTAATTAACAAAAGGCACTATTCCTTAATTAAAATAAAGCTCAAAAATCAACTTGTTTCAAATGACTTCAAACTTTCACCAGAGACTTGTCATGGCATAACTAGCTCACAAAAAGTGATCTCATAATTTTTGGAGTTATAAATCATTTTCTAAAAATCCAAAACCATCGTTTATTAATTAAAAGGGAGATTTTTCATTTTCAAATCTTTGCAGAAAAGTCAAGTTTTATATTTTTATAAAATACTTCAGAGCATAAAGAGTCTACCACAAAATTTTCAGAATTTATGGATCAACACAGAAAATCACACAAAAATATGAAATCTGAACACTATTCACATGTATGAGAAAAATAGAAAACAGCACTGTTCTTCTCCTCCGTTCGCCGGCGGCCGGCCGATGGCGGCGGCGCTGCTACGCCGGCCACGACGAGGCGTCTCAGGCGAAACCGAGGAGATGGGAGGCTTCAGGAGCTCACCGTGAGTCGATTAAGCGGCTCGGCGAGGGAAGGGATGAACGGAGGGAGGTGGTCGACGGTGGCCGGCGGAAGGCGCACGGCGGCGATCGTCGACTCGGCGATCCTGTGCGACACAAGCGACCGCAAGGGGTCAGTCAGAGGCGCAAAGGAGCAAGGAAGGTGATGCGGGGGTCGGAGGGAGATGATCAAGGCCGGAGAGGGAGTATTTCATGATCCCGACCTCGACGGGGTTCTCGCCGGAGATGGGAACGGCGAGTTACGCCGGGCAACCAGGGACGGTAGAGACCAAATTGAGGAGTGGGGAAGCTGCACGGGCTCAAGGCGGAGCTGTTGAGCTAGTTGGTTGAGCGGCGGGGGTTCTGTAGTGGGCTGGCCACGGTGGCGGAGATGGGTGAGTGAGCTCGGCTCCGGCGGGCTTTATATAGCCACGGCTAGCGGCCGGTAGAGTGCTCGGAGAGATGTGGACGAGTTCGGCCGAGGCACGCGCAATCGATTGCGAGGCCGAGGGTCAGCGGTTTCGTTGCGCAGGGTCGGGCGCACGGCTCACCGGCGGCGAACGCGTGGCGGCGACGAACTGCGGGCGGTAGGGGCCGGGAGAGAAGGTCAGCGCTCGCGTGCGGGCGCGGAGGGAACCGGGGAACATCGGCGACAGGGTGGAGGCGCGTGGGGAGCAGCCAGGCGTGCGGCACGCGCGACGCCGGCGGCTGGCCATGGCCGGGCCCCCCCCCCCCTACCGGAGAAGATAAACAGTAGACTAGGCTAGGGTTTGACCTTTGAGCAGTTTCAGAAATTTGCGAATTGCTCCCAAAATTTGAACTGGGCAACAAAAACTCAAAACATCAAAGTTGTTCAGAAAAACGAGATCTACAACTTTGTCAATAAGAACATTTTCAAATTCCAAATAGTTTTTGAATTATTTTCAAAACAGTAAAGGGGACACTTTTTCAAACTTGATTCAAATCAACATTACTCTGGATTTCAAACCGAAACTTGAAAATCTGTAAACATGAAAGTTGTTCCTCTTATCAAAACCTACAACTTTGCTATTATACACTTTTCCAGAAACTCATTAGTTTTTGAACTCATTTTGAAAACTGAAAAGGGGACAAAAACTGGAGTTTGATTGAATTTGAAATAACTCAAAACTTTGTACTGCAACTTGAAAATTTGTAAATACCAAAGTTGTTTCTCTTTGACAGATCTACAACTTTGCTTTTTGGACCAATCCCAAATTTTGAATAATTTTTGAATCACAACAAGAGGGATAAAATCCAGGGTTTGGAAATCAGGGTTTTGCAAAGAGATTTGAAATCAAATTCTGATTTTTGAACTTTGGTTAACACAACAAAACTTCAAGACACCAAAGGAACAAGAATTACACAAAGCTAGACACAGAGATGAAATTACCATTTTGCCCTAGTAGAGAGAAGTGGGCTAATTAGGGTTTTTGCAATAGAGTTACTTCACATAAAATGATACACTTAGCAAAATGCATACACATGAAATCATGATCAAGATGCTTAATGATGATATGTCAAGTTAATAACATGCTAAACACCAGAGGTGTTACACTATGGCGGCTCGCCTGAGAAGACATCTTCTAGCTGATTTGAGTAGCAAGAGAGAAGAGGGTTTTCTGGTTTGCAAATAAAGCAGGGGAAGTCGAGAAGCACAGGCCGAAATGAAGTGGAAAGAAGGTTTTAAAGAACCCCAAGGGATGCATCAGGGAATGAATCAACAGGCACGGTAATCATGATGTGTGAAGGTGGATGCTTCAAGAGGTTCCACGTCGATGCGAAAAAGAAAAGAGGAATTTTGGAATAAACATTTATCCCAAAACTAGGGGGCATGTGTTAACACCAGATTTTCGCACGCATGGAGGTATGACAGATGGGTCCAGCCAGCAGAAAAGAGAAGGATTCGATAAGCATTCGGGAGGCTGTTTGATCCTTAAGACTTTCGGTGATTACTTGTGCGGTCGGCTATTTCGTGACTCAGTGGCCCCATTCGGGAGATGGACGATACAAGTAAGACCGGCTTGCACGGGAAGATACGTGGAGATGGAAGACGCCGAAAGGATTAGGAATATGATTTATATCTTTCCTTATTTTGGTCGTAATCGTCTAGGATTCGTGTTTTGTCCAGGGTATAAATATAAGCCCTCGACCATTGTAAATTTGTTCACAACCACATCAATACAAACCAGCCCCGTGCCATCTTCGAGTCCTTAAGTCGCGTCGTCGAGTTCTTCGAGAGGAATCATCGATCCGTCGACCTCTATAAGTACTGGCAACCTTGCTATCATGTCTAGTATCATGCGGTGGATTTAGATATGATGCAAGTAGTCTCGTACGTTAAGCTTAGTATCGTGCGGCGGATTTAAGCTTATGACGAGAAGTTTTTGCTTATGCCTTGTATCGTGCGGCGGATTAAGTCATGAGCAAAGATGGTTATCGGCTCTGTTAGATTTGGCAGATCTAATAGATTCATTAAGTTACCATGTGTTATATGCTTTATTTATTTAATTCCTGTAACACTTTTTGCCCAATCTAGATTGATCTTTGTTCGGCCTTGTTGCATAAATTTGCTTATGCTTTGCTAATCATAAGATCATGATGGCCGGATCAGCTTTCAACCTAGGTTGTTACATGTTGTGGGTTCATGCATGTCAATCATGTTTATACTCTGATAGAACTGGGTGTCGTGCGGCAGATGCAGGTTTTAGATTAGTTTGATCATGCTTGTTTGTATGTTCCTTCTTCATGGACCCCAGTTCGGCTATTTTGCTGATTCTGGTTATGCTTACACGAGTAATGTGTTTTTATAGATCTGTCCAGATATATGTATGCTTTTAGCTTCTTATAATTAGATCGTATCATGCGGTGGATTAATCTAATTATAAGGAGTGGTGTGGACTCATAGCAAGTGGTATCATGCGGTGGATTAACTTTGCTTAAGTTTACACTTGACGGGCTCATGAAGGCTAAACGTGCGGCAGATTAGTTGGATTAGCCTATGCATGTGTTGTTTGGATGGATTTATATTTACAATTTACTTCTTTGTCCTTTTGCTGTTTATGTGTTCGGCATTCGGCATGCTTATGATTTTCATCTCTACATTTGCCGAATGACATTATAGACCTGTTTCGGCAAACAGCTCTCATAGCTGTGTGCCGTCAGGGTTGGCTTTCAAAGCCGTATATATGGAACTGTCTGGTCTCACCCAGCATGTTCCAATGTATTCCCATATTTTTATCCCTTGTTGGTTTTCAGGTCAAACCGACTGGCACGCTTCCGGATTCAGAATACTCCGGGCACCCGATTGAAGCCAGCCTCGTTCGGCTTGCTGTGTGCCTGGCGCAGAGCATCACGTTTTGTGTCAACACACTTTTTGGCACGCCCGGTGGGACAACTTCATTTCAAGATGCCTGAGATCAGCGAAGATCAAACCTTCGATGTGACCATGGACGAGTTGCCACCAGAATCAAAGGATTTGGTGCAACGGGTTTGTGATGAATTCTAGCGCAAGTGCTTAGAGACTTTCTCCAAGAATAAAAGCAGCAAAGTCTATCAGAAGCAGACGTTGCCGAAGGTTATTCCTTATCACCAACTTGAGCTGCCTGACAGTAGCGAAGAAGCGGCTCTCCAGAAGATGGCTGAAATGATGCATAGGATCGTATCAGGAGCAATGACCAATCATTAATCGGCTTCTTGAACACCTTTCGTGCCATCATGGTCAGTACTTTCGGTCCGAGCGCGGATAAGTACTTTGAAGAAGCTGCTGGCCCGATGCAAGGACCATTGTTATTTCAACTACCTCAACGTCGAAAAATTGCCGAGAACAGTGGAGCTGGCCCAAGCACAGGTGGAGTGGTTTCTCAGGAGACGCAACAACCTCCCTAGACCTATGGCCAGCTAACGTTCGGCACAACAGGGAATGTCCCACAATCTGCTTCTAGAGTGTCTCCTGTGGCGAACAGGATACAGAGAGATATGTTTGGAGATGGATATTGGGAGTTTACGGACTATAACTCGATTAATACTCTTCCGAATCCAGGCTACAAGAGTTCGGTTGGACCACATACTGGGGGGCAAGCACAAACAACTCCTGATTCAAGTGTTGATCTCATCATGCACAAAATGGCTGATATGATGCAGAATCAGTTCGGCCTAAAGCCAAAAACTCAGACATATGCTTACAAGTCTCCCTACCCTGAATGGTACAATATGGTGGCTCTTCCTCCAAGAGTAAAACCTCCCACTGATTTCACCAAGTTTCGGCAAACAGCTCTCATAGCTGTGTGTCGTCATGGTTGGCTTTCAAAGCCGTATATATGGAACTGTCTGGTCTCACCCAGCAAGTTCCATGGTATTCTCATATTCTTATCCCTTGTTGGTTTTCAGGTCAAACCGACTGGCACGCTTCCGGATTCAGAATACTCAGGGCACCCAATTGAAGCCAGCCTCGTTCGGCTTGCTGTGTGCCTGGCGCAGAGCGTCATGTTTTGCGTCAACAGCGCCCTGGAGAGCTTTTACACATGGACCTTGTTGGTCCGGCTCGGGTGAGCTTGGTTGGGGGGAAGTGATATGTGTTGGTGGTTGTTGATGATTTTTCAAGGTAATCGTGGGTCTTCTTTCTAGCTGAGAAGACCGAGACTTTCTCTTTTGCTCGCAATCTGATTTTGCGTTTTCAGAATGAGTTCCCTTTGAACTCAATGCGAGCTATTCGTAGTGATAATGGTTCCGAATTCAAGAATTCGGACTGTGAGAAGTTTTGTAACTCTTTGGGTTTAGAGCATCAGTTTTCTTCCCCCTACACACTGTCACAAAATGGTGTTGTAGAGAGGAAGAATCAGACCCTTGTAGAGATGGCCAGGACGATGCTCGATGAGCATAGGACCCCTAGGCGATATTGGGCCGAAGCTATGAACACTACATGCTATATTTCCAATCGCATTTTTCTCTGAGCTTTTTTGAAAAAGACTTCTTATGAGTTGCGTTTTGGAAAACAGCCCAAAGTGAGTTATTTTAGAGTTTTTGGTTGCCACTATTTTATACTCAAGAAAGGCAACCTGGACAAATTTGAGTCTCGCTCTTCTGACGGTGTATTTTTGGGTTATGGCACTCACACTCGTGCATATCGTGTACTTAACCTTGATGCTAACCGAGTCATGGAGACGTCCAATGTCACCTTCGATGAGACCATGGTTTGTCCATCTTCTCGTTTTGAGCGTGCAGGTGATCATGAGGTTGGTGAGCCTCTTTTTGATGACGAGGACGAGGGTGCTGAAGGGATGGATGATCCAGCACCACCTCCACCTACTGTGCCGCAAGCATCGGCTTCTACTACGACGACTCAAGGCCCCAACCCCTCTTCGTCGAATACTTAGGGGCAATGGGATCCGCCACCTTGGGTTGTACCTTTTGTACCTGAGGAGGCACCAGCTGCTGTTGAGGGGGAGGTTTCTTCAGCTCGGGAGGCGCCACGACACATTCAGCGCCAACACCCGCCTCAACAGATGATCGGTAGCATCGACGAACGTGTCACTCGGTCAAGGTCACAACAAATCTCTCACTTTGCTCATTCTACATTTGTTGCTGGTTTTGAACCCTGAGATGTTAGACATGCTTTATCTGATCCGGATTGGGTCAATGCCATGCATGAGGAGTTACAAAATTTTGAAAGAAATCGGGTTTGGGTTTTGGTGCCTCTTCCTCCTGAGTGTCACCCTATTGGTACAAAATGGGTTTTCAAAAACAAACAAGGAGAGCATGGCCATGTTGTGAGAAACAAGGCCAGACTTGTAGCTCAGGGGTATAGTCAGAAGGAGGGGATAGACTATGAGGAGACTTTTGCTCCTGTAGCTCGTTTGGAGGCAATTAGGATACTATTGGCTTTTGCTGCATCCAAAGGTTTCAAACTTTTTCAAATGGATGTCAAGAGTGCCTTCTTAAACGGCTACATAGAAGAAGAGGTGTATGTGAAACAACCCCCCGGTTTTGGAAATCCCAAGTTTCCAAACCATGTTCTTAAACTTGACAAAGCTTTATATGGTTTGAAACAAGCCCCTAGAGCCTGGTATGATAGGTTGAAAACCTTTTTTCTTGCTAAGGGTTTTAAAATGGGATGTGTGGATAAAACGCTTTTTCTCCTCGAGCAAGGCAATGACACTTTGTTGGTTCAGATTTACGTGGATGATATCATCTTTTGTGGTTCTTCTCATGCTTTAGTTGCCAAGTTTGCAGATACTATGAGCAGGGAGTTTGAGATGAGCATGATGGGCGAGTTGACATTCTTTCTTCGATTGCAAATCAAGCAATCCCGAGAGGGGACGTTTGTGCACCAAGGCAAGTACACCAAGGACATCCTGAAGAAGTTCGATATGGGTGAGGCCAAGCCTTTTCCAACACCCATGTCGACCATGATGGCCCTTGATGCGGATGTGGATGGAGAAGCTGTGGACCAGAAGGAGTACCAGAGTATGATCGGGTCGCTGCTGTACCTGACAGCGACACGCCCGGACATTCAGTTCGCGATGTGTCTTTGCGCGCGATTTCAGTCGTCGCCGCGCACCTCTCACTATCAGGCAGTCAAGCGCATTATGAGGTAGTTATGCTTCACACTTGAGTTTGGGATTTGGTATTCTGCTTCTTCTACCCTCTCCCTTTGCGGTTACTCGGATGCTGATTTTGCTGGTTGCCGACTTGATCGCAAGTCCACTTCCGGGACTTGTGAGTTTATTGGTTCTTCTCTTGTGTCGTGGTCTTCTCGCAAGTAGTCTAGTGTCTCTCAGTCTACCACAGAGGCTGAATATGTTGTTGCGGCTAGCTGCTGTTCTCAGTTGCTTTGGATGATGGCCACTTTGCGTGATTTTGGTCTGAGCTTTTCTCGTGTTCCTTTGCTTTGTGATAGCACGAGTGCTATTAGCATTGCTAAGCACACCGTGCTGCATTCTAAGACCAAACACATTGATGTGCGCTTTCATTTCTTGCGAGACCACTATGAGAAGGGTGATATCGACCTTCACCATGTCGATACTCATCTTCAGTTGGCATATATTTTCACCAAGCCTTTGGACCAATCAACTTTTGCTAGGTTGAGAGGTGAGCTTGGTGTGTGTTTCCCCTTTTAGATGGGGAAAACATTTTGGGTATTGTATCATAGACTGACTTCTTTTCTTTTGTTTTGTTTTCATCTTTGATAAGTTAGTCTTTACATTTCATCATACATCTTTACTTTCTGAGCTTCATGTATATAATCTTTAGAATGTGATTATGCTCTATCTAGTATGCTCCGATGCTATATGATGATACTTGTAGCTTTTGCTCTTTCTGATCACTAATACATGTTGTGAGCTGAGCTATTTTCTGAATGGTGAATTTGCTTAATGAACATAAAACTTGAAATTGTTCACCATTGAGATATGCAACTAGCATGTGTAGAATGTGTTGACTTCTCCTGTGCTTTTCATATATGCTAGGTTGCTATGTCTCTAGTTCTGAGTCTTTCACTTGCTTGGTATGTTCATATTCTGTCATAAAATTGAACCAAGTTAAGTGAATTGGAAAGATCGAGATGGGATTGCTTGTCAACACAACATGGTATCGATACTGTTTCTCACTACACTTTGAGTTAAACTTGAGCCGTGTAGTGTATGACCGAAACTGACGCTTTAAGCTTCTAATTGCTTCTGTATAGGCTTAGCTCGGTTGAAAAGTTAGGCTATGACAAGCTTTCAACCTCTCACAATCACATGCTGAATTTTGAACTTGTGTAATTTCACCGCTGCAACTCCGATAAAATCTAAAAACACAAGTCTATGTTTCATTCTATAGCATGATGATTGAACTTTGCTAGGGGTAGTTCACCTTGTATACATGTTTAGCACTTGTTTGACTTCCTGTCTATACATGTTTAGTGCTATTTTGATGGTGAATACCTTTTTGGCCCAAAATTGCTCACTTTGCTCATATGTTCATATTTCGTATTTGGTGATCAGCTTGAGCCTTTGCTGGCATGTACGCTTATTGATGAGTCATTGGAGTTATACTTTGTAGAGCATCTTTTCATTCTATCGACTATTTTCCTGAAGCTGCTAACTTGCATTTTGACTCATATGCATTTTGAAAGGGAAGAGATCTGCTTGATAGTGCATTGTCAACTAAGGGGGAGAAATTTGACAAATCGTGTCCTAGTTGTGTGCACTATTGAAGGGGAAGTTTCCTGAGTTTGCTCGATTGATGAAGGTTTTCAATTGGTTTGGAGCGATTTTATGCTAGTTGTGTTGAGCCTCTGTGCCTCTATCTTGAGGGACTAGCAGTTTTGCCTTGTGAGTGTGATTCTCAGTTGGTATCGAGATTTTCTGCTCTTCAGTTGGTATCGAGTTTCCTCACTAGCGGTGTTGATCTTGTTCTACCTCTTCTTGAGGGCTAGTTTTGCTTTGCTTGGTTGCGTCGAGCCGTTGCCCATGTCTTTGGGGACCAAGTTGTCTTGCTCTTTCCACTTGACCTTTTTCGGCTTTGCTATGCTTTTGGGTCATTTGGTCGAGTTCTCTCTTCTCCTTCTTCTTCCTTCTTCTACTTCATTGTGATTTGTGTTGGTAGTTGACAATGCACTCATCAAGGGGGAGATTGCGGATACATGGGTGTATGCTGAGTCTCAAGTGATGAGTGATTGTCAACGGGTTTGATGCGCATGTTCTTTGGCTTGTGTTGTGCAGGTGTTGAGCACGGAAACGGTGATCAAAGGCAAGGTGAAGGTCAAGTAGAGACATGTCATGTCGACGGACCGGGAGCGGTGAAGGGAGGACGTGAGGCTTGGACTAAGGGACCGGTGGCCTAAGCATCAGCTATGGTGGCTGACAGCTTGAGACATCAATGAGCGGAGATTTGCGGGGCACAGTGTTGCTCGGGTCAAGGACCTAGGGACATGTGTCGGTGGACGGGGCAAATGGGGGGTGCATCCCCTCTATGGCTCGGTTTGGTGGTTGAGCCACAGAAAAACCACCGGTGGCCGGTGTCCAGGTTTGGGCCACAAAACTTGGGTGCTGCGGGTTTGCCGAGTTTGGGCCACAAAACTCGGGCTCAGGACGGTTTCCAGGTTTGGGCCTCAAAACCTGGGCGCTGGCGGGTTTCTGAGTTTGGGCCACAAAACTCAGGCGATGGACGGCTAGTTTCCCGGTTTGGGCCTCAAAACCGGGGGTTGGTCGTGAAGGCTGGTTTCCCGGTTTGGGCCTCAAAACCGGGGGCGGAGTCTGTGAAAAGGACGAGCAGAGCGGTGGCGGCACGTGGCGGCAATCGGTGAGGTTGCGTCGAGGCAACGCTACCAGTTGCGCGGGCGTGGCCGTCGGATCAGCATCTTATTCGAGTTGGTCCAGAATAACCCTAGGGTTTAGCTGGTTCACTCTGTAATTAGTTAGGGGTAGAGTGGGAACTAGAATTAGGATAAGTAGAGGGAGACACCCACCTCCCATGCTATCTCAGCCATTGCTATTTTCATTCTAGGGTTTCTTGCTTCCCATTCCCTGCTGTAGCGAACTGAGATCCACAGAGAAGACAATCATACCTCTTTGTTCGTGAGATTTTGAGGAAGTGAGACCGTAATCTCACTGTTGTAGTGTGTGGTAGCCACACGGTTGCAAATTCGTGGTTGTGATTCGTGTTTTGGTGTTGTTCTTCGCGGTTGCTTTTCTCCACGATTTTCCCGGTGATCGATCTCTTTACTCGGTACATCTTTTGCGATTCCGTTTGAACTGAGTTGTTCTAGATCGTGAGGCACATCTTTTCACTGAAGGAATTCTTCTCTAACCTCACGAGCTAGTAGATCGGTCATCTTTCGTTTCGAATCGAGTTTTGCCTCGTTTCCCCCGAACTCTTCCGATTCACCGATTTGGAGTTAGGTTCGAGCCATGATCTCTTTGGGATAGCTCACTAACCTCCTTGGAACTCCTCATACCCAGTCTAAGCCTTAGAGCTTTTGATTCGGAGGAGATCGGGTTAAATCCGCGGAAGAACTATGCTGTTTCGGGGGCATCAAACGCTAGCATCGGGAACATCGGACGCTGAGTTCATCACATAGGACGCGTCCGATGCCACGTGTCATCTGACAGGGTTTTTAAGGGACATCGGACGCTGACCATCGGTGCGTCCGTTGCCATCGGACACGTCAGGGGGTCGAGCATCAGACGCTAGGACTTCACTGTAGCTAGCGTCCGATGACCATGTAGTAAGGTCCCAGACTTGATCATTTTGCACCGGACGCGTCCATTGCCTGACCATCGGACGTAGGCCAGCGTCCGATGCTGTGTCTTCAGCACGTTTTCGTCCGTGGTTCGTTCGTCCATTGTCGGTTTTGATTTCTGGCTTTTGCGCTGGGTTTCTAGAGTTGTGTAGTGTCTCGCTGTGCTTCTGGGAAGCATCCACCCTGCATCTAGGGTCGTGGACACTTGCAAGCTCTTGGTTTTCTCTTGGGGATTGATTCTTGGTACAGCAGCAACATGTTTCTGAAAAGAAATTTGAAGCTCCCATTCACCCCGCCCCCTCTGGTCACTTTCTGGTAGCACTTTCGGTCCTTCAAGTTTTGTGGCCCAAACTCGGCAAACCCGCAGCACCCAGGTTTTGTGGCCCAAACGTGGAAACCGTCCACCCGATGGTTTTTCTGTGGCTCAACCATCAAACCGATGCTGTGGAGGGGATGCACCGCCCGTGCACCCCATCCACCGACACATGTCCCCAGATCCTCGACCCGAGCAACACTATGCCCTGCAAGTCTCCACTCGTCGTTGTCCCAGGCTATCAGCCACCACAGCTGATCCTCAGGCCACCGGTCCCTCAGTCCAAGCCTCACGTCCGCCCTTCACCGCTCCCGGTCCATCGGCACGGCACGTCTCTACTTGACCTTCACACTGTATCCGTGCTCGACACCTGCACAACACAAGCCAAAGAACGTGCGCATCAAACCTGTTGACAATCACTCATCACTCGAGACTCGGAATACACCCATGTATCCGCAATCTCCCCCTTGATGAGTGCATTGTCAACTACCAACAAAAATCATAATGAAGATAGAGGAAGGAAGAAGAAAGAGAAGTAGAGAACTCATCCAAATGACCCAAAAGCATCTCAAAGCCAGAAGAAGGTCAAGTGGAAAGAGCAAGACAACTTGGTCCCCAAAGACATGGGCAATGGCTCGACCCAACCAAGCAAAACAAAGCTAGCCCTCAAGAAGAGGTAGAACAGGCTCAACACCGCTAGCGAGAAGACTCGATGCCAACTGAAAAGCAGAAAAACTCGATACCAATTGAGAATCACATTCACAAAGCAAAATTGCTAGTCCCTCAAGATAGAGGCACAGAGGCTCAACACAACTAGCATAAGATCGCTCCGAACCAATTGAAAAAACTTTCATCAACCGAGCAAACTCAGCAAACTCCCCCTCCAATAGTGCACACAACTAGGACATGATTTGTCAAATATTTGTCAAATTTCTCCCCCTTAGTTAATAATGCACTATCAAACATATTTCTTCCCTTTCAAAATGCATATGAGTCAAAATGCAAGTTAGCAGCTTCAGTAATATAGTCGATAGAATGAAAAGATGCTTTACAAAGTAAAACTTCAATGACTCAACAATAAGCATATATGCCAGCAAAGACTCAAACTGATCACCAAATACGAAATATGAACATATGAGCAAAGTGAGCAGTTTTAGCCATTCAGAAAAGGATGTTCACCACAAAAATAGCACTAAACATGTATAGATAGGAAGTCAAACAAGTACTAAACATGTATACAAGGTGAAGTACCCCTAGCAAAGTTCAACCATCATGCTGCAGAATGAAACATATACTTGTGATTTCAGATTTTAATCGGAGTTGCAGCGGTGAAATTTCACAAGATCAAAAAATCAGCATGTAATTGCGAGAGGTTGAAAGCTTGTCATTGCCTAACTTTTCAACTGAGCTAAGCCTATGCAGAAGCAATCAGAAGCTTAAAGCGTCGGTTTTGGTCATACACTACACGGCTCAAGTTTAACTCAAAGTGCAGTGAGAAACAGTCTCGATACCGTGTTGTGTTGACAAGCAATCCCATCTTGATCTTTCCAAATCACTTAACTTGGTTCAACTTTATGACAGAATATGAACATACCAAGCAAGTGAAAGACTCAGAACTAGAGACATAGCAACCTAGCATATATGAAAAGCACAAGTGAAGTATTCTACACATGCTAGATGCATATCTCAATGGTGAACAATTTCAAATTTTATGTTCATTAAGCAAATTCACCATTCAGAAAATAGCTCAGCTCACAACATGTATTACTGATCAGAAAGAGCATAAGCTACAAGTATCATCATATAGCTTCGAAGCATACTAGATAGAGCATAATCACATTCTAAAGATTATATACATGAAGCTCAGAAAGTACAGATGTATGATGAAATGCAAAGACTAACTTATCAGAAACAAAAACAAAACGAAAGAAAAAGGATTCAGTCTATGATACAATACCCAAAATGTTTCCCCCAACTAAAATAGGAAACATACACCTAGCTCACCTCTCAACCTAGCAAAGGTTGACTGGTCCAAAGGCTTAGTGAAAATATCTACCAACTGAAGATGAGTATCGACATGGCGAAGGTCGATATCACCCTTCTCATAGTGGTCTCGTGTTTGGTCTTAGAATGCAACACGGGGTTCTTAGCAACGCTAATAGCACTCGTGCTGTCACAAAGCAGAGGAACACGAGAAAATCTCAGACCTAAATCACGCAAAGTGGCCATCATCCACAACAACTGAGAACAGCAGCTAGTCGCAGCAACATATTCAGCCTCTGTGGTAGATTGAGCGACACTAGACTGCTTGCGAAAAGACCAAGATATAAGAGAAGAACTAATAAACTAGCAAGTTCCAGAGGTGGACTTGCGATCAAGTCGGCATCCAGCAAAATCAGCATCAGAATATCCGCAAAGGGAGAGGGTGGAGGAAGCAGAATACCAAATCCCAAACTCTGGTGTGAAGCATAAGTACCTCATAATGCGCTTGACCGCCTGACGGTGAGAGGTGCGCGGCGACGACTGAAAACGCGCGCACAGACACACCGCGAACTGGATGTCCGGGCGTGTCGCCGTCAGGTACAACAGCGACCCGATCATACTCTGATACTCCTTCTGGTCCACAGCTTCTCCATCCTTGTCCGCATCCAGGGCCATCGTGGTCGACATGGGTGTTGGAAGAGGCTTGGCCTCACCCATATCGAACTTCTTCAGGATGTCCTTGGTATACTTGCCCTGGTGCACAAACGTCCCTTCTCGGGATTGCTTGATTTGCAATCCGAGAAAGAATGTCAACTCGCCCATCATGCTCATCTCAAATTCCCTGCTCATAAGATCTGCAAACTTGGCAACCAAACCGTGAGAAGAACCACCAAAAATGATATCATCCACGTAAATCTAGACCAAGAGAGTGTCATTGCCTTGCTTGAGGAGAAAGAGCGTTTTATCGACACATCCCATTTTAAAACCCTTAGCAAGCAAAAAGGTTTTCAATCTATCATACCAGGCTCTAGGGGCTTGTTTCAAACCAAATAAAGCTTTGTGAAGTTTAAAAACATGGTTTGGAAAATTGGGATTTTCAAAACCAGGGGGTTGTTTAACATACACCTCTTCTTTTATGTAGCCATTTAAGAAGGCACTCTTGACATCCATTTGAAAAAGTTTAAACCCTTTGGATGCAGCAAAAGCCAAGAGTATCCTAATTGCCTCCAAACGAGCTACAGGAGCAAAAGTCTCCTCATAGTCTATCCCCTCCTTCTAACTATACCCCTGGGCTACAAGTCTGGCCTTGTTTCTCACAATGTGGCCATCCTCTCCTTGTTTGTTTTTAAAAACCCATTTTGTACCAATAGGGTGACACTAAGGAGGAGGTGGAACCAAAACCCAAACCCGATTTCTTTCAAAATCTTCTAACTCCTCATGCATGGCATTAACCCAATCCGGATCAGATAAAGCGTGTCCAACATCTCGGGGTTCAAAATCAGCAACAAATGCAGAATGAGCAAAGTGAGAGATTTGTTGTGACCTTGACCTAGTGACACATTTGTTGATGCTACCGATCATCTGTTGAGGCGGGTGTTGGTGCTGAATGTGCTGTGGTGCCTCCCGAGCTGAAGAAACCTAGCCCTCAACAGCAGCTGGTGCCCCCTCGGGTACATGTGGTACAGCCCGAGGTGGCAGATCCCACGGCCCCCAAGTCATCGACGAAGAGGGGTTGGGTCGTGAGTCGTCGTGGTAGAAGCCGATGCTTGCGGCACAGCAGGTGGAGGTGGTGCTGGATCATCCATCCCTTCAGCACCCTCGTCCTCGTCATCAAAAAGAGGCTCACCAACCTCATGATCACCTACACGCTCAAAACGAGAAGAAGGACAAACCATGGTCTCGTCAAAGGTGACATCGGATGTCTCCATGACTCGGTTAGTATCAAGGTTAAGTACACGATATGCGCGAGTATGAGTGCCATAACCCAAAAATACACCGTCAAAAGAACGAGACTCAAACTTGTCCAAATTGCCTTTCTTGAGTATGAAACAATGGCAACCAAAAACTCTAAAATAACTCACTTTGGGCTGTTTTCCAAAATGCAACTCATAGGAAGTCTTTTTCAAGAAAGCTCGGAGGAAAATGCGATTAGAAATATAGCATGCAGTGTTCATAGCTTCGGCCCAATATCACCTAGGAGTCCTATGCTCAACGAGCATCGTCCTGGCCAACTCTACAAGGGTCCGATTCTTCCTTTCTACAACACCATTTTGTGGCAGTGTGTAGGGGGAAGAAAACTGATGCTCCAAACCCAAAGAGTTACAAAACTTCTCAAAGTCCGAATTCTTGAATTTGGAACCATTATCACTACGAATAGCTCGCATCGAGTTCAAAGGGAACTCATTCCGAAGACGCAAAATCAGATTGCAAGCAAAAGAGGAAGTCTCAGTTTTCTCAGCTAAAAAGAAAACCCAAGAATATCTCGAAAAGTCATCAACAACAACAAGCACATACCACTTCCCACCAACCGAGTTCACCCAAGCCGGACCAACAAGGTCCATGTGCAAAAGCTCTCCAGGGCGCTTAGTCATGACCTGAGTCACTGGATGGTGGGGAGCGGCGACCATCTTCCCATGTCTACAAGAATGGCCAACAAGATCCTTCTCCATGGACAACTTGGGCAATCCTCGGATTAGGCCAAGTGAGCTAAGCCTTGCAAGCAAGTCGAAGCTCAAATGTCCCAGTCTCCTATGCCACTTCCAAAGATCAGAGTAGGAAGGACCAGCCAAAAGGCAACGAGAAATGCGAAAAGACTCCGAGAAATTCGCACGAAAGACTTTCCCAAAGGGTGAAATCAAACATACAAGATTGCCCTGAGGATCTAATATACGACTGAGATTTGGCTTAAAACGAATCTCATAGTCATCATCAAAGAGTTGCGAAACAGAAAGAAGGTTAAAATGCAAGTTAGACACAAGAGCAACATCACGCAACACAAAGTGCTCATTAACTCGCACAGACCCACAAGACAATACCTTACCTTTGCTATTATCGCCGAAGGTGATAAACTCCTTTCTGGCAACTGGACTAAGACTGGAGAACCACTTGGTGTTTCCGGTCATGTGCCTTGAACACCCGGAATCCACCAACCAAACGTTCTCCAATCGTTTTACCTACATCAATAAAAAGACATAGGGTGAGCATACGGTCCAACACTGGGGTGAGTAAAATGGGAATTATACCAGTGTTGGGCTGGCTGCTTGTTGACGCTCACTAATGCTCATAATTAATCATCAACTATTGCATGAAATGACACTAAATGAATCACAAAGCATAGTTATAGGGTTTGAAACTAACAAGTTCCACGAGTTTTGGTGCTCTCACTTGTTTTGTAGGACATCAATATTTCACCGAATAAAAGTATCTCAAGTGATGAATTGGAGTGCACCATTGCGAAGGGCTCGTCGAGACGATCATAACGGACATATCATTTGCTATATTCGGAGTCCTGGATGAAAAGATATTAATTTCGCAACGAAATCTGCAAAAGAAGGATCTAGAAGACACCAGAAGACAACACGAGGCGGCCCGCCACGTGGGCCCACTGGGCCAGACCGACCGGTCCCACTTGAAGACCGACCGGTCGGCCACGGAGCCCGTTTCGCCTTCGCCTTCTGGAACATTCTTCCACCGCCTCCTAGGATGCATCTCTACCGTCCCCGAAGTCGGTTTGATCCAACAGTGGGCGATAAACGTGATGCGGATCAATGACATGGTGATTCCTTGCCCCCTACTCCACCTCGGGCTATATAAGCAACCCTAGACGCCCCTCTCCAGGCATCTCCATCTTCATTATTCATCTCCACATCAGAAACTAGGGTTTCAAGTAGAAGTAGAGGTCCCTCTAGTTGATCGTCTAGTTCTAGTTCATCTTCTAGTTCTAGATCTAGTTCTAGTTCATCATCTAGTTGTAATCTAGAGAGGAGAAGGAGAGAGCTGAGGAGGAGCTGGATCTGTCGGATCTTCCTCGACATTGTACTGGTGCAGCATCTGGTTCGTCTTCAAGTAATCTCCAGGTTCTTCATTTACTATTTCTAAGTACTATATTTAATTTTAGTTCTTACTTTATCTTATTTACTGGATCTCTGCTCGTATTGAGTGCTCTAGTTATCTGCGGTAATTAGAGTAGTAAGCGTTAGTGTAGACACGGTGTCTAGACTAGGGTTTACCTGAGTTTGCGCCCAATCCTCCGGATAGTTGTGGTTCGGAGCATGTTTGGCCGAAAGGCATTGGTTTTGAGCTTTCTGTGCTAGTTGTGTTGAGCCTCTGTGCCTCTATCTTGAGGGACTAGCATTTTGCTTCGATTTCATTCAGCTTCATTGTTTGGAGCTCTTTTCTCTGGAGTTTCAATTGGTATCTGCTAGCGGTGTTGAGCCTGTTCTACATCTCTTGAGGGCTAGCTTTGCTTTGCTTGGTTGCGTCGAGCCGTTGCCCATGTCTTTGGGACCAAGTTGTTTGCTTCTTTCACTTGACCTTCTTCGGCTTTGCTAGGCTTTTGGGTCATTTGGTCGAGTTCTTCTTCCTTTTCCTTCCTCTTTTCTTCTTTCCATTATGATTTGTGTGAGTAGTTGACAATGCACTCATCAAGGGGGAGATTCGGATACATGGGTGTAATGCCGAGATCGAGTGCATGAGTGATTGTCAATGGGTTTGATCGTAGGGTCTTTGGCTGTGTGTTGTGCAGCGGTGCCGAGCACGGAAGACAGCTGATCGAGGGCAAGGTGAAGGTGAAGGACCGAGGAGCTACCCGAAAGCGACCAGAGGGGGGGTGAATGGGAGCTTCAAAATTTCCTTTCGGAAACTAGATGCCACTGTCCAAACTCAACCCAAAAGCGAACCTAGAGCTTGCTAATGTCCACGACCCTAGATGTAGGGTGGATGCTTCCTAGAAGCACAGCGGGACACTAGACAACCCTAGAAAGCCAACGCAAAAGACGGAAATCAAATCCGATCAAGAACGAACGAACCGCGAACGAAACGGCGCGAAACTGATCGACCGGACTCTGCCTGCGTCCGGTCAGCTGGACCGGACGCGTCCGGTCGTCAGAAATCGGCTCTGGGAGCTCTCTGAGTTGGACCGGACGCACGATTCTCAAGCGTCCGGTCGTTTACTGAGCGTCCGGTCACAAGAGACAAACACAGGAACAGTGCCCCTGGTGCGTCCGGTCACTGCCAGGATCCGAGCGTCCGGTCGAGTGAGTCCGGTCAGCACACAGAACCACTGCCGGTGTTCAAACACGGACGCGTCCGGTCACCCCCGATGACAGCGTCCGGTCACCCTGCAGCAGCCCCGTTCGAGCACCGATTCGCCTCGATCTCACCCAAAACAAATCCTCTAGGGATCAAACTTGGTGAGTGAAGTCACAAGGAGGTTAGTGAGCTATCTCTAAGAGATCATGGCTCGAACCTAACTCCAAATCGGTGAATCGAAGAATTTCGGGGGAAGGAGAAGAAGTGACCCGAAACGAAAAATCGATCGATCTCCTAGACCGTGAGGTTAGAGATGATTCTTTCGGTGGAAAGAAGTGCCTCACGATCTAGAACAACTCATTCAAACGGAATCGCAAAAGATGAACCGAGCACAAAGATCAAGCGACGGGAAAACTCAAGGCACAAAGCAATCCGCGAAGAACACGATGAACATGAAATCAAAACGCGAATTGACACCGAGAGGGGCCCAAGGTGAGGATACGGCCTCACTTCCTCGAATCAACAGTACACAGAGTGGAGTCTCTCTGCGGATCTCAACTAGCTAAAGCAGGGGATGGGAGAGTGGAAACCCTAGCAAATGAAAGCACAAACTGAGATTGAGAGCTGAAATTGAGATGGGGAGGAGGGTGTCTCCCCTAGACTACTTATACTAACCTAGCCTAAGCCTATTTCCTACTCTACCCCTCACTACTGTAATTTACAGAGGACCAGCCTAACCCTAAGGCTATTCTAGTCCACCCGCTGGTGGTAGGTAGATCCGACGGCCACGCCCGCACGGTCTTCCGCGTCGCCTCCACGCAACCTTCAGATCGCCGCCACGTGCCGCCACCACTCTGCACCCCCGGTTTTGTGGCCCAAACCGGGAAACCAGCCTTTTCCATCAGCCCCCGGTTTTGAGGCCCAAACCGGGAAACCAGCCTCCAGCCCGAGTTTTGTGGCCAAACTCGGAAACCGTCCGCGCCCGAGTTTTGAGGCCCAAACTCGGAAACCGGCCCACGCCCAGGTTTTGAGGCTCAACCTGGAAACCGTCACGCCCAGGTTTTGTGGCTCAACCTGGAAACCCAGCACCCAGGTCTTTTGAGGCCCAAACCTGGAAACCGTCCACCGTTGGTTTTCTCGGGCTACTTACAACAAACCGGCGTCGTAGAAGGGATGCACCGCCTGTGCCCCTTTCACCCGACATGATCGCACTTCTCCGCTTGTCGCTGTCGCAGGCTGCCAGCCACCAACAGCTGATCCTCCGGCCTCCAGTCCATCAGTCCAAGTCCACGTCCGCCCTTCACCGTCCGATACATCGGCATGGCACGTCCGCCCGCCGGCACGCCCATCCTTCATCGCGCCCGGTCCGTCGGCACGGCACGTCGCAACTTGACCTTCACCCGGCCATCGATCACTCGTGTGCTCGAGCGAACAACAAGCCAAAGAACATGCTGGCATCTCCGTTGACAATCACTCATCACACAGGACTCGGCATACACCCATGTATCCGCAATCTCCCCCTTGATGAGTGCATTGTCAACTCCACAACAATCATGAATAAGAAGAAGGAGGTAGGAAGGAGTGGAAGAGAAAAACCCAACCAAATGACCCAAAGCCTAACAAAAGCCAAAGAAGGTCAAGTGGATGAAGCGAAAACTTGGTCCCCAAAGACATGGGCAACGGCTCGACGCAACCAAGCAAAGCAAAGCTAGCCCTCAAGAAGAGGTAGAACAGGCTCAAACCGCTAGCAGATACCAATTGAAGATCGGAGGACAACAGAAACAAAATGCTAGTCCCTCAAGAAGAGGCACAACGGCTCAACACAACTAGCAAGAAAATCACTCCGAACCAATTGGAAATCAACCCAACCAAAAGGGAAAGCACACCAGACGATACCATTGAAAGCCAAATGAAAAAGCTTATGAAAGCTCATGAAGAGCTAGGAAACGTTTGCTAGTCCCTCAAGACAGAGGCAACGGCTCAACACAATAGCAAACTCCCCCTCGACAATTGCAAGCAACTAGGACAAATAAATCTCCCCTTAGTTGATCAACACAGGAGCATATGATTTGCATAAATTTCTCCCCCTAGTTGAAAATGCACTTATCAAGGCCAAAGGTATCGGAGAGCAACTCCTTTCACACAAACCCTCTGAACACAAGATCTCCTTCCAAATGCATATGAAGTCAAAATGCAAGTTAGGAGCTTCAAGTATATAGTCAAAAGAGTGCAAAGATGCTCTAATCAGTATAGCTCCAACATCTCAATTAAGCACTCAAATAGCAAAGGCTCAAACTGATCACTTATACGAAATATGAAGCATATGAGCATGTGAGCAGTTTTAAGCCAAAAGGATAGTCACCATCAAAATAGCACTAGACATGTATAGAAGGAATCCAAAAAGTGCTAAAATATATACAGGTGAACTACCCCTAGCAAAGTTCAATCATCATGCATAGGAATGAAGCATATACTTGTGATTTCAAATTCATATCGGAGTTGCAGCGGTAAAAGAATTCACAAATACAAATTCGCATTGCATGTGATTGCGAGAGGTTGAAAGCTTGTCATTGCCTAACTTTTCAACCGTGCGAAGCCTATGCCGAAGCAATCAGAAGCTTAAAGCAACGGTTTCGGTCATACACTACATGGCTCAAGACTCAAAGTGCAATGAGAAACAGTCTCAATACCATGAGGTGTTGACAAGCAATCCCATCTCGATCTTTTCAATTCAACAATACTTGGTTCAGATTTTAAGCAAGTTATGAACAACCAAGCAAGTGAATGACTCAGAACTAGAGACATAGCACCTAGCATATATGAAAAGCAGGAATGGACTCACACACCCTACACATGCTAGTTGCATATCTCAATGGTGAACATTTCAGATTTATATACATTAGGCATAATTCACCATTCCAAAAATAGCTCGCTCATAACATGTAACAGTGATCAGAAAGAGCATAAGCTACAAGCATCATCATAAGTATCGGAGCAATACTAACAAGAGCATAATTACATTCTAGTGAATATAGACATGAAGCTCAGAATGTAAATGCGTATGCCCGACACAAAACTGAAGAAAGAAGATACCAAATGGAAAGACTCAAGAAACTCAAAAGAAAAGAGCCTCAAAATAAAAGAGTCAGTCTGTACATCTCAAAATGCTTCCCCCATCTAAAAGGGGAAACACACACCAAGCTCACCCCTCAACCTATTAAAGGTTGATTCGTCTAAAGGCTTGGTAAAATATCAGCCAATTGGTGATGAGTATCGACATGGCGAAGGTCGATATCACCCTTCTCCTGGTGGTCTCGCAAGAAATGAAAGCGCACATCAATGTGTTTGGTTTTCGAGTGAAGCACGGGGTTCTTAGCAACGCTAATGGCACTCGTGCTGTCACAAAGCAAGGGAACTCGAGTAAAGCTCAAACCAAAATCACGCAAAGTGGCCATCATCCAGCAGTAACTGGGAACAGCAGCTAGCCGCAGCAACATATTCAGCCTCCGTGGTAGACTGAGCGACACTAGACTGCTTGCGAGAAGACCACGACACAAGAGAAGACCCAATAAACTGGCAAGTCCCAGAAGTGGACTTGCGCTCAATGCGACAACCAGCAAAATCGGCATCGGAAATAACCGCAAGCGAGAGAGTGGAGGAAGCAGAATACCAAATCCCGAACTCAGGCGTGAAACGAAGGTACCTGAATATGCGCTTCACCGCCTGACGGTGAGAAGTGCGTGGCGAAGCCTGAAAGCGCGCGCACAAGCACACGGCGAACTGAATGTCCGGCCGTGTCGCCGTCAGGTAGAGCAGCGATCCATTCATGCTGCGGTACTCCTTCTGGTCCACTGCTTCTCCATCCGTGTCGGCATCCAGGGCAGTCGTCGTCGACATGGGCGTCGGAAGAGGCTTGGCCTCACCCATGTCAAACCGCTTCAGCAAGTCCCTCGTGTACTTGCCCTGGTGCACAAACGTCCCCTCTCGGGATTGCTTAATTTGCAACCCGAGAAAGAAAGTCAGCTCGCCCATCATGCTCATCTCGAACTCCCTGCTCATAGTATCTGCAAACTTGGCAACCAAACGTGAGAAGAACCACCGAAAATGAATCATCCACGTAAATTTGGACCAAGAGAGTATCTTTGCCTTGCTTGAGGAGAAAGAGCGTTTTATCACACATCCCATTTTAAAACCCTTAGCTAGCAAAAAGGTTTTTAATCTCTCATACCAGGCTCTAGGGGCTTGTTTCAAACCATACAAAGCTTTGTGGAGTTTAAAGACATGGTTTGGAAACTGGGATTTTCAAAACCAGGGGGTTGCTGGGACATAGACCTCCTCCTCAATGTAGCCGTTTAAGAAGGCACTCTTGACATCCATTTGAAAAAGTTTGAAACCCATGGATGCAGCATAAGCCAAGAGTATCCTAATAGCCTCCAAACGAGCTACAGGAGCGAAGGTCTCCTCATAATCTATCCCCTCCTTCTGACTATAACCTTTCGCTACAAGCCGGGCCTTGTTTTCACAATGTGGCCCTCCTCTCCTTGCTTGTTTTTAAATACCCATTTTGTCCCATAGGTTTACAGTCAGGGAGGTGGAGGCACTAGAACCCAAACCCGATTTCGCTCAAAAGTTCTCTAGCTCCTCATGCATGGCATTGACCCAATCCGGATCCGTCAATGCGTGTCCAACATCCGGGGCTCAAAGACGCAACAAAAGCAGAATGAGCAAAGTGCGAGATGTGCTGTGACCTGGAGCGAGTAACTCGCTCGTCGATGTCGCCGATCATCTGCTGAGGAGGGTGCTGGCGCTGGATGTGTCGTGGCGCCTCCCGGGAAGAAGTGACCTCCCCTCAACAGCAGCTGGTTTCACCCCGGGTACAAGGTACCGCGCGAGGTGGGGATCCACGGCCCCCAGGAAGAAGAGTGTCGGGCCGTGAGTCGTCGTCGAGGCCGCTCCTTGCGGCACGGCAGGTGGAGGGGGTGCTAGATCATCTATACCTTCAGCACCCTCGTCCTCGTCATCAAAAAGAGGCTCTCCAACCTCATGATCACCTGCACGCTCAAAACGAGAAGAAGGACAAACAAGAGTCTCGTCGAAGGTGACAATCTGATTGTCTCCATGACTCGGTTAGTGTCAAGGTTAAGTACACGAAAGCTCGAGTGTGAGTGCCATAAACCAAAAAACACACCGTCAGAAGAACGAGACTCAAACTTGTCCAGGTTGCCTTTTTTCAATATAAAACAGTGGCAACCAAAGACTCTAAAATAACTCACCTTGGGTTGGCGACCAAAACGCAACTCATAAGAGGTCTTCTTTAAAAACGCTCTCAGAAAATGCGATTCGAAATGTAGCATGCAGTGTTCATAGTCTAGCTTCGGCCCAAAAGCGCCTAGGAGTCCTATGCTCATCGAGCATCGTCCTGGCCATCTCAACAAGGGTCCGATTCTTCCTCTCTACAACACCATTTTGGGTGGTGTATAGGGGAAAGAAAACTGATGCTCCAAGCCAAGGCGGTTACAAACACCTCAAAATCCGAATTCTTAAACTCGGAACCATTATCACTTCTAATCGCTCGCATCGAGTTCAAAGGGAACTCGTTCTGAAGACGCAAAATCAGATTGCGAGCGAAGGAGAAAGTCTCGGTCTTCTCAGCTAAAAAGAAGACCCGAATACCTCGAAAAGTCGTCAACAACAACCAAAACATACCACTTGCCACCAACCGAGCTCACCCGAGCCGGACCACAAGGTCCATGTGTAAAAGCTCTCCGGGGTGCGAGGTCATGACCTTAGTCACCGGATGGTGGGGAGCAGCAACCATCTTCCCATGTCTGCAAGAATGGCAAACTAGATCCTCCTCCATCGAAAGCTTGGGCAATCCTCGGATTAGGCCAAGTGAGCTAAGTCTTGCGAGCAAGTCGAAGCTCAGTGACCGAGCCTCCTATGCCACTTCCAAAGATCGGAAAAGAAGGACTAGCCAAAGACAGCGAGAAAACCAAACGACTCCGAGAATTCGCGCAAAAGACCTTCCCAAAGGGCGAAATCAGACATACAAGATCGCCCTGAGGATCTAAGATGCGACTAAGGTTCGGTTTGAAACGAATCTCATAGTCATCATCAAAAGTTGCGAAACAGAAAGCAAGTTAAAATGCAGGTTAGAAACAAGAGCAACATCGCGCAACACAAATGCTCATTAACCCGCACGGTCCCACGAGACAATACCTTACCTTTACTATTGTCACCGAAGGTTATGTACTCCTTTCCGGCCCGACCGGGCTAAGGCTGGAGAACCACTTGGTGTTTCCGGTCATGTTGCCTCGAAAACGGAATCCACCAACCAAACGTCCTCCAACCGTCTAACCTACATCAATAGAAAGACATAGGGTGAGCATACGGTCCAACACTGGGGTTAGGAAATAGGGGAAAAACCAGTGTTGGCCGGCTGCTCAAAAGAAGGGTTAGTGAAAAAACCATTCCTAGTACGTCTACGAGGGAGGAAGCGATCACCACGCTGAGGAAAACGTGGTCCGCTAGGGAAGAAGCGCTCACCGCGATACCCAACTGCGGTGGGGGGAAAGCGCTCAACTAAGCCTCCGCCACGGGGTCCGTTACCTGCAAAAGCAGGACCCCTTCGGGCACGCTCTCTACGAGGTCTACGCCTAGGAGCCTGGGCTCAACTGCTCTAGCGTCTCTCTCGGAGCTCTCCTGCCTAGGCCTAACAAACTGAGGTGTTGGACCTCTAGGCCTAGTCTCCTCCTCGGGGCTCTCATCTCTTGCCTAGGCCTTGACCCTGACGTCCGGACCAGCCGCTCTCCCTGGGCCTTCGGTACATGTCCACCATGAGCTGGATGGTACATGTCCGGGTTCTCCATCTCCCGAGCCCTGCGCGCCTCTCTCTTGCGCCTAAAGCAGAACTCGCTCAAGTGACCATCCCTCCACAAAAATCACACTGGTACCTCACCGCACGCACAGGGGGTTGTGGTGACCAGGGCTGTGGGTGTGTGGCTCACTTTGCCTTTGCCCTTCTGTGGCAACTCCTTCACGAATGGGTGGCATAGCATCAAGCTGTTTCTGAGGTGATTGGGCTTGGGTGCCAAACTGGGTTCTTGGGAGGAGCTCTAGGGGGTTCTTCAACCACACCATCTTGGTGATAGGCTTGGCTGGCTCTTTGAGTGGAAGCTTGGCAAGTTGGGGAGTAGGTGGAATTGGGCTTCTCACATGGGTTCAGACCACTAGACTCTCCAATCTTCCCAAAAGCTGAGAGAGATCAACACTCTGAGAAGACCTACACCAGGGGACCAACAGCTCGCTTGAATTGGGAGATCATCATCCCGAGCTGCGGCTCACTAATGGAGACCATGACAGATGGACCGAAGGTATGTGTTTTCTTCCTCGGTTTGCATCTTGCCATGCTACATTGGCAATCTCCATCTCCAGGCCCTCACACAAAGCACACCTCATGACACAAGGCTATCTGAGCTGGCCTTCTCTAAAGACTCAAGCTTGGCATCTTCTCTGCCAACTCAGATTGCAAGACAGGACAAGTTTTGCGCACCCAACAGCTGCGGCCTAGCACGGAGCTCATCCACCTCTCCAACCAACGCAGCATACTTACCTCTCAGAGTGAGAAGGTCAGTCATGTGCGCGGTGCACGACTCGCACTCCGACTCCTCCGACAACAACCACGTGGACCGAGCGAACTCAAGCTCCTTCACCGTGTCCTCCCACTTCTGCCTAAACTCCTTGCGCTCTCTAGCGGCACGCCCTAAGCACTTATCTTGGCTAAGGAGGGCAGCAGTCAACTTCTCAACCTCGGAGGAAAGCTCGTCGTAGGTGAGATAGATACCTGGGAGGGTCCGTCGTCGTCGTCGTTCCGAGGGGTACGCTCCGGCTCGCCGTCGACCTCGCGCCCAGCGCCATGGTGAGCAGAAGCCGTCGTCGTCGGCGAAGAAGCAGAGGCCGTTCAGCTTATCCTCGATCCTCTTCTTCTTCTCGGACTCGTCATCACTCGAGCTGGCGGAGTCGTCATCCGAGCCGTCGACGTCGCTGAGCGTGGCGAAGAATGCACGCTGCTCAGCTTGCTGCTTCTCCAAGTACTTCTTCTTGATGTACTTTGTCGAAGCCGCCCCGCTTCTTGGCCTTGGGGGAACGTGCTTCTCTTTGGTACTTGGAGTCGCGCCTGTGGCCGTGATCGCCCTTCCCCAGATGCTTGTTCTCTTCTTGGGGCAGTCGGCGATGAAGTGGTCGGGGTCGCCGCATTCGTAGCATCCGGCGCGTCCTCCTCACGACGGCGGTTCACACGGTTGTTGTGGAACGCGAAAACCGGTTGGCAAGCAAAGCCAAAGCCAACTCGTCGTCTCCCAAAGACTCCAGCTGGTCCTCTGTCACAGAAAAGAGAGAAGAAAGCGCAAAGCCAGCTGAGGGGTTAGAGGAAGAGCCGGAAACCAAAGCCATGGACGGGCGAGAAGGATTTTCAAAAGAAGCCTCGCCATAGCATCAATCTCACTGGACTTGAGCTTACTGAAGAGCTCGTCGCAGGTGAGGGTCTCATAGTTCGGCGATTCGATGATTGCCTGAACCTTGGAGTCCCACACGAACGGGTCAAGAGTGTGCAAAAGCTTCAAAGCACGCTCATGATCGTCAAATGGCAACTGCTCTCTGTTAGCCCTCATCCTGTTGACAATCACCTGAAAGCGAGCGAATAAACTTTCTATGCTCTCGCCAGGCTGATGTCGAAAGTTCTCATACTCTCTCTTGAACGACTCGTAGAGTCGGGTTTTGACTTGAGAGGTGCCCTCATGAAAACGCATGAGGGGTGTCCCAGATCTCCCGAGCCGTAGAGAGGTGAGAAACGCGATCAAACTCACCCACGCTCAAACAGGAGGAGAACAAGCGTTACGCGCCCGGCTATTGGCTTCGTGCTCATCGATCTGAAGCTGAGAGACACGAGCAGCCAGGAAACGTAGTTGGCGTTGTTGCAATCTCCCAACAAAGAGCCCATGCTCTGGAGATAGGCCGACATGCGTATCTTCCAGTACGCATAGTTCGTCCCATCGAAAAACGGCGGTTTGCCCACGCCGCGATCCATGCGCCTTCGGTGGATCTGGAACCGGCTAAGGTGGAAGATCCTTAACCTGCTCCGATACAATTGAAGGACCGAGAAGCTACCCGAAAGCGACCAGAGGGGGGGTGAATGGGAGCTTCAAAATTTCCTTTCGGAAACTAGATGCCACTGTCCCAAAATCAACCCCAAAAGCGAAACCTAGAGCTTGCTAATGTCCACGACCCTAGATGTAGGGTGGATGCTTCCTAGAGCACAGCGGGACACTAGACAACCCTAGAAAACCAACACAAAAGAACGGAACTTGAATCCGATTAAGAACGAACGAACCGTGAACGAAACGGCGCGAAACTGGATCGACCGACTCTGCCTGCGTCCGGTCAGCTGGGCGGACGCGTCGGTCGTCAAAAATCGGCTCTGGAACCTTACTGTTCGCGACCGGACTCACGAGTACGGAGCGTCCGATAGGGGGAGCAGTGCGTCCGGTCAGAAGCGAACAAACACGATGAACAGTGGGAGCAGTGCGGGTCAAAGAGCGTCCGGTCGGTCTACAGAGAACTACGCGACTAACTGTTCAAACCGGAACTCAGCAGGAGCCGCGTCCGGTCAACCAAGCATCCCGCCGCGTCCGGTCACCCCGCGAATTCACTGTTCGTCCACCGATTCGACTAGAACTCACCCAAACAAATCCTCTAGGGATCAAACTTGGGTGAGAGGAGTCACAAGGAGGATAGTGAGCTATCTCTAAGAGATCATGGCTCGAACCTATCTCCAAATCGACGAATCAAAGAAATTCGGGGGAAACAGGGAAAACTTGACCCGGAACGTAAAATCGATCGATCTCCTAGACCGTGGGTTGAGATCAATTCCTTCGGTGGAAAGGAGTGCCTCACGATCTAGAACAACTTAGTTCAAACGGAATCGCAAACGATGAACCGAGCAAAAGATCAAGCGACGGGAAAATCGTGGAGAAAAAGGATTCCGCGAAGAACACAAGGAAAACGAATCACACCCACGAACTCGAATCAAGGACGCGAATCATGACACCGATCAGTGCTCCAAGGTGAGGATACGGCCTCACTTCCTCAGATCAACAGTACACAGAGTGGAGTCTCTCTGCGGATCTCAACTAGCTAAGCAGGGGTGTGGGAGAGTGGAAACCCTAATGCTTGGAAGCAATGACTGCACTAATGAGATTGAGATAGGGAGGAGGGTGTCTCCCCTGGACTACTTATACTAACCTAGCCTAAGTCTATTTCCTACTCTACCCCTCACTACTGTATTTACAGAGCGGACCAGCCTAACCCTAAGGCTATTAGTAGCACCCGCTGGTGATAGGTAGATCCGACGGCCACGCCCGCACGGTCTTCCGCGTCGCCTCCACGCAACCTTCAGATCGCCGCCACGTGCCGCCACCACTCTGCACCCCCGGTTTGCGGCCCAAACCGGGAAACCAGCCTTTTCCATCAGCCCCCGTTTTGAGGCCCAAAACGGGAAACCAGCCTCCAGCCCGAGTTTTGTGGCCAACTCGGAAACCGTCCGCGCCCGAGTTTTGAGGCCAAACTCGGAAACCGGCCCACGCCCAGGTTTTGAGGCTCAACCTGGAAACCGTCGCGCCCAGGTTTTGTGGCTCAACCTGGAAACCCAGCACCCAGGTTTTGAGGCCCAAACCTGGAAACCGTCCACCGTTGGTTTTTCCAGGGCTCTACCAACAAACCGGCGTCGTAGAAGGGATGCACCGCCTGTGCACCCCTTCCACCGACATGATCGCACTTCTCCGCTTGTCGCTGTCGCAGGCTGCCAGCCACCACAGCTGATCCTCCGGCCTCCAGTCCATCAGTCCAAGTCCACGTCCGCCCTTCACGTCCGATACATCGGCATGGCACGTCCGCCGCACGGCACGCCATCCTTCATCGCGCCCGGTCCGTCGGCACGGCACGTCGCAATTGACCTTCACGCCATCGATCACTGTCTCCGTGCTCGACACCTGCACAACACAAGCCAAAGAACATGCGCATCATCTCCGTGACATCACTCATCACACAGAGACTCGGCATACACCCATGTATCCGCACCAAGCTGGCTTGTGAAGTAGGTGGATGTCCAAATTTGTTCAACAACATGTTCATGTGTTGAATTTATAGACCTTGTTGTTGTTGAAGTCGTACCACCTCGTCCCCCAAACTAGCTTGTGTTGCATGATTAGTAGTGAGGAGAACTTCCACTGCTTGTCTTCATAGTGAACCACCAACAGACTTCCTTTGGATGACACACAGATGCATGTTATAATGTAGTGGCATATCGTCACCCTGATATTTGTTGTTGGTGGGGTGTTGATGTCTTCGACAATGATGAGCGTAGGCATAGATTGACCAATACGAGGTGAGTTGCATCCTGCTCGTCATCAGTGTCCTGGCTTAGGCCTTGGGATGGCTCAAAGCTTGGCTGCCTTCGACATCACTAGTGACTTGTCTGATGATGAGTTTGTCTATCAACTGGTTGGGTTTTGGATCTTTAAGTTCACACCATGAACAAGCAAACCTCATCTCCTACAAAATGTTAGTGGACGCATACCCGAAGGATTGCACAGAATTTGAAACATGGGATGTTGTCCACAACTTTTTTTTTTCTTTTTTTACCCATGCTAATGAAAATATGTTTAGGATTACTTTTTAGATAGATTAGTATTATATGTGTTGGCTGCATTTTAACATGGTTCAAGGCAAAAGATAACTTGCAGTAGAAGATGAATTTAAATAAACTTTAATACTCACAGTTCTTTCATCCATGATGAATGAGCTGAGTCTTCTTTTGCAGTTCATCGTATGCCTTGCTTCATCTCTAATGTGAATTCATCTCAGGACTTTCCCAAATTGTATTTGAGAGCTGCAAGGGTTAGTCCAACAAATAACCAGTATCTATTCTAGCACTTTTTAGTTCAATACTCAAACAAGACTCCATGTCTAATTTGATTAAGGTAGACTATTTAACCTAAGCACCATGCTTAATTTAAAAGCCTATGTGTTAACACCAGATTTTCGCACACGTAAGGATATGACAGGTGGGTCCGACTAGTAGAAGGAAAAGATTCGGCAAGCAATCGGCGGCTGTTTGGCCCTCAAAGGTTTCGATGATTGTTTGCGCGGTTGGCTATTTCACAAGGCAATAGGCTCCATTCGGGAAACGCATGTTACGAGTAAAGCTGGCTTCCACGAGAAGACACGAGACAATGTAAGGCACCAAATAATGTAGATTTATATCTTTCCGTATTTTATTGTGAATCGTAATTGTCTAGGATTCATGCTTCGTCCAGGGTATAAATATAAACCCTCGACCATTGTAAAATTGTTCACAACCACATCAATACAAACCGGCCCCGTGCCATCTTCGAGTCCCTAGTCGTCGTTGTTGAGTTCGAGAGGAATCATCGATCCGTCGACCTCCGTAAGTACCGGCAACCTTGCTATCATGTCTAGTATCATGCGGTAGATTTAGATATGATGCAAGTAGTCTCGTACGTTAAGCTAAGTATCGTGCGGCGGATTAAGCTTATGACGGGAAGTTTTTGCTTATGCCTTGTATCGTGCGGCGGATTAAGTCATGAGTAAAAAATAGTTATCGGCTCTTAGATTTGGCAGATCTAATAGATTCATCAAGTTATCACGTGTTATATGTTTATTTATTTAATTCGTACAACACCTTTTGCCCAATCTAGATTGATCTCTCGTCGGCCTTGTTGCATGAGTTTGCTCGCGCTTTGCTAATCATAAGATCATGATGGCCGAACTGACTTTCAATCTAGATTGTTACATGTTGTGGGTTCCTGCATGTCGATCATGTTTAGGCTTTGATAGAGCTGGGTGCCGTGCGGCAGGTGCAGGTTTTAGATTAGTTTAATCATGCTTTGCTTGTATTTTCTTCTTCATGGACCCCAGTTCGGCTGTTTTGCCGATTCTGGTTAAGCTTACATGAGTAATGAGTACATATAGATTTATCCAGATGTACGTATGCTTTTAGCTTCTTATAATTAGATCGTATCATGCGGTGGATTATTATCTAATTATAAGGAGTGGTGTAGATTTATAGCAAGTGGTATCATGCGATGGATTAGCTTTGCTTGAATTTACAACTGACGGGTTTATGAAGGCTAGACGTGCGGCAGACTAGCTGATTGGCCTATGCATATGTCATCTGAATAAATTTATATTTACAAGTTGCCCTTTTATCTTCTTGTTACATATGCGTTCGGCATTCAAATATTTATGAGCTTTATCTTTGATACTTGCCGAATGACATTATAAACTTGTTCCGACAAACAGCTTCTATAGCTGTGTGCCGTCGTGATTGGCTTTCAAAGCCGTACATATGGAACTGTCTGGTCTCACCCAGCATGTTCCAAGGTATTCTCACACTTTTGTCCCTTGTTGGTTTTCAGGTCAAACCGACTGGCACGTTTCCGGATTCAGTACGCTCCGGGCACCCGATTGAAGCCAGCCTCGTTCGGTTGCTGTGCCTTGACGTGAGGCATCACGTTTTGCGTCAACACACTTTTTGGCACGCCCGGTGGGACCACTTCATTTCAAGATGCCTGAGATTGACGAAGAACAAGTCTTTGAGGTGACCATGGATGATTTGTCGCTAGAATCAAAGGATCTGGTACAGCGAGCTTGTGATGAGTTCCAGCGCAAATGCTTGGAGACTTTCTCCAAGAATAAAAGCGACAAGGTCTATCAGAAGTAGATGTTCCCGAAGGTTGTTCCTCATCACCAGTCTGAGCTACCCGACGGTAGTGAAGAAGTAGCTCTCCGGAAGATGACTGAAATAATGCATAAAGTTGTATCAGGAGTCGTGACCAATCATCAATCGGCTTTTTTGAACACCTTTCGTGCTATCATGGTCGATACTTTCGGTCCAACCGCAGATAAGTACTTTGAGGACGATGCTGGTCCAATACGGGGGCCATTGTTGTTCCAAGTACCTCAACACGAAGAGTTGCCGAAAACAGTGGAGCTGGCCCAAGCACGGGTTGAATGGTTTCTTAGGAAACACAACAACCTCCCCAGACCTATGGCCAACTCACGTTCGGCACAACAGGGAACGTCCCACCATCTGCTTCTAGAGTATCTCCTGTAGCAAACAGGATACAGAGAGATATTTGGAGAAGGATATCGGGAATTTATGGACTATAACTCGATTAATGCTCTTCCGAATCCAGGCTACGGGAGTTCAGCAGGATTACATACGGGGGCAAGCACAAACACTCCTGATTCAATGTTGACCTCATCATGCATAAGATGGCTGATATGATGCAGAATCAGTTCGGCTTAAAGCCGAAGAATCAGACATACACGTACAAATCTCTTACCCAGAATGGTACAATCGGGTGGCTCTTCCTCCGAGAGTCAAACCTCCCACTGACCTTACCAAGTTTTCGGGCCAAGATGATACCAGTACAAGGGAAATATCAGCCGTTACCTGATAAAGCTTGGCGAGGTATCGGCGGATGAAGCTTGGAGGATTCGATACTTCCCGTTATCATTGACAGGACCAGCCTTCTCTTGGTTCGTCTCTCTGCCGGCGAATTCCATCAATACATGGGCAGAGCTGGAGCAGAAGTTCCACTCATATTTATTTACGGGGACCAGTGAGAAGAAGTTGGTTGATCTCATGAGCTAAGGATGAAACCTGGCGAAACGCCACAAGAGTATCTGCGCCGATTCAGGAAACAAAAAATCTTTGCTATTCTTTGAATTTGCCGGATGACCAATTGCCAGGAATAGCTATAGCTGGCATGTTGCTGAGTATCAAGGAAAGCTGTTCGGCATGGAGTTTGAGGATCTCGGGCAGTTATCACAAAGGTTGGCGATGATGAGCAATCAAGCTCAGGGATTCAAGAGGAACAACCAGTTCCAGAAAGGTGACATAGCTGCCGAGATGTATCAGGCTTTCTTGGAAGATGCAATTGATTACGATGATGAAGATGAAGTAGCTACAGCCGAGATAATCTGGGCCAAGACCAACTCAAGTCAACCAGCGATGGCTGAGGCAGCAAAAAGGTACCTATGATTTTGATGTTTCCAAGTCAAATAAATTATTCGAATATCTGCTGAAGGAAGGACGCATCAAGTTGCCGGAAGGTCATCCTATGCTGCTCCCTGAGGGTGTCAAAGACAAGAAGTATTGTGGTTTCCACAATACCAAATCCCACTCCATAAATGATTGCCGAGTGTTCAGAGTGCGGATTCAAAGGGCTATCCAGGACGGACACCTGAGGTTTGTTGGAAAGATGAAAGTGGATGGTAGTCCTTTTGGACAGAATACGTGTCCTTCTCTATCAATATGATCAATGCAGCCGATTTTGGGGGTAAGAAGAAACAAAATGAAATTTTAACTTCCGATAGAGCAAAGGAAGCTGGTGCTGTTGACCCCGATCGGCAGATTACAAATAGAGAGCTTCATCAAAGGGTTCGGTTCCAAAATAGCCGAACTGAGACGGGTGGAACCTCTAGACCCAGAGTCACGACGCGTATTCTATTGAATAAATGGCGTCGCGAACAGGAACGATATCAAAAGCAGAGGTTTTATGAAGAGCAAAAGTTCCTGGAAAAGCAGAGGAGGTACGAGGAAGAGATGTACCGAAAAGAACGAGAAAATATGGGGAGCAGGAACAATCTCATTGGGAATGCTCATTCTTCCAGTATTGTTGGAACGAAGGCTTGAAGCTGCCTGTTAAGAACAACTGCCCTGAATGCAGTAATCAGTACTCCGAGTACAGGCAATCTCGAGTCAACCGCCGTTCTGTCCATGAAAGGCTTGGGGCACGAATCCCCTGAGGACGGTCGGCACTTAAAAATAAATAACTCTGAGAATCGGCAGGAAGATTTGCCGATCAAAGTTGGGCTCATACTGAAGAGAAGAATACCGTGAGATTTCTGTCAAAAAGGACAATGGTGCCCGCCATGTTTAAGAAGCCCAGAAGAGGAGGGTGCAGCGCGCTTGAGGAACAGAGAGTTAGAGCAAGCAGGCACCAACCGAAACGAATTTGGCGTCCTCAAGAGAAGCCGGAGGAAGTCGTCGTTCGGTCTTTTGATACATGTATGGCGTTCTTCCTCCCATCAGAGTTTGCAGCCCCCCGAGAATCAAGATGTCCAAGACGAGACATATTCAGACTTCGATGAAAGTGAATTTCAGGATTTGTTAGCTCATCTCGTCTTGGCTCAAAAGGCAGTATTTGATAAACCAATCAAGCTTCGACACTTGAAGCCGCTTTATATGAGAGGGCACATCAATGGCAAGCCACTGACCAAGATGTTCATCGATGGAGGAGCTGCTATCAATATCATGTCATATACCACCTTCAGAAAGCTTGGCATGACAAGTGAAGATCTATTGAAAACCGACATGGTGTTGAGGGACTTTGCAGGCAATTCCTCTGATACACAAGGAGCAGTCCATGTCGAGTTAATGATTGGGTCTAAAACCTTGATCACCACTTTCTTCGTCATTGATGGCAAGGGGGCATACAGTTTGCTATTGGGAAGAGATTGGATACATGCAAACTGTTGTGTACCATCGACTATGCACCAGTTTCTCATCCAGTGGATTGGAGATGATATTGAGATCGCCCATGCTGATGATTCTGTAAGTATTGCTAATACAGAGCCCATCTACTGGGAATATGAAGGTGTCGAGTGTTTCTCCGGAAAAGCTTGGGAGGCAGGTCCTGTGAATGTCTTCGACGAGGACCAACAGCCGATTCAAATGATCGGCTCTCAGAGTATTTTTAGAATCCAATTAATGGTAATGGAGAAAAGATTGAGGCCAAAGTTTCATATCGGCTGACAAGGAATAGAGTGTTGATAATGAAGCCGAAGTAGGATCGGTATGCACAAGTTTGGGTCTCAGATATGCTTCGAAGTCTGCAAACCTTTAAGGGGGTTCTGATTAATTCTTCATTACTAGAGCTCATGGAAACTCAGAAAAGATTCATACGAAGTGACGTACAACAGAAGCTTGTGAAGAGATTAGAGTTATATGAAGACACTTCCACGACTTAGCGATTGTTTCGAGTTGTACGTGACGGCCGATAAGCCTTATAATAGGATCGGCCCTTATTTTAAATTTTAAGGGAGAGATGAGTGGCAGATTGCTATAGCCAAAAATAAGGGTATTTGGCTGTGACAAATTTTGATTCATGTGTACTGTTTGTCAGTTGAAGCTTCGGCACTATTTGTTAAAAGCCGAACGCATGAAGGTTATGTAACTCGAGGAATATTCTATACAGCCTATGTAAAAGCATCATCTTTAGCGGAGAAATATTCCAAAGAATTAAGTTATAGCCGATATTTTTACATATCGCCTTTAGTATAAGTTCATCACCTTGGTAACCCTAGAGTTTTTCAAGTTAGCAAGTTTATCGAGGGAAGAGAAAGATGAAGTGCAGTAAATACAATGTCGGGTGACATGACGCATCAGAGATAAGATCTAGTCGGCTAAGCTAACGTCATACATTCGGCAAACGTTCTTCTGAAGGAATTTTTTGCAATCATAAGAGAATCGCTAAAGAATTAAGAAATGAATGAGCATTACTCAGAAGGGAGACAAGCTTTTACAAGATCTGTCCTAAAGAACAACTACGCTTGAAGTGGTTTGATCAAACTAAGAATCAGTGGTTTCAGCGAAGGGCAATGACATAACTGTCAGGAGCTTTAGGATCTTCAAAATCCTCTGGAAGTGCATCTGCAAGAAAAGGATAGCCTTCTTTGAGTCAAGAACTCGTCACCACCAGCTTGAGGAAAACCTCTGGGGAACTGGCAGAAGAAGAAGATGTGTCAGGCATATGCAAGCTTAATCAGAAGAGAAGGCCTAAGATGAACAAGGAAAGCTATTGCAAGGGGGCAGAAAATAGTTTTTACTCATGACGTCGGTGAGTCGGTGCTCTGCTATCCCCTGTTTCACCTCTAAAAAGGACGTTTACTGAGATCACTGTCTCTGGGCATTGATGGAATTTTTTGAGCAAAAAAAGTTTTCTCTCTTTGGTTCAAGCCAAGAGCACAAGGCTGGGATTTTTGCGAATCAGACTTGAAGTTGGAGGTGGTGACTTGGCTGAGGTCATATTTATAGAGCTATAGCTACACTTTGGGAGGCCAGGCGTCAGACTAGAGTTTTTTCGCAATTTGGGCCGATATTGGGTCAAAACAAGTCTGTGTTGACATAAATGGCTCAGGATTCCAGAACCTAAAAGGCCGATTGAGGTTCGACTAAAAGAAGATTGCTATGTGAAGTATTCAGTTTCGGTTAATTATTCGGAAGAATCAAATCGCCAGTTGACACTAAAGACAGGAAAGCTGAAAGGTGCTATTTGATGTCATCATAGGTCAAAAAACTAGAAAAATAATTGAGGGGACTCCGAATCTGAGATAATCAATTGGATTGAGCATAGTTATCAGCAATAGCCGATGAGATATGCATCGCCGCTAAGATAAGAAGAGAGTCAATAACTAGTACACGGAACAGAATACACATTGATCTCGAAGGATCAATCATAGGTTGATTTCAGAAGGACGAACGAAGGAATTTTCACTTATTTACAAGAGGGGAAGCAATTACAATGAAAAGTCAGTTCATCCATTCTATTCTATTCCTAATCGAAAGGTCGAAGTCGAAGGAATCGGCCAGATCTGTTCCAGCTTCTTTCATATCATCAACAGAGCGTGCCACCCTAAATTCTAGTCCTCGCTCACAAACGTCAAAATGATGGTAGTCGGCGCCAGAGTGGATCCGAACGGCATTGAAGGCAAGCGCTGCACCGTAACCCATGCCGGCCCTGGAGATGTCGGGGGAAACCTGATTGACCTCGTTCACCCGCCTTAGAGCCGCCGTGCCTGGCACGTTGGCTGTGACAGCAAGGTCGGCAATGGCAGCTTCAAGGGAATGGAGCTTAGCCTCCAGAACTAAGAAAAGGGAGGATCAATAAAACAGAGAAGAAGAATAGGGAAAGAACAGTAGAGGAATACTTACCGGTGGCCTGTTCCCGAGCGGTATCACGCTCTCGAGAAGAGATTCGAGTAATCTCCCAATCCTCTTTTTCTAGATCAAATTGAAGATCCGCGATCTTCTGAGTCAGGACCTCAGGAAAATTTTCGTCGACCCTCCTATACAAGAACAACGATGTAAGGGCAACTGCTTTCGTCTTCAAACGAAAGCAATGAAGAACAACCTCTTCCTGGTGGTACCGGAGGCCCCAAGCTCGGAACTGTGACGGCTTGCTTCGGAAGACATCTTCTATTTGGATTAAAGGATGATAGAGGAAAAGAGGGTTTTCTGGTTTTGAGAACTAAAGCAGAGGAGTTCGGAAAGCACACGCGAATTGAAGTAAAGAGGAGAGTTTAAAAGACCCCAAGTGCATCAGGAGACGAATTGGCAGGTACGGTAATTATGACATGTGAAGACAGATGCTTCTGGAGGTTCTACGTCAATGCGAAAGGAAAGAATTTTGGAATAAACATTTATCCCAAAATTAGGGGCATGTGTTAACACCAGATTTTCGCACACGTAAGGATATGACAGGTGGGTCCGACTAGCAGAAAAAAAAGATTCGGCAAGCAATCGGCGGCTGTTTGGCCCTCAGAGGTTTCGATGATTGTTTGCGCGGTCAGCTATTTCACAAGGCAATAGGCTCCATTCGGGAAACGCATGTTACGAGTAAAGCTGGCTTGCACGAGAAGACACGAGACAATGGAAGGCACCAAATAATGTAGATTTATATCTGTCCGTATTTTATTGTGAATCGTAATCGTCTAGGATTCATGCTTCGTCCGGGGTATAAATATAAACCCTCGACCATTGTAAAATTGTTCACAACCACCAATACAAACCGGCCCCGTGCCATCTTCGAGTCCCTAGTCGTGTCGTCGAGTTCTTCGAGAGGAATCATCGATCCGTCGACCTCCATAAGTACCCGGCAACCTTGCTATCATGTCTAGTATCATGTGGTGGATTTAGATATGATGCAAGTAGTCTCGTACGTTAAGCTTAGTATCGTGCGGCGGATTTAGCTAATGACGGGAAGTTTTTGCTTATGCCTTGTATCGTGCGGCGGATTAAGTCATGAGTAAAAATAGTTATCGGCTCTGTTAGATTTGGCAGATCTAATAGATTCATCAAGTTATCACGTGTTATATGTTTTATTTATTTAATTCGTATAACACCTTTTGCCCAATCTAGATTGATCTTTGTTCGGCCTTGTTGCATGAGTTTGCTCGCGCTTGCTAATCATAAGATCATGATGGCCGAACTGACTTTCAATCTAGATTGTTACATGTTGTGGGTTCATGCATGTCGATCATGTTTAGGCTTTGATAGAGCTGGGTGCCGTGCGGCAGGTGCAGGTTTAGATTAGTTAATCATGCTTTGCTTCTATGTTTCTTCTTCATGACCCCAGTTCGGCTATTTTGCCGATTCTGGTTAAGCTTACATGAGTAATGAGTACATATAGATTTATCCAGATGTACGTGTGCTTTTAGCTTCTTATAATTAGATCATATCATGCGGTGGATTATCTAATTATAAGGAGTGGTGTAGATTTATAGCAAGTGGTATCATGCGGTGGATTAGCTTTGCTTGAATTTACACCTGACGGGTTTATGAAGGCTAGACGTGCGGCAGACTAGCTGGATTGGCCTATGCATATGTCATCTGAATAAATTTATATTTACAAGTTGCCCTTTTCTTCTTGTTACATATGCGTTCGGCATTCAACATATTTATGAGCTTTATCTTTTATACTTGCCGAATGACATTATAAACCTGTTCCGACAAACACTTCTATAGCTGTGTGCCGTCGTGATTGGCTTTCAAAGCCGTACATATGGAACTGTCTGGTCTCACCCAGCATGTTCCAAGGTATTCTCACACTTTTGTCCCTTGTTGGTTTTCAGGTCAACCGACTGGCACGTTTCCGGATTCAGTACACTCCGGGCACCCGATTGAAGCCAGCCTCGTTCGGCTTGCTGTGTGCCTTGACGCGAGGCGTCACGTTTTGCGTCAACACTATGGAAGTATGATCAATACTTCCAAACCAAAACTTACTAGCATCGACAAAGGTAGCATGAAGGCATAAAATATTTATTCAGATAGAAAGAAAAAAGTATGATCACCGTGAGAAACATTTTTTTATTATTTCTTTTTTAGATGCAGATGACATGAATGCAGACAAAGGAACTAAACAGGATGTGGTTTTGATAAAAGAAAACTTAAACTAAATGAAGCGGATGAATGATTAAAAGTAAACATGCAGTGGTATGCAAGAATTAAAAAGATAACTACTCATAAAGTTTAAAGTCCATGAGCAAGACTGTCTCACTTGATCATACTTACCGTGACTCAAAACTGGGACTTGTGAGTGGCGCAGCGTAACTATCCGTCACATGGGATGGGAGTTGAATTCTCGTGACGACGGCCTTTTCTCCAATCTACACATGGTTAGAATGATATATATGTATACACAAACCTATGAGATGGCAGAGCTCCAGAATAATGATGGATCTTGAATGTTCAGGCACCCTGGGTTCTTCATTCTTGTGGAAGCTTTCCATAAGGTCGAAACGGCATCTGATGTCCTGTCTATTCCACACTCAATAGAACAAGGGGTAATCCTACTAAAGCTAGTGGTACACTAATTAGCAGATATCAAGATCATTATCAAAATCTTTACACCAATTGCTTCCCCAGCAACGGCGCCAAAAATGCTTGTTGACGTTTGTTAACGCAAATAAGAACATGAAAGTTTCCGCAAGCGCACAGAACATCATTGTAGCATTTTACCGGAGTATTCCAGGATCGTTATTTATATTTTGCCACAGGGAAGCTAGGGTCAAGAATCTGATAACTCACTATCACGCATCTACTAACTCAGAGTACTAAATAGACTAAAGCAGGGGTAAATGATATATGATATGAATATGAAAGTACATCAAAGAGAATTCAATGATAAATGTATAGACAACTATAGCGGGAGGACAATGGAAGAGATCAAGGTTCCTACGTACTTCTCTATTACTTGTGTTCTAAAGCAACAAAGATCAAAAGATATAGCAGTCATAAACATTGGCACTTTGGAGCAGCAGGTCCTTTCCAACTCTCAAAGAAGACTGGAAAAGGTAGTTGGGAGAAGGCTGCCAACAGCTCTACGAAACATCAATCCGAACATGGTGGACTACGAAGGCCTAACAGAGCTGTCACCCCTGGGGCTACCACACTATTCCGTGGGATTGAGCGCAACCTCAGGTAACCTATAGACTAAACACCATGTCTAATCTATCGATTACTACTCTAATTACCATGAATAAGTAGAGCACTCAATACGAGCGAAGATCCCATGCCAAGATATAACAACTATACTAATCATATAATAAAGCATAAAGTAAATAGAGAAGATAAATATATTAAAGCATAAGTCTTACAAAGAAAAGATACAAGACATACCAAAACTCTGAAGACTGCTCTGGAACCGGAGCGCAGCTCCGCTCTCCCTAACTCCCGACTAAGCTAAGCTATTACATTGGAAAATCTAAACCTAATTCTCTAGGGAGGAGAGGTTGTCCTTCGAGGGACGCCTCTACAAAGACTCCCAGATGATGATGGTCTATTGCCTCAGGGGGGTCCTGGGTTTATTATATAGGGGCTCCTGACCTCCCCTCCACCTTGGGCAAGCGATGTGGGACTAAATCCTTCGTCATATGCACTTGGGCCTAAATGGGCCAAAACGTGTTGGAGAAGTCGGTTGGAGTGCGTCACGCGAAGGGGACGAAATTGGGCCCAATACCCGACCGGTCGGTCCATAGAGGAGACCGGTCGGTCTGCCCCTATGATAGGTGGGCCCCGCCTTCCGTGGGTCGCCTTCTCTTGTCTTCTGGAATGTTCTAGAATCTTCCAAGTCGTATCCATCGAGGACTCTCGCTCTGGGACTCCAAATATAGCAAATCATATGTCCGTTTCGATCATCTCGACGAACTCTTCGCAATGGTGTGCTCTGTTTCATCACTTGAGATACTTTTATATGGTGAAATATGATAATCCTGCAAAACAAGTGAGAGCACCAAAACTCATGGAACTTGTTAGTTCCAAACCCTACAACTATGCCTTGTGATTCATTTAGTGTTATTTCATGCAATAGTTGATGGTTAATTATGAGCATTAGTGAGTGTCAACAGTATACGTGACTTTTAAAAGGGTATCATTGCGAAGAAAGTCATTTATTGGGAGATTGTCCGAATTATTGACTTGTAGTCTAGACAAGTGATCAGCTACTGAATTCTCTACTCCTTTCTTGTCTCTTATTTCCAGGTCAAATTCTTGAAGGAGTAGGATCCAGCGGATCAACCTTGGCTTAGCATCTTTCTTAGTGAAGAGATATTTCAGAGCAGAGTGATCGGTATAAACGATCACCTTAGCTCCCACTAAGTAAGATCTAAACTTGTCTATGGCAAACTACGACCAAAGTTCTTTTTCTATGGTTGCATAGTTTAGCTAGGGGCCAGTTAGGGTCTTACTAGCATAAGAAATAGCATAATGCTTCTTATCTTTAGTTTGACCAAGGACGGCTCCCACAGCATAATCACTAGCATCCCACATGATTTCGAATGGAAAATTCCAATGTGGGGGTTGGATGATTGGTGCAGAAGTTAGAGCCTTTTTCAAAATATTGAAAGCTTTTAAACAATCCTCGTCAAATTTGAACGGGACGTCTTTTGCTAACAGGCTTGTTAAGGGTCTAGCGATTTGTGAGAAATCCTTAATAAACCTTCTATAAAAGCCGACATGGCCCAAGAAGCTTCGGATTCCTTTCACATTAGTGGGTGGTGGAAATTTTTCAATTACATCGATTTTGGCTTTATCCACTTCTATCCCATGTTCTGAAATTCGATGGCCTAGGACAATTCCTTCCCGCACCATGAAGTGACACTTTTCCCAGTTAAGAACTAGGTCCTTCTCTTCACAATGTTGGAGGACTTTGTCTAAATTGGCTAGGCAATCGTCAAAGGTTTTCCATAGACTGAAAAGTCGTCCATGAATACCTCCATGATTTGTTCAATCATGTCAAAAAAGATGGACATCATACACCGTTGGAAAGATGCCGGCGCATTGCAAAGTCCAAAGGACATGCGTCTATAGGCATAAGTTCCATACGAGCATGTGAAAGTGGTCTTACTTTGGTCTTCTGGATGGATTGGAATTTGGTGGTAACCAGAATATCCATCCAGGAAGCAAAAGGGAATGGTTTGCCAATCTCTCTAGCATCTCATCTATCAAAGGAGTGGGAAATGATCTTTCTTTGTGGCTTTATTCAGCTTTCTATAGTCTATACACATCCTCCATCCAGTGACAGTGCGTTGAGGGATTGACTCATTTTTCTCATTCTTAACGACTGTCATGCCTCCTTTCTTTGGAACTACTTGCACGGGACTTACCCATTCACTATAAGGAACTGGAAATAATTTCTCGTGTGCAAGAGTTTCAGAACCTCCTTTTTCACGACTTCATGCATAACGTTATTGAGTCGTCTTTGGGGCTCTCTTGAAGGGGTATCTCAGGATCGAGAGGGATACGATGGGTGCAGAGATTTTGACTAATTCCCTTCAAATCTTGAAGTGAATAGCCAAAGACAGATCGGTGTTTTTCTAAGACAAGGGTCAACCTACAGACTTCCTCTTCAGATAGCTTACTGCTGAATGATTATGGAGTCTCAGGGTCATTGTTTAGAAAAATGTATCTCAGGCCTTCAGGCAAAGGTTTTAGCTCTATGGAAGGTCGAGATGGCTTTTCCGATTCGTCTAAGCGAAACGGTTCATCTGTCTGGGCTTCTTCTTCGACAAAGAATTCAGAATCTTTTTCAAAATCAGGTCGAGCCAACTCATAAAGGGTAGAGGTTCTAGCTTGATCGAGAAGAACTGGTTCTGGTGGTTGTTTGGCAATAGAATTTAATGCACGAACGAAAGGTACTGAGTACTCTTTTCCACCGATTTGAGCATTAAAGTGCTCTTGACATGGTCCTTGCAAGGCAAGTATGGACCAAGGTTGTCCTAAGAAGACGTCAAAAAGGACTACATCGAAAATGTAGAAATCTAAGACCATGTCTGCTCCATCTACTTGGATGAGGACCATCTTTAGGATTTGTCACACTCGGTTTTAAGAACAAAACCAGGTATACACCATATGTGAGCCTAGGAAGTCAAATCTCACATATAGCAACAAATAAAGGGTAATATCGAAAGACAATGCTCATATATAACGTATAAACACAAAGATCATAACCTTAAGGAGCAGACAGCGAAAAGACACTCCGATCTTCAGATGGAAACACCAACTCCACAGGGAACAACTGACTGGTTGACCACAAGCCTAAGCTTCTCCAAAGCTTAACTCTCTGAGGTGTGAGGAAAAAGCAAGAGTGAGTCCATGTTGAACTCCACAAGTATAGAAACAAGTGATATAGATCCCAAGTTTCATGATCAATGTAACATAAATAATGAACATGTTAACCAACGTAAGTCATAATCTTTATGTCTTCAAGGCCGCTCGTGTCCTTGAGCAAGGCTGATATATCAGTTTAATAAACTTTGCGCAAAGGTGTACACTTTCCCTGTGAGACGTGAATTGCCCTTTCGCCCGAGGGAGCCAGCCTCTTACCCACTTCCAAGGAAGGTCGGCAGGGTTCACGATGAAGCCTTTCAAAGGTTCGTCTAACAAGTTAGGGCCGCTAGGTTTCATTAGTCAGTCTGGGTGATTCAACCAACCGCACGGGATCCCCAGTCTGCTATCCCCCATTTGCGCCACACGGGTAACCTCTAACAAGCTAGAAAAGGTCCTCATACTGAGCTAAAGCCAGAGCCATATAACCCCCAACAGTTGCACTGTAAATGCCGAAGGTTCTTGTACAGATAATTTCTTAAGTTGCTAATAAGTCATTTTTATCATTCGATGCATACATTAATTAAGTAACATGATCATGATTTCGAAAAGAAAACTCGAGTGCTATACTTGCCTTAACTCAAGATCCTTCTTCTGTTGATCTGTAGACTTCCAAAGGTTGACTCTTGATCATGATCTCTTTCTTGATCACCAACGTAAAACTCACCGACTGAACATACGATCACAGAACACCACACATGCATCCAATAGCAATCATGCAAAGCAAACATAGCCTATGATTAGAACAGTACATCAATCATAAGAAAACAAGATAAAGAGTTTAGAAAACAAAACTACAATTCACTACGGTCACACAAACGCGAAGATCACGCTAAACGGAGTTATAACGGAAAAGATATGAATTAAACAAGATTAAAGACACTTATTACTAGATTAGATTTAACTCAAGTTTTAATTACAGAAAACAGTATTTAAAGTTATATAGTTAGATAGATCTTTTTGAAACGAATCTAACGCAAGTTGAACGGATCAAAACGGAGTTAAAACAAAGAAGTTATAGGCGTTTAAAGTCAGTGGCAGTTTTGTAAATAAATTAAACTTGATTTTGTAAATTTTCAAATAAGTAAAACAAATCTGATTTTCGGCTGGACTGCGCCTCGTTTAAGAGAAAATGCAGGGGCTTGCATGGAAGATTCTCACGACTCAATGAATAGTGACTGGTGGAGCGCGGGTTTAGGACTGGAAAGTTATAAGGGCCTTTTTGCAAAAATGCCATTGAAAGGGTATCGGCCTTTGATGGCCGTCGGATCTGAGATTGATGGCTCGGATTAGATAGAAGGGAGGGTGGGGAATTTGTCGCCGGAACAGAGGGAAATGGCGGCGGCTTCCATTGCCGGTCGGCTCGACGTCCTCGGAGTTCTCAAATCGAGCGACCCCCGCGATCGTCATCTACAAAATCAAGAGCACAAGGAGCTACGGCGAACGATGGTGAAACCGTCTAGAGAATCGGAGTAGGGCACAAGCGCACAGAGTTGGTCTGGACATCGATTTGGCGACCGGGAGCTCTGGTGAAGCACTGATGAGCTCGACCGTGCAAAAGAGAGAATGAGCAAAGGCAAGGAGAGCACTTACCGGTTCCTTACCACCACACGAAGTTTGGAGAGGGCCTCGGGATATCAGCAGAACGCCAACGAGGGAGTTCCAGAGCGGCGGCGGGTTTCTAGGGTTTCGGTGGCGGCTACCGAGGCTCTAGGCAAGGCGGCGCGGCGATTAGGGCAAGGCGGCGGTTTGGAAAAAGAGCAACAAGCACGGGACTTTGGCCTATATAGCGCCGATTGTCGTGACGCGCACGCCAAGGTCACACCGGCCATGAAGATTCCACCCCAGAGCAGAGTCCAGCGCGGTCACGAGGATGAAGAAGACACTGACAAGGCGGTCCCACCTGTCAGTGACGAAGAGCAGAAGCAACTTGGCTTGCAGAGCGTGCAGGGGAGTTGGGTCGCCCGGCCTCTCTGGGCTTCGAAGGGGAGGAGGGGAGGTGGGTGGCCGGGCAGCCTGGGCTGGGGCGATGCGGCCCAAGAGAGAAGGGAGGGGGCGCTCGGGCTGGGCCACTCGGCCGAAAGGAGAAGAGGAGGGTTAGACCGGCTGTTTGGGCCACTCCGGTCAGATTGAGAGGGAAGGGTGAGTGAGGGTTTTTGCTTTTCTTGTTTTTTTTAAAACCTTTTCAAAACATTTTCAAAACCAAATTTGAATTCTTTTCAAGCTTTTGATTTGGATATTTTGGGAGAAATAAAATGATTTGAAACTTTAACTTTTCCAAACTTTTTGTAGAACAAAAAATGTCTTTATTTTCAAACCCTTTCAAGAAATTTGTTTTTCTTTAAATTGTTTTAAAACCATTTTGAGCTCAAATTAAATTTTTAGCTAAAACTACACAGCACAAAAACTCGGATGCTCCAGCATGAATGCACAAACATGTTGCCAAAACCCTAAGATAAATTTTAATTTAGAGAAAAGTTTTATTTCTCTACATTTTATGAGCACAAAAATTCATAAATAAATCATTTTAATTCTAATTTAAGAAATGCAAATTTCAGGGTGTGACATTCCTTCACTTTCCAAGATGTCACCATTTGGGTCTCTTAAACACCGTTTAGTTGGTTGTCATTGAAGGTCGGGGAATGTTCTGGATACGTAATTACTAGCAAGAACATTATTCCCATGACAAGTCGTAAAAGGCAATGGCTCTTTCTCCCTTAATTCGACAATTTATTATGCTAGGTACATTATCTATGTGAGGCATGTTTTCTGTTACTTCGGCTTCCATTGTCCATTCATGACTCATGACAGCTGAAAGTTCCAAAAGATGCTCTCTCGGCTATGGATTCCATCAGAAGACTCATGAAGTGGTTTGTCGGATGGGAGAGCTTGAACGGAGTAGTTCATAGCATTTTCGTATCCTCAAACACATCGTCCTCTATCTCGCCCAAAAATTCTGGAAGAATTTCTTCCCCAGATGTGGATGGAATAGGCTCTGCTAAGTCCAGCGAGCTAGACTCGGGCTCTTCTTGTTGTTCTACGGTCGAAACTTGAGTTTCTACGACTTCTTCTTCGTTAGGGATTTCATCGAAAACTGTAGTATAAGGAGTATTCTCAAGAATTTTATCAAGAATCTCCTTTCCACCTCGTGGAGAAAGATGAAGAAACGCTCCACCTGACGAATGATCAAGGTGAAGGGCGCTCTCTCTCTCTAAACCGACATAAAAATGCTGAAAGAGCATTGGATCGGGTATGGCTAAATTGGGTCCTGAATTGATTAAATCAATAAAACGGGCTCAAGCCTCCCCTAATGTCTCCTTATCATTTTGTCTAAAGGTCAACACTTCTACTCGTAGTTGTACCACTCGGTGGACAGGGAAATACGTTAAGATAAACTTGGTCCGTAAAGTTCCCCAGTCTCCTCTGGCACTTTCCACAGTTCGAGCATGCCATGTTTTAGCTGCTCCCGTCAAAGTGAACGGAAACAGCTTCCACTTGACAGTGTCAGGTGAAATGCCCGAAATGTTCAAACATGCACAGACTTGCTCAAACTCAGGTAGATGTGTGTAGGGATTTCTGATCCCGTAAATATGCTCTCCTGAACTTTGTTAATAAAGTCAGGGCGCAATTCATAACTATCGGCATATATAGGTTGTGATGATGAATGTGGCTCTAATCGCGAACTCTTAGGAGCTGTGAATTGGAAGATAGATTGGTTCTCCATACAGAGAGGGTAAAGATGATCCTAACTCTAGTCTCAAAAATCAGCTACCGTTCCCCGGCAACGGCGCCAGAAAAGCTTGTTGACACCTCGGGTGGCACGCAGAAGAAACCGCAAGCGCACGACTGTCAGTTGTAGCTTTTCACCTCAGAGTATTCCGGGGTATCGAATCCACGAGGAACGCGAAGTGATTTTGAGAAAACTAGGGGGATAAGGATATCTAGGATAGATGAAGGGGAACGGGCACTATCTACTGGGGCAGATCCTAGTTCTATTAGACTTCTAGTGATTTAAGTTCTTTACTAGTGTACTGTGGGCTTACTAGCCTTTACCACTGACTTAGGCTGAACTCTAGCACAACGAGCCCTACTGTTAAACTAGACCAACTACGTGGTGGAATTCAAGGCGCACAGGGCTGTCACCACCTGCTTGCTACCACAGCTATTCGGGGGCCTAGCCGTATTCACTGGCAATATAGCCTAAGTACCACACTTAATCTATATATTACTACTACTAGCCCTGTACTAGAACTAGAGCACTTGAAACTAATATCAAGCAATGAAACGAGTACACAAGTACTGAAAATAAATACTTGAAGATAAAATAAATAGTAAGTTACCAAAGTTGAAGCGCAGAGCAGAGAGAAGCAGAGGTCTCCGACAACTCCGGAACTCTCCAGACTTCTAATCTTCTCCTCTCCAGCTCCTCTTCTAGTGAGGCACTCACACTCTCTCTAATCTCTCTAGCATAGCATGTGTGCTAATCTAACCAAATGGAGAAGACTGATGTGAGGCTCTCCGAATGAGAACTCTAGGGGCCTATTTATAGTGCTAGGAAGCTAGGGGGTACTTATAGAGTGAAGGGGAGGTCAGTTAGGGTTTAGGGGGTGGCGCCCGCCACGTACTAAACCCTGGCGTCCGCCACTCCTCTGTCGTCCATTGCAACCGCCATTCATCCAACGGTCTTCACTTGCTCCTCTAAGTCGGTTTGAGGGCCGGTTAGGGTTTTAGACAGAGATTTTCACGTGTCCAAAGCCCACTATCTAGGTGATACTCCTCTTAGCCCTGGATCAAATCGTCTTAGTGTGCAATGGCCAGGATTTGAGCTTGAGGTGACTCCCACGGATCAATGACGTGGCCTGGGCCACTTTGGGCAAGATGGACCTGGCGGCCGCCAGTAATAGGTGGCGGCCGCCACCCTACTCAGGCCCAAATGGGCCAGAGTGGCCTGGCCTTGCTCCTGGTACACTTGTTTGGCCTAAATTCCATCATTTCCTGCATTAAGATAAGAAACTATGCACATGTGGAAGTAGGTTAGTTATAAACCAAATCTTCTACTTTTTATGTTATTTTACCTTGGTTTTGGGTGAAATGTTGATGGTGAAATGATGCTTTAAGCACCATCAACACATGCTTGCCGGCAAGCTACGTCCTCGTTGTAGCGATTCACCCACTTGGAGGTTCACGAGCTAATTGGCACCACACGCCAAACTCTCAATAGGATGCCGCACAACCACACCACAAGATAGGGATCCACAAGCTATGAGCAATCCACTAGAGTTACCTTTCGCGATCTCCCATGGGGAAGGTACAAGAAACCCCTCACAAGTCACTGATCAGAGCTAGGAACAATCACCACCTTCCGCTCAATGATCCTCACTGCTCCAAGCCGTCTAGGTGTCACCAAACACCAAGAGTAACAAGAGAAATCTGCAGCGAAACACGAACACCAAGTGTCTCTAGATGAACACACTCATGCAATCTCCCAATCTCTCTCAATATGATGAACATTTAATCAAATGGAGTGGGAGAAGAATGGATAGGCTCACAATAGAGTTTTCGCAATCCAAATGTCCAAGCGTTTTAGCCCAAGCCGGCCACACGGCTTATATAGAGACCCTCACAAGAGATAGCCGAAGCCCCCAAACAGTCACTTTCTGCGGGGCCATCAGACGCGTCGTTGGTCCTGCATCGGATGCTAGGCCAGCGTCCGATGCCTAGATCAGTGCCACGCGTCCCATCTAATTCAACTTCAACCACCAGATCTCAATGGCTAGAACTCAACGTGCCAAATTAATGTTGCATCGGATGCTGCATCGGACGCACCGGTCCAACGTCCGATGACTTGTCAGAATCCACAACGAATAGTTGTGCCCACATCGGATGCACCAGAGTCAGCATCTGATGTCTATGCAGAGAGCATCCAGAGAGCTCTTGCGAACATCAGACGCGTCCGATGAAGCCACATCGGACGCTGCCCAGCGTCCGATGCTCCCCCTAGGACACGTCATCGACATCGAACTCTGCAACAGTGATTTCTCACCGTCCATTGCCAGCGTCCGATGTTCCTTAGTCAGCTCAGCTCAGCTAGGGTTTGCCATCGGACGCTACCCCCAGCGTCTGATGCCCATCAAACCAGCGTTTGATGCTCCTCAGAGAGAACAGAATCAAACTCCACTTCATCCCTTGTGCAAATGTGTTAACTCCACCAAGTTTCCACTACTTGTGTACGTGAGTTAGCATTTATCAAGCACTTTTCAAAAGGGATGTTAGCACACACTAAATGCGAAATGCATATGCAAAGTAAGTTCATCTAGTGGCACTGTGATAACCGCATTTCACAAATGAGTTACGCTCCTCTTAATAGTACAACTATCAATCCTAAATGTGATCACACTCTCTATTGTGTCTTGATCACCAAAACAAAATGGTCCTATGCATATACCTTTGCCTCTAGCCCATTTTGTTTTCTCTTTCTTCTTTTCCAAGCATTGGAGCCTTTGATCACCACCATGTGTGGACATCATCATCCATCTAGCTCCATCACTTGGTGTTGGACCAACCTATCTCATGCACACTTAAGCATAGAGTTAGTCCAAATAGGTTTCATAAATTATCCAAAACCAAACTAGGGCTTTCAAGGGGTCAAACTTTGAGTTGATTGGTTATTCAATCTCCAACTATGCAGGATGCAAAGTGGATAGAAAGAACACATTAGGAACTTGTCAATTAATTGGAAAATCACTTGTTTCATGGTCATTAAAGAATCAAAATGGTGTTTCAGTTTCAACCGCCGAAGCCAAATACATATTTGCAGGTAGTTGTTGTGCACAATTGCTATGGATGAGAGAAATTTTGGATTCTAGTCCAATCAAGTACCATTGCTATGTGACAAGGAGAGTGAGGTGAAGCTAACCAACAATCCGGTTCAACATTCAAGAACAAAGCACATTGACATTTGACATCACTTCATAAGAGATCATCAATAAAAGGGTGATATTTCAATTGAGAGTGTGGGAACCAAAGATCAACTTGTCAATATATTCACTAAGCCACTTGATGAGAAGAGATTTTGCAAGCTAAGGAATGAATTAAACATACTTGATTTCTCAAATATGTGTTAATGCACCCGCCATAATATGACATGCCTCTCCGTCGACAAAGCAAAGATAAAATTGTTTGGCATGACATTCATCCTTGCTAAGGACATGTTTAGTGCATATTAGTCATTCCTTGCATGTTATAGGCTCATTTATGAAAATTAAAAGAATTTGATGCTTATATGATGTCACTATTGCTTCTACGTTTGATATGATCTAGTGGTATGATATGACATGTTTGTGAGCTTGTGAACCTAGTGTTTAATCTTAAAAACAAATATTCAAGTGTTTAACCAATGTGAGTAAGTTAACCATTAAAAGATGTGTGAAGAAGCTTACTCTAGAGAAAACCGTGTTAAATATCTTGTGCAGTCAACCCATTAAGGGGGCCAATAGGTTGCAACCCTTTTGGGCTCTTTAGTTAGATGTTGGCTGGTTAGGGCTCATGCTCTTGGGAATTTTCATTAACCATACACCTTGTGAGCTTAGTCATTCCTCTCTCACTCATATTGCTTGATTGGTTCATCATTTGGTGAGAGTTGGGAGGATCTAAATGCATTCCATGAGTGTGTTCATCTAGAGGCACTTGGTGATTGTGTTTTGCTACAGATTTTGCTTGTTACTCTTGGTGTTTGCCAACACCTAGATGACTTGGAGCGGCGAGGATTGTTCAGCGGCGGATGGTGTTTATCTCTAGCTCCAGTCAGTTGATTGTGAGGGGTTCTTATGCTTTCCCCATGGGTGATCACGAAAGGCAACTCTAGTGGATTGCTCGTAGCTTGTGGATCCCCATCTTATGGTGTGGTTACGCGACACTCTATTGAGGGTTTGATTATTGACGTTTGTTAACGCAAATAAGAATATGAAAGTTTCCGCAAGCGCACAGAACATCATTGTAGCATTTTATCGGGAGTATTCCAGGATCGTTATTTATATTTTACCACAGGGAAGCTAGGGTCAAGAATCTGATAACTCACTATCACGCATCTACTAACTCAGAGTACTAAATAGACTAAAGCAGGGGTAAATGATATATGATATGAATATGAAAGTACATCAAAGAGAATTCAATGATAAATGTATAGACAACTATAGCGGGAGGACAATGGAAGAGATCAAGGTTCCTACGTACTTCTCTATTACTTGTGTTCTAAAGCAACAAAGATGAAAAGATATAGCAGTCATAAACATTGGCACTTTGGAGCAGCAGGTCCTTTCCAACTCTCAAAGAAGACTGGGAAAAAGGTAGTTGGGAGAAGGCTGCCAACAGCTCTACGAAACATCAATCCGAACATGGTGGACTACGAAGGCCTAACAGAGCTGTCACCCCTGGGGCTACCACACTATTCCGTGGGATTGAGCGCAACCTCAGGTAACCTATAGACTAAACACCATGTCTAATCTATCGATTACTACTCTAATTACCATGAATAAGTAGAGCACTCAATACGAGCGAAGATCCCATGCCAAGATATAACAACTATACTAATCATATAATAAAGCATAAAGTAAATAGAGAAGATAAATATATTAAAGCATAAGTCTTACAAAGAAAAGATACAAGACATACCAAAACTCTGAAGACTGCTCAGGAACCGGAGCGCAGCTCCGCTCTCCCTAACTCCCGACTAAAGCTAAGCTATTACATTGGAAAGTCTAAACCTAATTCTCTAGGGAGGAGAGGTTGTCCTTCGAGGGACGCCTCTACAAAGACTCCCAGATGATGATGGTGTATTGCCTCAGGGGGGTCCTAGGTTTATTATATAGGGGCTCCTGACCTCCCCTCCACCTTGGGCAAGCGATGTGGTACTAAATCATTCGTCATATGCACTTGGGCCTAAATGGGCCAAAACGTGTTGGAGAGGTCAGTTGGAGTGCGTCACGCGAAGGGGGGCGAACTTGGGCCCTGTAGCAGACCGGTCGGCCCAGGCGGGAGACCGACCGGTCTGTCTCTATGACAGGTGGGTCCCACCTTCCGTGGGTCGCCTTCTCATGTCTTCTGGAATGTTCTGGAATCTTCCAAGTCGTATCCATCGAGGACTCTCACTCCGGGACTCCAAATATAGCAAATCATATGTCTGTTTCGATCGTCTCGACGAGGTCTTCGCAATGGTGTGCTCTGTTTCATCCCTTGAGATACTTTTATATGGTAAAAACATGAATGTCCTACAAAACAACTGAGAACCCCAAAACTCGTGGAACTTGTTAGAATCAAACCCTACAACTATGCTTTATGGTTCATTTTAGGTCATTCTATGCATTAGTTGATGGTATAATATTGACATTAAGGACCGTCAACAATTTCCCCCAAGCTTACCCTTTGCTAGTCCCTTAGCAAAGCCAAACTCAACAATGGATCAGGAGTTGCTGCAATATCTGCACTTCTAACAAGTACAGATGCATTCAAACAAAAGTTCTCATTTGGATTAGAAAAAGATATCATATTATTTATCACGGGGCTTAGTACTTTACCTTGAATCTTGAGTAATTGAATGATAGAACGATCAAATCAAGCACCATGTGTCTAGTTCTTTCACTTCACCATTATCCCGGAGTTTTTATGAATTTTCAAAAAGCTTAAAACATATGTTGTCAAATTAAACAATGGATCCAAAGAGAACGTCAACCATACCATTGAATTGAGAAGTGCATGTGTATGGAGAATGGAGGCGGATGCTATTTTGAATATAATCACTCTCTTTTGTCTATTAGAAACACATGGCTATCAGGCTAATTCTACTGTTCGGCATGTGCCCTTTTTTCTGATATTCATTATTTTTTTTATTTTCTTTTATTTTTCTTCGAGGTTCCGGACACTTGTCCCTTTTTATTTTCTCGGGATTTATCTTTTTGAGGTTTCGGACACTTGTCCCCTTTTATTTCCTCGGTTTTTTTTCTCTTTTTTTTCAATAGCCACATGCTTCCAACAAACTTTTGAGAGGATAGCAACAAATAATCATGAGCATTTATGCGAAAGATGGATGAAATGTGTAAGTGATCTCAATTCAATAGCGAGATAACTTCTCATAGGGTCAACAAAGCTTAATTTAACTCAATGCAATTATTTGTCATATTAATATTGAAAACTCTCCGGAACTCTATTGTTGTTTTAGAACAAGATAACAGTAGCTGAGATCATCACATATCATATCTGTCAATTACCTAGACTCTGGATCAAGCATTTGCTACCCATATATTTAATTTCATTTTAAGGCATCATTAATTTTTAAACTTAAGAGAACTCATGCTTAAAGGCTAGGCACTAGAAAGAAATACAATAGAGCAACCATTCATCATTTCCATTTTAAGAAATTAGGGAGAGAGTTCTTCAAATTTGGCATGCTTTATTTATTTAATCTAACACACACTATAACCTATTATTTAAAATATTAAGATAGTAGTAAGACATACCTAAATCACGAAGATAACGGGGGTGCGTCTCCCCCAAGCTAATCCTTTCGATCGCATCGAGCCTTCATGTGCCCGAATATTTTTGTTCTTTTTCTTTTTAAGGGTGAGCCTTCATGTGCTCACATTTTTTTTGAATTTATTTATAAAAAGAAAAACTTAAGAGGATAATGATACTTACCTGGATACACGGGGGTGCTTTCCCCCAAGCTGAATGTTGACGTAGTCGTTCGATCTTGCAATGGCAGACTGGCAGTGAAAATGTTCTTCCTCTATTAGAGCATTGATTGATGTTGATGGTTGTTGAAATAGTGCTCCAACAGTGGATGGAACATCCACTTGCTCGTCAAGTTTTCTTGGTCTTCAATCCTATGAAACTCAAATAGACAACAAAACTTGTGGAACAGATTAAGTGTTAGTGGTTGGCCACATAAGCCTTAGTTGTCCAGAGTTTCAGTAAGATCTCTTTCTCAATATTTTTGTATTTTGATATTTTCTATGATGTAATGACAACTTAACAAAATGAATGCATTTTTTTTATTTTTATGCCACCGCGGTGAAGATTTCATGTGGGTTTTTACACACCACAAAATTATTCACAAGGGCTTTAGGTTTTATGATGTAGTGCAATAAGTAAAATATTTTTTATTTTATATTTTTATGTAATGCTGATGGAGAGAAGTAAATATGCTATGGAGAGATGATGATGGAAAGTAAATATGCAAAAAATAGAAATTAAAAAGATAAATATGGATAACTACCGATTTTACCTTTCGGCGAGGGTTCAATGTTTTAAGTCCTCTGAACAAGACTTCTCACCATGTTCATTCCTGAGGTGTGTCATTTGATCCCGATATGTAAACCTTGATAACTACACCTCTTGATATGGTGTCACTCATGTTCTTCGTTCGCCCAACAATTTGAAGTGAAGCATCAGTTGTGGAAGCTGGCAGCATCTTGCTTAGTGTGCATGTTCTTGTAGATCCAGGATCTTCACTCTGTAGAATTTAGAAGTTGACAAACTCCTCTATGTTTTGCTCAAGAGTGTGTCCTGCTCATAAAGACAAGGTAGAGATCAAGTGCATGGGCTCTGTTGGTGGAAAACACCAACAGAACCAAAAGTTTTGTTCATTCTAACCTTAGGCACATTGAACAAGATAAACTTGTTGTTTATGTATTCTATTCAATCTTAACATGAGTGATAGGATCAGAAGATGAGCATGAAAGTAGCATCTTAAAATATTTAATAGATCAGATTGCTTAACCCAAGGAAGGATAATCTATGCATAATGTGTCGATCTTTAATGATTGTGATATATCATCTTCCAAGGGTAGATACATAACATTTTAGCTCATTTAGATAGTGAGATAGTGAGATTCAAGAGAGTAAAGCTAAGAACAAAGAGTAAAGAACTGAACATGTTGAGTTGATTAGGTTGGATCTTTAAGTTCACACTATGAACAAGCAAACCTCATCTCCTACAAAATGTTAGTGGACGCATACCCGAAGGATTGCACATAATTTGAAACATGGGATGTTGTCCACAACTTTTTTTCTTTTTTTTATCCATGCTAATGAAAATATGATTTTAGGATTACTTTAGCATAGATTAGTATTTTATGTGTTGGCTGCATTTTAACATGGTTCAAGGCAAAAGATAACTTGCAGTAGAAGATGAATTTAAATAAACTTTAATACTCACAGTTCTTTCATCCATGATGAATGAGCTGAGTCTTCTTTTTGCAGTTCATCATATGCCTTGCTTCATCTCTGATGTGAATTAATCTCAGGACTTTCCCAAATTGTATTTGAGAGTTTTCTGCAGGGGTTAGTCCAACAAAATAACCAGTATCTATTCTAGCACTTTTTAGTTCAATACTCAAACAAGACTCCATGTCTAATTTGATTAAGGTAGACTATTTAACCTAAGCACCATGCTTAATTTAAAAGACTATGGAAGTATGATCAATACTTCCAAACCAAAACTTACTAGCATCGACAAAGGTAGCATGAAGGCATAAAAGAGATTTATTCAGATAGAGAAGAAAAAGTATGATCACCGTGACAAACATTTTTTATTATTATTTCTTTTTTTTAGATGCAGATGACATGAATGCAGACAAAGGAACTAAACAGGATGTGGTTTTGATAAAAGAAAACTTAAACTAAATGAAGTGGATGCATGATTAAAAGTAAACATGCAGTGGTATGCAAGAAATTAAAAAGATAACTACTCATAAAGTTTAAAGTCCATGAGCAAGACTGTCTCACCTTGATCATACTTACCATGACTCACAACTGGGACTTGTGAGTGGCGCAGCGTAACTATCCGTCACATGGGATGGGAGTTGAATTCTTGTGACAGCGACCTTTTCTCCAATCTACACATGGTTAGAATGATATATATGTATACACAAACCTGTGAGATGGCAGGGCTCCAGAATAATGATGGATCTTGAATGTTCAGGCACCCTGGGTTCTTCATTCTTGTGGAAGCTTGCCATAAGGTCAAAATGGCATCTGATGTCCTGTCTATTCCACACTCAACAGAACAAGGGGTAATCCTACTAAAGCTAGTGATACACTACATTAGCAGATATCAAGATCATTATCAAAATCTTTACACCAATTGCTTCCCCGGCAACGGCGCCAAAAATGCTTGTTGACGTTTGTTAACGCAAATAAGAATATGAAAGTTTCCGCAAGCGCACAGAACATCATTGTAGCATTTTACCGGGAGTATTCCAGGATCGTTATTTATATTTTACCACAGGGAAGCTAGGGTCAAGAATCTGATAACTCACTATCACGCATCTACTAACTCAGAGTACTAAATAGACTAAAGCAGGGGTAAATGATATATGATATGAATATGAAAGTACATCAAAGAGAATTCAATGATAAATGTTTAGACAACTATAGTGGGAGGACAATGGAAGAGATCAAGGTTCCTATGTACTTCTCTATTACTTGTGTTCTAAAGCAACAAAGATGAAAAGATATAGCAGTCATAAACATTGGCACTTTGGAGCAGCAGGTCCTTTCCAACTCTCGAAGAAGACTGGGAAAAAGGTAGTTGGGAGAAGGCTGCCAACAGCTCTACGAAACATCAATCCGAACGTGGTGGACTATGAAGGCCTAACAGAGCTGTCACCCCTGGGGCTACCACAACTATTCTGTGGGATTGAGCGCAACCTTAGGTAACCTATAGACTAAACACCATGTCTAATCTATCGATTACTACTCTAATTACCATGAATAACTAGAGCACTCAATACGAGCGAAGATCCCATGCCAAGATATAACAACTATACTAATCATATAATAAAGCATAAAGTAAATAGAGAAGATAAATATATTAAAGCATAAGTCTTACAAAGAAAAGATACAAGACATACCAAAACTCTGAAGACTCTCCGGAACCGGAGCGCAGCTCCGCTCTCCCTAACTCCCGACTAAAGCTAAGCTGTTACATTGGAAAATCTAAACCTAATTCTCTAGGGAGGAGAGGTTGTCCTTCGAGGCACGCCTCTACAAAGACTCCCAGATGATGATGGTGTATTGCCTCAGGGGGGTCCTAGGTTTATTATATAGGGGCTCCTGACCTCCCCTCCACCTTGGGCAAGCGATGTGGTACTAAATCCTTCGTCATATGCACTTGGGCCTAAATGGGCCAAAACGTGTTGGAGAGGTCGGTTGGAGTGCGTCACGCGAAGGGGGGCGAACTTGGGCCCTGTAGCAGACCGGTCGGCCCAGGAGGGAGACCGACCGGTCTGTCTCTATGACAGGTGGGTCCCACCTTCCGTGGGTCGCCTTCTCGTGTCTTCTGGAATGTTCTGGAATCTTCCAAGTCGTATCCATCGAGGACTCTCGCTCTGGGACTCCAAATATAGCAAATCATATGTCCGTTTCGATCGTCTCAACGAGGTCTTCGCAATGGTGTGCTCTGTTTCATCACTTGAGATACTTTTATATGGTAAAAACATGGATGTCCTACAAAACAAGTGAGAACACCAAAACTCATGGAACTTGTTAGAATCAAACCCTACAACTATGCTTTATGGTTCATTTCAGGTCATTCTATGCATTAGTTGATGGTATAATATTGACATTAAGGACCGTCAACCTTGGATTAGAAAAAGATATCATATTATTTATCACGGGGCTTAGTACTTTACCTTGAATCTTGATAATTGAAAGATAGAACGATCAAATCAAGCACCATGTCACACCCCAACTTTAAGGATAAAATTGGGACAACGTACTCATGTGTGCCCAGGAAACAATCACACACATAAGTAGACAAATTACAGAGTGGCATCATCACATTGTTTATTACATCACGATAGTATTTAAAATAGAGTCTTACAACATACTGAACCACAGATCACTGAACTGGCACACAGACTAAGCCACAGGGAAACGTCAACTGGGGGAGCAGCTAGCCTAGAAGTCTTCGGGAAAGTCGCCAACTGCACCTTCATTTGTTACCCATCCGGGATTTTTGCCCAAAAAGAAGATAAACAACAAGCGTAAGTACTCCACGTACTTAGCAAGCTTACATAGGGTTCATGAGGCTCAAAAAGCTGACACTGTCTGACTGCAGTTAGCTTTTAAGTTGGCAAAGTTTTACATTAGAGTAAACGGGTATTGTGCTTAACCCTTAAACCCCTGATCCATGTTGTCCATCAATGATAAAAGATTCACCATAAGAGCACCATCAACATAAAGTATCATTTAATTAAGTATCATAGTTCTGCTAGTTTTCCGGGCCGCTCGTGACCGTGAGCACGGCTGTTATAACAGTTTTACACTCTGCAGAGGTGGTGCATCTTTACCCACAAGCCGTGTTACCCTTGTGCCCGAGGCGGCCAACCTCTTGATCCACTTCCGAGGTAGATCGGCAGGGCTCACTATGAAGCCTTTCGCTGGTTCGTCTAACTGGTCAGGGCCGCTAGGTTTCCTTGGCAGGCAGATGTAGCAACCCCCCTTTTCTATGGCACAAGGCCATCGCAGCTATACACATAGAAACAGGAGCAGCCCTACACCCAAAGTGGCAAGCCCCTTTTGCGCCCTTTCGGGTCACCGCTGCCATATTAGACAAGGTCCAGTTTACTGAGCTAAAACCAGAGCCATATAGTACTCATGGTAGCACTGTCAATCCCAGCTTTTGCTAACAGCAAGTTTTATTAACCGTTTAACAACATATCATCATGAGAAACAAATTCATCATTGGACTGGATCGATTATAAGTCAGTTAGCACTAGCAAAACTACCCATATGCATATATCCCACGGGAACAAGAACATCACAGATCACAAAGCTAAGTGGGTTTTCTAAGGTTGCTCAATTGGACACATGCATAAATGAGTGATTAAAGTAAAGTGTATAGGTAAACAAGGAGATCCCATGCTAACTTGCCTTGGTTGTCGAAAGGTTGATCCTCCTGCTGGTCACTGAACGAGGGGTCCTGATCGCACCACACCGACTCACCGTCTACTCGATCACATCATCACCACGCATACCAAGTGCAAACATACACGATGCAAACAGAGCTATTATTAGAACATTACACCAAACAGTAATAAACTAAAATAAAACTTTGATAAAACTGAAGTACGCATCTCTACGATCACAACAAGCTTTGGTTCATCGAAAATCATTTACATACAACATAATAAACTAAAATAATACACTAATAAAACTAATAAACTAAAAAACAAATAAAAAGTCACAAAAACGAATACGGGAACGACGAAACTAAATGCTAAACTTAACGACCCTAAAGCTAAAACAGGTAACAGGGGTATAAACGGGTAGAGCACTAATTACGAAGCTAACGCAATTTGAACGGGTCAAAATTGAGCTAAAACGTGAATTTTATAAGCAAAACAAGTAGTGGCATTTCTGTAAATAGTTTGAATTGTATTTGAATTTAAACCGAAATTTAAATTGAATTTTAAACAAATACCGCAGTCAACTGGACTGCGCCTCAATTTCTCCAAAACACAGGGGCCCGGTTGCAAGCTTTTCAAGACACAGGGAATAGTGCTTGATGGAGCGCGGGTTGGTTCCCGGCTTCTCCAGGGGCTCTTTAGCAAGATGGCCGGCGAAGGGGTATCGATGATCCTCGGCCGCCGGATCGGAGATGGGCGGCTCGGATTAGACCAAGGGGCGGGCGTGCGCGCGGGCGGCCGACGACGGCGCGGACAGTCAGTGCGTCCAGCGCTCAGCGCGACGTCGTGCGCGGCTCCGCCATGGCCGAGGCCGGGGAGCTCGCGGCTCAGGGCACCGAGCGCGACGCCGACCAAACCGAGGGGTAGGGAGGAGCGGGAGGCGGAGGAGGTCCTCACCACGGCGAAGGGGAGTCGAAGGAGGCACGGAGGCGGCAACCCACGGCGAACGGCGGAGCACGGCGACCGGCGGGGTACCTGCTCACGGAGTACGGCGGTTAGAGCGACTCCGAGTTCAAGGAAGCGAGGGAAGGGGTTAGGGGGCACCTCCTCTGTGGCGCGGAGCTCCCGCGGCGTCGAATCGGCCGGCGGAGCAGCGAGGCGACGGCGCGAGCACGGCGGCGGCGGCAATGGTGCGGAGGGGCTCTGGAGGGTGCTCTGCACGGCGCTGCGGGAGTGGGAGAGGGGGAAAGAAGGAGCGGGGTGCGGGCGCATCTGCTAAAAGGATGAGGAGGAGGCCGAGATCGTGGGAGCGGCGCCGCACGACGCGCGGACGACGCGGAGCTCGGCCGTTGCGCTCGGGCGAGAGCGAAGGGGGAGGGAGATGGAGGACGCTGACGGGCGGGGCCGCGACGTCAGAGAGAGAGAAGGGGGGGAGCGCGCGGTTGCTGCGACACGGCGCGACAGGCCGGCCCGTGGGCCGCGCGCGAGGAGAAGGGGGATGGAGCGGCCCAGCGCGGGGAGGAGAGGGGAAAGAGAAGAGAGCCGGCGGCTGGGCCTCAGGCCATTCGGGCCGAAAGCAAGGAAAGGAGAGAGGGAGTAAAATGAATTCCTTTTTCATTTATTTCAAAGCAATTCAAAACATTTCCAAAAGGAGTTTGAATTCAAACCAAGTTTTAACAAAACCAGTCACTCCAATAAATCCAGTGCATCAGCATGAATGCATAAACATGTTGCCACCATTATTTTAATTCAACAAAAATTTATTTAACCCTAGGTTAAATGCTCACAAATTCATTATTAAATCATTTTCACCTATTTTGTTTTGGAGAAAAATTTTAGGGTGTTACACACCATGTCTCTAGTTCCTTCACTTCACCATTATCCCGGAGTTTTTATGAATTTTAAAAAAGCTCCGGATAATGGTGAAGTGAAGGAACTAGAGACATGGTGCTTGATTTGATCGTTCTATCTTTCAATTATCAAGATTCAAGATAAAGTACTAAGCCTCGTGATAAATATTATGATATCTTTTTCTAATCCAAATGAGAACTTTTGTTTGAATGCATATGTACTTGTTAGAAGTGCAGATATTGCAGCAACTCCTGATCTAGGTCCCTCTAGATGAATCTCTTCTATTTCATCTAGAATTAGATCTAGTTCATCTAGTTGTAATCAAGAGTTAGCTTTCAAGTAGAAGACTAGTTACCCCTCTAGTTTAGGTTTAGAACCTAGTCTTATATTAGAACTAGAAGAGAGAGAGAGAGAGGAAGAGATCAAGAAGGAGCTCCGGCCTGTCGGATCAACTTCTTCATCTTGTACCTGCAGATTCAAGTTCATCTTCAACTTGCTTCAACGATTGTTTCAGTAATCAACGTCTATATTTAAGTTTGAATCATTGTTCTTATTATTCTAAGGTTTGTGACTCTCTTTTGAGTACTTTAATTCTAGTCATTCTAGAGTTAGAGTAGTTGGATAGTGTAAGCATGGTGCTTAGACTTGATAGCTCATAAATGCCTCCTATAACGCCGGTAGTAGTGGTTGTTCGCAAGGGTGACTCTTATAGCCTTGTTGATTCTTCTATAGTCCACTTACCCGTGTGTAGGCTCGGTAGGATTCTACATTTGCATAAAAGATTCATACTCTGTTTGTGACCTTTTATGACAACTTCCCCACTAAGAATAATATAAACATATCACTCTTAAATTGGAATTAGACCGCCTTAATGATCCTCTCTATACTTCCAGATTCTCCGTCCTTGTTAGCTACTCAGGGGTTAGACTTTAAGACTTAACACTTTCCGTTCCTTTGGGTTCGATATTAAAACTGGGTTACTCTGGTGAAGTGCTACATCGGTAGATTTTATCTGTGCGCTTGCGGATAAAGTAGAGTGTGCCTTAATTCATATCAACAAGCATTTCTGGCGCCGTTGCCGGGGAACGGTAGATCATCTTAAGTCTTAGTTTAACCTTGTAATCATACTTTTATCTTTTCCTTTTTTGTCCCAGTCTTTTCTTTATTTTTGTTTTCATTCTTATGAATGTTGTTTTTGAATTCCACTCTTATCTATCACTACCCCATGAGCACAAGCTATAACCAGTAGAATCCTTACACCCCATCATAATACCTGGTTATTAGCTTTGCCTACCTTTCTGCTGCACTGTCCTTGTAATGAGCATAGAAATATAATTATAAAAATATTCCTTCGGGTATTTTTGTCACTAACCTTTCTAGGTCTGGAGCAGAAAAGAACGAAGGAACAAGAAACACAAGGTATGTCCAACCAATCGTCATGCAACATTGAATTACATTCATCCAATCTTGATTTGTGCAAAATCCAAGCTTGGGGAATAGACTTTTTAAGAACATCTCTTGCCATGTTGCTATGTTGGTTGACCCTACCTTTAAGATATGCTCATCATGCTCTTTCATTTGAATAAATCTCTATAATACTTTCATGTTACCCTCATTCGCTATATTATATGTTTAGGTTTGGAGTACTTTCATACATCTCTTAAATGAAGCATGGTGCCTAGTTTAGGAGTGGGTGATCTTGCTTTCAAAGGCCTTTTAATTTAAGCATGCTTAGGTTAGAATGCCCTCTTAAATCAAATTAGACGTGGTGTCTAGGTTGGTTTCTGAGCCGACAGTATGCTATAGTGGATGTTGGATATTTTGTTAGACTAACCCCTGCACGGAAACTTTCATATTCTTATTTGCGTTAACAAACGTCAACAAGCATTTTTGGTGTGTGATGCCAATTACCTCGTGAACCTCCAACTGGGTGAATCGCTACAACGACGACATAGCTTGCTCACAAGCAAAGTGAACCTCGATAAAAATAATTGTGTCATCTTTTGTCTGAGGATTTCATTGGTATTCTTTGATATACGTTGTATTGATCTCTTGCCACAACGGTATATCTACTCTACCACTTGTATTTACATTTGTTTCATTCTTGTCCAGTGGTAGTGTAGCTAGTTGAGTAGAGTAGCTTAATTAGTGTAATTAGTTTTGCTAGCTTGCTCACTAGTGGTAACTTAGCAACTTAGCTTTAGTGTGATACATAGAGTGTTGTGAATGACGATGAGGAAACGAGGAAGAAGGCAAGATCAAACCACAGAGAGACACAAGATTTAACGTGGAAAACCTTCCAATCTGGAAGGTAAAAAACCACGGATGCCAGCCAGCAAACACTCCTCACTATAATCAAGAGTTCGGGTAAAACGCCGTATGGCGGCTTACAAGCGAAATCAATCAAGGTGAAACCCTAACAACGGGTATGTATACTGTTCCGCTTCGCTACGGCCCAAGCCTCCGGCGACCGGCCTCCGCTTCGCTCCGTCAAAAGTCAGCCAATATAACGACCAACTGAATTTGGAACATATATAACATAGAGATCATAATATACTAGAATTATGGATAGGTCACTTGCATTTTTAATACATCTAGTGCCAAACTCACTTTGCCATTTAATTAGTTAACCTTTTTGTTTAAGTATTATTGTAGAAATTTTTATAGGCTATTCACCCCCTTTCTCTAGCCATGACCTTTTCAGATACAAATGTTGCTAATACTTTCTACAAATTAGTTAAATTTAAGAAAGTTTGACTGGCATGAATCCCATGAGGGAGTAAGAGAGGAATGGAGAAATTAGTTGTGTATTCATTATGGTTGCTAGCCATAAGGTTATAATGGGACATAAGATTTTTTTTCTATGATCTACCTCCACAATGTACCATATGGGTGCATTTATGGCATAAGGCATGTTGAGTTTAGAAGGTCGTCATTAGTGGAAAATAAACTACTAGAACTAGAATGGAACCACCAGTAGCAAGGATGGCTAATATTAACCTGCAACAAGATACTGCTAGTTTTGTTTCGAGTTTACCTAAAACATGTTTATTCATAGTTAACTCAATGCATAACTATCTAATCAGTAATGGCTTAAAAATATCATAAGTTGTTTGGCGGCTTAAGATCTCTTTGAAGATTAAAATCATTATTTTATTCTTTAAAAGAGGAATTATTCTCATTATAGATAACTTTGCAAAGTGGAATTCGAATGGAGATAGGTCATGTGTTTATTAGCATACCTAAAACTATCTAATATCTTTTCTTTGAATGCTCACATGTCATGTTTTTGTGGAGAGCAGTCCATATGGTGTTAGGAATTAATCCACTTCAAAATGGCTAAAACTTGTTTAATGCATTTCAATCACTCTTACTCATTGATGCGGCGACATTTTGTGGACAATCTAGATAACAAGGAACAAAGTTGTTTTTTTACAATTGTCGACCCAATTCTCTTTTGCAAGTGTTATTCAGTGGGCATTGACTTTAATTCGGTGCTAGGCCAATTATAACGTTGTGAGGATCAACGAGCTCTAATTGTGGAGCCTTGTCGAACTTTGGAGATCATGGCAATAAGTTTCTTTGCGTCCTATAAAGGTCTACTTCTTTGTTTATAATTAGGTTTTGGGTTGGTTTTCTCATAAGAACTTTTATTTATCTACAGTTGTCAAGTAATGTTATAAGTTGGTCTCACTCTCTTGAATGATGATAACTGATATTTTTTCCATTATCTTGAAGAAAAGGGACATTTTTACTCTCATTGTGGCTTCCTATAATGATGAAGCCACGTGGGCAACCACGGTTTAGTTTTTAACTGGTGAAGGCTCCTTTTCAAGAAAGCTAGAAATTAAAGCAGAAATTAGTAATTGTTGACGTGCGTGACAAACGTAATCGCCATCTTTTTTTTGAGACGAAAGAAAATTGTATTAAATTATAACTGGGTACATCATCGTATTACAGGTACTCTGAAAAAAACATGTATGCAGAAACTGATTTTCATCTATATTATACTCACGCTGTGAAAGGCTCAAACTCACAAAACCAAACCTGATTGACGCTTCGGGTAGATGACCGCACAGGCAAATACTCGGCAACAATTGTTTTCGGCCTGAGAACAGATGCCCAACATTCCTGCAGGCGGAGTTGAGAAACTTCTTCTTCTTTCTTGTGTCTTCCTTCTTTTTCTTTCTGCCACCGAAGAATGAGGAAAACTGATCTGAAAATTATTCTCCCTAGTCCTTCATCGTGGCCAGATCCAACTACAACAAAACGAAGAAGGGACCGGAGAAAATTGTTCCATGACGGCGATATCATCTTCGCCTTGATGCCGAAGCCCGGAAACAAAAGTCTCCATGTTGTCTTGTCGATGTAGACGTTGACGCCCAAGTTATCGTCCTGATCTTCAACAGAGCCACCATGGAGAGACCAGATCCACCCTATCTCCTCGCCGTCGCTGGAAGGAGGAAGAGGAAATACACCTCTAATACCAAGATGCTTGGCATAGAGAAAACCTAACTCTAGATGACTCGATCTACTAGAAAAACTTATTAAAAGAGATACCGGAGGGGAGGGAGGGGGACCAACGGTGAAGAAGATAGAAGCGGCGGCGGCGGCGGCGGCCCTAAGCCCTAGAGAAAGGTGCGGCGGCGGCTCTGCTCCCTTTTTAACGTAATCGCCATCAGAAATGACAAACGAGACGATTGCCACGGTCTACTTCAAGGCATATGCTGTGATAAAAATAATAATCGCACATTGAGCGCCTTAGTTTAATCAAGTGTACGTTACGGTTTGGATATACTGGAGTTGACTTTCATGCCTTGATGAGATAAGCATGCATATGATTGAAACACTATAGGCGGCTGCTAGAATTTTTTGCAACATCTCGTCTGGTTGGTTGCGCGCAACTTGCCCCTATATTCGACTCTTTTTGCGTTTGCGATATATATACGTGTCGGCACGATCGCGAAAAAAATATATACGTGAGATACTGGTTACTGGTAATTGCCCCTATCTTCTCGCACCTGCCCGGAACAGTTTTTTTTTCTTTTATTTGGCATCATGCATTGTCGCGAAATATGGCCATGTGACTGTGCTAGCCTTTCTTACGAGCTTATCCGTCGGCGTTGAAATTTGGCCTATAACGAGACAAATGTCGCATATCGTATTGAATCCAAGCGATCGCTTTTAATTTGCTGGTTAAATTATCCTTTTTTCCGAACCTCTTCGTCGTTTGCTGTTTGAATTATCATGTCGGCTTTCGACCATTGATTATGTAAGCATATACTAGTACAGTACGTACGTAGCAGATGTCAGAATACTCGGCATTTCCTACAGCTCTAGGCTCACCGAGGGATGGTATAGCCAGCCAGGCAGCTATGGTGTACTTTCTCCATTTCAAATTATAAATTGATATAAATATTTTGAAGAGTGAAGGACCGAGAAGCAACAGAAAAGCGACCAGAGGGGGTGAATGGGAGCTTCAAATTTTCCTTTCGGAAACTTGTTGCCTCTGACCCGAAACTCAACCCCAAGAACAAACCCTAGACCTCGTAAGTGTCCTCGACCCTAGATGTAGGGTGGGTGCTTCCACGAAGCACAGCGAGACACTCTACGGCTCTAGAAACTCAATGCAAAAGGCAGAAACCAAATCCGACAACGATCGAGCAAACTGCGAACGAGACAGTGCAAAAGAGACCTGACCGGACTCTGGCCTGCGTCCGGTCAATGAGCACCGGACGCGTCCGGTCACACAAAAATGGTTTTGGACCCTTACTGTGTTGGACCGGACTCTGTGGGGCAGTGCGTTCGGTCACAACCTGTGCGTCCGGTCAACTGACAAAAGACCCAATGAACAGTGGCAACTGTGCGTCCGGTCAGTACCCAGGGGTGAGTCCGGTCATTACGTAGAGAAGAATCGCAAAGAACATTCAACGACCGGACTCTGGGGGTGCGTCCGGTCAGTCCGTGTCCAGCGTCTGGTCACCCCGAGTTTCTACTGTTCGTCCACCGATTCCACTCGATCTCACTCAAAACGAATCCTCTAGGGATCAAACTTGGTGAGAGTAGTCACAAGGAGAATAGTGAGCTATCTCTAAGAGATCATGACTCGAACCTATTTCCAAAACGGTGAATCGAAGAGATTCGGGGGAAGGGAGAAAAGCTTGACCCGAAACTAAAATCGATCGATCTCCTAGATCATGAGGTTATAGGTGAATTCCTTTGGTGGAAAGAAGTGTCTCACGATCTATAACAACTTGGTTCAAACGGATTTGCAAAAGATGAACCGAGCAAAGAGATCAAGCGACGGGAAAAACGTGGAGAAAAGGATTCCGCGAAGAACACGAACGAAACGCGAATCACAACCACGAGATTGCAACCGTGTGGCTACCACACGCTACAACAGTGAGGTTAAGGCCTCACTTCCTCAAAATCTCATGAACACAGAGATATTGTTCTCATCTCTGTGGATCTCAGGTTCGCTACAGCAGGGGAGAGGGAGAGCAGGAAAACCTAGAAGCAAAAGAGCAAATGACTGAGATAGGAAGGGAGGAGGGTGTCTCCCTCTACTTATCCTATTCCTAATTCCTATTCTATTCCTATTCTACCCCTCTCTAATTACAGAGTGATCCAGCTAAACCCTAAGGTTATTCTGGACAACTTGGTGGTAGGTAGATCCGACGGCCACGCCCGCACAACTCGTAGCGTTGCCTCGACGCAACCTCCCGATTGCCGCCACGTGCCGCCACCGCTCCGCGTTCTTTTCCTAGACGTCGCACCCCCGGTTTTGAGGCCCAATCCGGGAAACCAGCCTTCACAGCCAACCCCCGGTTTTGAGGCCCAAACCGGGAAACCAGTCCACCAGCATCTGAGTTTTGAGGCCCAAACTCAGCAAACCCGCAACACCCAGGTTTTGAGGCCCAAACCTGGAAACCGTCCTCAGCCCGAGTTTTGTGGCCCAAACTCGGAAACCCTCAGCACCCAGGTTTTGAGGCCCAAACCTGGAAACCGTCCACCCGATGGTTTTCTCTAGCTCTACCACCAAACCGACGCCGTAGAGGGGATGCACCGCCCGTGCACCCCGTCCACCGACACGTGTCCCCAAGTCCACGACTCAGGCAACACATGACCGCAAGTCTTCGCTCGTCGCTGTCCCAGGCTGCCAGCCACCACAGCTGATCCTCGGGCCACCGGTCCCTCAGTCCAAGCCTCACGTCCGCCCTTCGCCACTCTCGGTCCATCGGCACGGCACGTCTCTACTTGACCTTCACCTTGCCTATTCTGATCACTGTATCCGTGCTCGACACCTGCACAACACAAGCCAAAGAACATGCGCATCATCCCAGTTGACAATCACTCATCACTCAGAGACTCGGCATACACCCGTGTATCCGCAAAGAGTTAAACTATCTTAAGTTTAACCATAATTATTGAGAAAAATACAAAGATTTATGATATCAAATAGTTATACTATAAAAAATATAACTAATAAAGAATCTAATAATATTATTTAGTTCATATCATAAATATTTTATTTTATTATATAAATTAGGTTAAACTTAAAAAACTTTGGCTCTTTAAGAATTTTTTGAGTTAATTTGGTATAGAAAATAATAGAACATCTAGCGAGGATATTCCAATCCAAGGGATGATGAACATCGTTGAAAACTTGGCCTAGTAAGGACAGATATAATATTGTTGTTGGGTAGTGCAAATTTCAATTAAAAAACACCGCTTTATTTAGCATATCTAATCAGAATCAAGTGTCTGTTATAGGCGTACACGTACTGGTAATTGCAAATATAGTCTTTTATTAGGAAAAAAAAGAATAATAAACACATATTCAGAGGGAGAATCAGATGAAGTTGCCATGCCATGTTTGCTCGAAAATTTTGTTATACCTTTTCCCGAACGTGCCTGGCATGGTATTCATAAAGCAGAAGTATAGTTTTACAAATAAAACTGGGACGATAATTGTTTGATTACCGAGCCCAACTTCCACAGAGCTCACACAGTTGCGATTACAAAAGAACTGGAGGTCCAGTTGCATGACCACCAGATAGCAATCTACAGCGAAGAGCTCCTGAAGGGCCTCCTGTTTAGATACCTCGCAGTCGCAGAGTTGAAATCATAGTGCTAAATATTCTGCATTCCTTCAGTGCCCCGATAAGTTCCCACCATACGCCGGTTGTTATATTTTCCAATGCGAGGCATACAGGTGCTGAGAATATTGTGGATTCAAAGCAATAATATAATAGTCGTGTTCTCTTTGAACTTATTAGTTCGGCTTATCAGTCATGGTATAGTGTTTTCTTCTCACAACAAAATACTATAGCCGGCTTACAAGCCATAAAAATTATTAGCTGGCTTACAAGACATAAAAATCATCAGCCGAACATACCCTATAGATTCTCTCATTAATTGAACCCATTCTCACGCCCATGAATGAATGATGAACCCCTATGACTTATCCTCATCTAAATACGTCACTGATCAGAAAGCTAGTAGCAGGTACCCAAGGGCACTCACAATGTAGACTCTATCACAGAGTCTAAACCTATTTATTACACTCCTATTTATTATATTTTACTGATGTTGCAGTGTATTTATTGGAGAGATATGAAGAAAAGCCAAGACTCTAAGTCTTATTTAGACTCCAAGTCTATGATATTTTTGAGGTAATAAATACATTTAGATTCTAGATAGAGTCTGCATTGTGAGTACCCTAACATTTATTTCTTCATGCCGTTATGCGTGTTTAATTTATTCATGCCATAATATTCAACTATTGCTTTCGGTTAAGGAGTGTTTATCAGAGAAGAAAGCGGCGCTGACCCCAGTTGGCTCTCATCGGTCATTACATGATTGAAACCTTCATCAAGTGGTGGCCTAGCTAGGTGATTGGGAGACGCAATAAACCTCCAGTTTAATTATACCACTGCTGAACGAAAGTGATTGGTTTTTTTTAAGGAACGGGCACGAGACTCTGCACCAATCTATAACTCTAATAAAGTTAATACCCACTAAATATTTCTGTCTTCATACAAGATGTCAACATCATTCCCCACTAAGTGATCTCACTAAATGTTCTATCTCTTCATGCAAGTTATCCACATCATTCTCCACTAAGTCCATGTCATCATGTTCTATTTCTTCATGTAAGGTGTCCACATCATTCTTCATTAAGTTCATGTCATCTTTTATTAATAAAAAATATTCGTGACATCTCTATTACGTGAAATACTTTAAATCTTTAATCTATTAATATACAAGTCATCTGTATATATATTGCATCGTCACATGTTACGTTCTTCTATAAAGCAATCAAATATTTTATTATTTTCTTTTACTAGTTTAGCGATTTTTTACTAGATCTGATACAATAGATAACATATAAGTCAAATTTTATATATATGTACACACAGTATACGTAATATTATATAGTAATATTATGTATATAACATATTTTTTAAGAAAAATCCCGTGGCAATGCGCGGGGAATACTTCTAGTTCTATTTATAAAAGGGGAGTACAAGCAGGGGACCTTGAGAGGCTAAATACAACAGTCAACATATACAAATCTACACATATTAAATAAGGAGCGAACTAGGCGCCCACAACCAAGGCACTCAAACACTTCGCACCGGCCAAACCCCAAGTCCTTTGCCTCCACTCAGGCGTGGTAAAGGCCTCTAATTTAGCCTACCAAATTTAAGGGTCGGGCCCAATAAGGATCGAACCATAATACTAGATGATTTTGAACTAAAATTGGAAAGGACCAAGTTGGATTGTGAAGGAGGGATAAGGGTCATGATTCATTACCACCCCTACTCCACTTTGATCTTTTCGACCAAGTCCTGCGTCGACATCTCTTTCCTTTGAAAAGTGTGTGAATTCCTCTCTTTTCATATCTCCCAATTTACTAGGAGGAGGGAAAGGAGGCCCTTATAAGGGAACCCAGGCAAAGACCCAATATACATCCGCTAATGGTTGACGTTGGTAGAAGGAGGCCACTCATGTGGCTCGAGTTGAGGCAGAGATAGCTAACTAGCGATGCAGCTCCAGACGCCTCTCGAATAACGACATCAACGAGGATGTGGTGTGTCGTCTCCGGGGCATGCCAACAAAGGGTGCATGAGGCATTTCTTGGGCAGTCTCGAGCCTCTAGTTGATCGGACGTCCAAACACGATTGCGTATGATGAGCCAAGCAAAAAACTTGCATTTTGATGGACCCCATAACTTTCAATAAGCTTTCTTGGGTTGAAGGGAGTGGACCCGATGAATTGTGCGCAATACGCCGAACCCGATGAGTATTCTTCTGATTCAGTAAGCCTCCATGCAATTTTGTCCTTTGTGCCTTGTATGAGAACTGTTGCTTGCACAATGGACCAAAGCTCAACAAATTGTTGTAGATGGACAACTGTAATTGGTGCTTGCAGGTTGATGTCTTTTATCCATGTGTGCTCAACAAGTACTTCCTTGATCATCCTATTTTTCTTCCTCGAGATATCAAAAATAGCAGGGGTGATATCCTTCAGACGCTGACCTTGAACCCAAGCTACGTGCCAGAACAAAGTCTTTGTCCCATCCCCAATAGTTATCGTTGTGGATGCCACAAACAAGAGACAATCTGTGTCTGAACAGGGGTTCCCAAGCCGACCCAGGGCTTCTCAGGACATGCCCACTCCTTCCAAAGCCAACGAAGCCGCAAGGCTCTTGCAAATTCTTGATGCTGCCCATTGTGAAATAGTTTGGTGTGTTTGTGTACATAATATTAGTTATATGATCATCTTATCTGAAATCTTAACCTCAGCTTATTTTTTATTTCTCTTCAACATGTAACTTTTTCAGATGAAGTAGGAAGAGAATAAACTTCATAAGTCGTCATGGGGCGTCTTTTGTCCAAAAACATTTTGTAGAGCTTGATGGCTAGAATTTGGCGATTGGCAATATTTATTTGAGGTCCTAGAGGTCTTACATACTGTTTGTTTTAATGTCTCGGACTTGGATTTAATTATTGATTTTTGTTTCAAATGACATCGGATGTTCACATGGTTTGTATCAAAGTTGTAGTATCGACTGGATCTGTAACTTTAGTTCTTACTTTGTTATTTGAGATTGTTTAGATCTCCAAATATTTGTTTAAATTTTTTTGATTTCTAAAATTCAAACTTTAAGTTTTCAAACAACCTTAGGTGTTGAAAGATCTATATTAAAGTTATAGTTATTTACACGATCTACACAACTTGTTGGTAGTTCACACCTTTGTTATTTGGAACCCGTTATAAGCCCCAAATATTTGTCACAGACTCTCATATCTATTTATTTTGCTTTTTAATTTCTAGATGCGGGTGACCCATGTCTGGAAATCGTTTCCACCGAAGCAACAAAAAGAAAAATTATCCTATTGCAAATTAGAACAGATATATGCAAGGAGGTGCTAATAAAAAAAGGCTCACGTGAGGGTTGGAATCATGTGACTTGTAACTTGGAATGCGCAACCATGGTGCTTAGCTAGTGGACTTATCTCAGGATTAAAAAAAAAAATAATTTCCATCAATTTTTGTATTTTGGAACATCATTTCCAGAAGCCGGCAACATATGGCAAATGTGTCTAGAAATCAATTTGACATACGTCTCTGAAAACCGCTTGTCTAATTATTATTAAAACCTTTTGACATGCGATCTAGAAACATATCTGGAAATTGTCTTAGCCCTGCTCTATAAATAGTTTTGTAGTAGCTAGCGTTGTATGTTACTATATCAGTTTGCCACATAAATGTTCAACGGCCACGCACTGTAGGATATGATTTTTTCACACAATTTATAAGTTCTCATGTCTCACTTTATTAAATGTAGTTCTATATATACAATGGCGGATCCACCAATCTAGCAAGGCCTGGCGGTCGCCAGACCTCCTGTCGGCGAACCACTTGTAACACCTCTGGTGTTAAGCTAGCATGACATCATTTCTCATCATGCATAATCATCTCATGATCATGAAGCATTCATATGTTATTCTTTTTCTCACATAAAATGTCATTTCATGTGTTTGCTTGCTTATAAGTTGCTTTGTTGAAGTGTTTCTTGTCTTGCTTTGGAGTGGTTAAGTCTTTCTAACCATCTAACCTTGTTGAGAAGTCCAAATGAAGGCATGGTTATGCTGGACGTTTTGCCTAATCAAGTAGTTAAACCCTAGTCAACCGTATAGAGCCTCTAAAGTCCTTTTGTTTGACTAACAAAGACCTCCTTGTTAGAAGCTTTGCATGGCTGTGGGCCCTTAAGCAAAAGTGTGTAGAATTTAGTATGGAACAAAAGTTGTTCAAGGACCAACTCATGAAAATGGGTGTAGCATGGTGTTTTAGGGTCCACAAGGCAGAATTGGAAGAGTTTTAGACTTGGAATTTTTCCTAAGTCCTAAAACTGGTTTCCAGTTTGGTCAGGCCGTGTTTGGCATCGATCTGAGCCCAATCCAAGCCGAACCAGTGATCAATCCTTTAACCAAAGTTGCAGTCGGTGTATAGCTCTAACCAATGGTGCAGTTGGTTTAGCGTTTGATGGAGTGGTTAGTGAGTTAATCGCGTTTGAAGTTGGGCTATCAGTCGGCCATTAGCCAACTGAATCGCCCGATTCAGTTTGAAGCCGTCGGCTTCAGTGGCCGACCGCGCGCAGGGGAAGAACGCCGCGTGGCGTCGATGAAGCCAGCGCGCGCGCTGGCGTGCTTGCCAGCACGTCCGCCGAGCGACGCGGCGCGCGAGCGTAAGCGGCGTGCTACGCCCCACGCACCTCCTCCGCCATCACGCTCCCTCCCCTCTCTCTCTCTCGCTCCAAACCGCCGGCGACCGCCGCGGGCGAAAAGGGGGGAAGTCGCCGTCCGCGTCGTCTCGCCGTGCATTCGCCAAGCAAACCGCACCGCTAGCCTCGCCTTGGTCTCCCGCATCGTTGGCGCTAGTCAGTGCTCTTCGGCAAGCCCTAGGTGAGCCTCGGGACGAGCTTCCGCCATGGCCGCCATGACCGCCGAGTTTGGTCCGCCGTGGTCGGCTTCCTTCCCGTGGGTTTCAAGATGCTTTAGCTAGCGTTCGCAAGTCAGTGAGCGTCCAGGAAGAAGGAAGTGAAGTCGGTTTAGCCGATTAGGGTTTGGTTGCCTCGGTCCGCCATCGCCGCCGTCCGCCATGGTTGCCGGAGACTGGCATGGCGTGGTCCGAGCTTTCGGAGTGAAATCCGTAGCGTCCGAGCTTGCGCTAGGTCCGTGGGAGTTCGGAGAGTAGGAATCACGAGTCGGTTAGCCTCGGCATGGCCGGAGTTGCCCGGCGTGGAGAGCCCGCGCCGCCGTGGCCGCCATTGCCGGCGACGTGCTCGATCCGTAGTGTCGCTAGGGTCGAGAGTGGTACCGTTCGTCGCGGAAGGATGAGAGGAGTCCGTCGGTGGAGTTAGTTTCGCCGGAGGAGCCGCCGTCGGCGAGCTCCGGCGAGGTCAACATCTCCTCTGTTTCTCTGTGTATGGCAGGTGCAGGTGGGGTCGCTTTGACCACGGGCCCCGGCTGTCAGCCACTTGGGTGCAAGTTGTGTGTGGTGTAGCAGTTAAGGTTTAGGGTTTTTGAATAAATGTTTTCCAGAAATATGGTTAATACTTGTTTAAATCATAACTTGTGTTCTGTTAATCCAATAAATGTGAAACCAATTTGTTAAGTTTGTCTTGACGAGATCTGTACATGAAACAAATATGATATGGCTCTGTTATGATAGTTTTTATATGCAGTAATAATTAATTTGTGTTTAGGCTAATATCTTGTTTAATGCATAGTAAAATAGTTTTGCTCAGAAAAATATGGGGTTTGTTTTGTGAGCTCTGTAAGTGATGTAGAGTCACAGAAAAATGATAACTACTGTTTGGTTGTGAAATAATTTGAAGTTAACCTTTAAATTGGTTAAATGCTGTTTTCTTGTATAAATTGTAGTAATTAAAATATATGGAATTTGAGTCTCATAATTTTTATAGACTGCTCTTATGCTGGAAAGCTCTAAACAAAAATATGAAATTTGTTGTTTGACACTTTTAAAGGTAGGGTGTAGTTCAAAGTACCTTTCACCCTGATATTTGTCTTTTCATACAGAATTATATATACATGCAATTGTCCTGAAATTTGTACAGTATGCTTTACTGTGTTAAGAACCTCCAGTAATTTTTGTAGATTTTTCTAAAGCGTTATTAGCTATGAGGTGCAGTTATAAGCTTGTTTTAGTAGGATAATGAGTTTATTTAAATCAAGCTTTTGTGTCTTTTCATGGAGGGAACCAGCAGGGGTAAAATAGTCTTTTCAGTGTATGCATGTTGATTGTGCTTTGCATGAGTGGTGTAGCTTTCTCTAAATAGAGTGTTGTACTCTACCAGAGAGGAAATATGCGCCTATTCGGTCAATTCAATTGCAATGCATTTTTCTATGCCCATGTATCATCCATTCATTCTCGCATATGCATCATAACAGGTTCGGTAGAAGAGACAGTGATAGCAGAGGAGGAAAACGAGGAGCAGCCTCAGGAGCAGGAACCAGGAGCTATCGGGGAAGAGTTTGAAGAAGAACTTCCGGAGTGCCCGAATCACCAACCGAGCACCTTCGAGAAAGGCAAGCCCCGGAGCATTTCTAACTACCTACAGTTTATGATTAACTTAATCTGCTTATGTTTGTTGCATTAAGTATAGGAGTTGTTTGATACCGTTGATGCATCACTATTCATACCTTGTTACCTTGAAATATCATCCTTGATACCTATATAGAATCAGGTCCGAGTTATGCTTAGAATTGCTTAGACCGGTAGAAGTCGGGCAACCTTCATGTTACCCGCGAGCAATAGGTGGTTACTTGACCGATTAACCAAATATTTCCATTAAGTGGGATAACTGAGTGTTGTGGAAAAATGGAGATCGGCAGATTCCTGTAGTTATGCTACAGCATTTCTAGCCGTGTTTTATGGGAATCAGTATCTTGTGAGATAGACTTCTTGTCATGTTGAACGCATGTCCCACATTTAGCTGGAAGGATAACTCGTTCCGACCGCGAAGCCGCTCATTGTTCCAGGCCGGCTCTCAGGTCCTACGCATCAGCCGAAGCCACGGTGGAGGGTTAGTGGGACGCGGGGGCGCGAATAGTAAGACCCGGGTGATGGTGGTTAAGTCCAACTCCTTGGCAGTCGGGCTTGCCTCCGGGTGTGATGGTGGCGGTTGAAACCGCGACTCCTGGAACAATGTTGTGGTCATCTGTAGCTCACCGACGGGTGGGTGTGGTTTGTGTGGGAAATAAATCACCAGCTGGTTAGGAATCGATTATAATCGCCATCGCTCCTGGATAGTGAGCACTTGACTCGAACGCTGATCAATCTCGATACTGAAAAATGTGGAACACGAGACAGCTATCTTATACTTTTGGAAATGGTCACTCGGTCTGTTTGTTACATTTTCGGTGATCGTTGGATCACTACCATGTTTGTTCTAGTGCAGTTTTGCTAATCTAGTAAATAGGGTAATTACTATTTAAATTGACAGCTAGAGGGCAGGAGAACTACTTAATTAACAAATGGCTTTTATGCAAAAATGTGGTCTATTGCCAGCCTCCATTATATACTAGCCTTGCATACTCCTTGGTGTCACTTTATTTCTGGTTTAAGGCGGGTAAGTCTAGCTGAGTACCTTCTCGTACTCAGGGTTCTACCCTTTGTTGTTGCAGATGGCCAGGTCTTCCATGGTTATTGCATCAATTGTCTCTTTCCAGCCTCGGGTGAATTCTAGGTCCCGGGCAAGGACCTCTTCTGTTCGTATCTTTTGCTATGTTAAGGATGACTACTAAATGGCACTGTAATCTCTAAGTGTGTGTGTGTGAATTTCGGAACAATGTTTCAAGTTAAGCTTCCGCTACTGTTTTCAAAACAGTTTGTAATAACTAAGTTGCTACTCCGAACCATTTATGTAATCTCGGTCGTATGACGGTCAATGCTGAATATTACGATCCTATGTTGTGATGTTGGAAAGTTTGAAATCCTTCGTGATTTCACGGACTACCGGGTTTATAGGGGCTCAAGTGCCACAAATTTACTGCCTCGGCGGAGAATTTCGTACTTGTGCTCTTATAAATTGGTCGGTTCTGTTACAGCTGGCATCGGAGCATAATTCAGCAGGTACTGTTCATAGGACTAAAAATTTGGTAATAAAAATAATTTGGAGTCCCAAAATTATTTTCAAAACTTTCGCAAAGGTCGGTGTAGAAGAAAAATTTTAAAAAAAAAGCAAAGATATAAGTGTGCCAGTGGTCATATCCTTTATGCCCATAGGATCTCAGGTGGCTTATTTAAGTACTAACTTGGAAGGGTCTTGCATCATGCTTGATTTTCGTTTATTCTGTCGTCCATACGGCAAGGGTGAAATTGTATGGGTGCTGTTCTTCGGAATGGTAATGTATGGATCAGTTGCCTCTACGCCAAGGTAAGGAAAGTTGTGAGAGCATGGTCGGACAACCGTCGACCTAGGGGAGTGTTAGTTGGTATTGGAACCTACACACGTTGATACACGGGTGCAGGGGAAGGTACGCAGTAACGGGGGTGATACTGTTAAATGGGTACATATACTGCTTACGTGTATACGGGGTGTACACCTAGGTGAGTATTTAGATTTAAATTTCAGCAATGCATAATTATCATACTGTGGGGCAGGGCTGAAATGGATCTTCTGCAGGTACACTAACTACGCACCGTTAGAACGAAATAGTTAACGTATGAGAGTATCGTGGTTTGCCACCGCATAGTTCTTATGTAGTAGAAAGGACGTACGGAACGTTTTCATACACATACATATCATGGCATAATGCTTTCTTTCCTTTTTGCATTACTTCCACCCTTTATGGATTCATTGCTCGAGATTGGAAGACCTATGCTTATGTTATCATGATAATCCTGCTACAGATGGGACGGACTAAGGAAACCGCACGTAAGTCAACAGGCGGCAGGGTTCCCAGACACCAGTTGGCACCTAGGTCGGAGAGGTGCAAGGCAAAGTTTCTGGATGTGTTTGGGACACCTACGTTGCTTTGGAGGGTTCTGCGTTCGGTGGGATACCCGGATGGTAAGGAGCCTCGCTACTTCTGGTCGAAAGAGCCTCTGGGAGACACCACCCTGGTGTATGTTACTGCAGTGGTGAAGCCCAGGGAAGAGGGATCTGAATGGTCTGGTTGGATGTATGAGAGCAAAGGAAGGGATCCTTGGGAAGGGGCGCAGTCAGCAGCGTTCCTCATTCTCCAGGACATCATGGAGCGGTTCCCAGAAGACCTCAGTCGAGCTCTAGCCGGAGTGTTTCCGAGGGCTGACCCGTTCAAGGATGTTTGGGTGCAGACTAGGCAGGAAGCAGTTGAGGGTAGTCCCAGTGAGCTTCAGGCATGTGATGGTCCGGCAGCAAGTGCCATGTATGCGGTAATGAAGGGGTACGCGGTCATGCAACACAGTTGTGCAGTATGACTGAGTCCTATCACCAGGTTAGGGATGAGAAAAGGCAAGCTCAGCGCGAGTTTGATGAAGAAGTGGAAAAGATGCAGGAAGAGCTGAAGCAGATGACCATAGAGAAGGATCAGGTGGTTCGCAGGAATGTAGTTGCAGCTCAAGAGATCATCAGGCTGCAAGAGCAGCTAGGGCGTGAGAAGCATGCTAATCGAAGCGCGGAGAATCAGATGGTAAGGCTTCTTCAGCAGCGAAATCAGGCATGGGAAGAAGAGGTGGATATGAGAGTTCGTATCGTGGCCTTGGAGCAGCAGTTGGCGACAACTGAAGCCTACAACAACAACCTCCACGAGGAAGTGCATCGTTCATAACCAGCTTCATCCATACCATCCTCCAGGTGCAGCCGAGATGGATGGGGAGTTGGGAGTTGTTCTTGCTGATGACGGTGATGAAGATGGAGGAATGCTCTTCGCTAATCACGAAGAAGAAGACGAAGAAGAAGAGGAAGATGATGGAGCCGATGATGTCGAGGGTCATGTGTCAGATGCTGAGAGCGATTAGTGTTTAGATCTCGATGTTTATCGTGTGGTCTTGTGTATCGGTTATGTTGGATCTGTAGAACCTTTGATGTGTTGTAAGCTTAAGAACCTTGTTGCTACCTTTGGATCGTTTTAAGTATCAGGCTATCGTTGGACTTATCCGTTCGTGTCCATGCGAGTTTTAAGCGCTTTTCGTATAATCTGTTTGTGATGTTAATTGTGTGGAACAACTTGTGAATGTGCCTTATTGTATGAACTATGTTCGCATACAGTACTGCAGTCATTACGCATTTTGATCTATATATATGGCATCACTCATCGATTATTGATTGGCTATGCAGATGGTGAACACTCGTCGTGGAACCGGCAGTGCCAGTGGTGCAGATGGGAGTGGACAGGGCGAGGAAGCCAATCCTCCTCCTCCTCCTCCTTACACGGCAGAACAGTTCTTTGCTCAGTTTTTGGGAAGTCAGCGTAGTATGGAAGCTATGCAACGCAACATGGAAGCAAATCTCCGAAACATCGCTGAGAATACCCGCAGGGCTGCAGGTCTGGGTGGTCAAGACGTTAACCAGTACAGCACGTTTAAGGACTTCTTGGACACTAGACCTCCAATCTTTAAGGAAGCAGTGGAACCTTTGGAAGCAGATGAATGGATCAACACGGTCGAACAGAAGTTCAGGTTGCTCCGTCTGACAGAGTCTCTGAAGGTGGAATACGCAGCTCATCAGTTGCAAGGACCGGCTGGTATATGGTGGACACATCACCGTACCGCTTTTCCGGCAAATCAACCTATAGTTTGGGAGCAGTTTACAGCGGCTTTTCGAGGTCATTATATTCCTCCAGGTTTAATGGCTATGAAGGTAACAGAGTTTTTGAGTTTGACACAGGGTACCAAATCAATGGCTGAATATCTTCATGCTTTCAACAATCTTGCTCGATATGCGCCTGAGTATGTCAATACAGATGCAAAGAAGATTGCTTGTATGAAAAGGGGCCTAAGTCCAAAGCTCCTGAAGACAATGGGAAATTCTTCTAGAACCCGGTTCAATGACTTCGTCAGTGACTGTTTGACGCAAGAAAACCACAACAATCTCTATAGTGCATCTAAAGCCCGCAAGAAAACTTTTGATACAGGAGCACAGCAGAGCAGAAATCAAGTGGCGAATCGTCCTCAGTTTCATATAGCAGCACGGGGAGCACGGTTCAAGCCTCCTCAGCGTCGTTTTCAGGGAAATCAGCAGCAAGCCAAGGTCCAGAAAGTGGCAAAGGTCAGACATCGCAGTATAGAGCAGGGTCTGGAAACCAGAACTTCACAGGCAGCTACGTCAAGGGGCCATGTTACAACTGTGGCAAGGAAGGGCATTGTCCAGGACATGTCCTAGCCCAAGAAAGAAGACCAATCCAGTGCAAGCTCGTGTGCATCATACTTCTTTGGAAGGCATCTCAGAGGGTGAGCCTGTAACAGCTGGTATGTTCTCTATCAACAATATCTCTGCAGTTGTTTTGTTTGATTCTGGTTCATCCCATTCTTTTGTAAGTCAAGCATTTGCACTTAAGCATAATCAGGAAATGGTAACAATGGATTTTGGGTTTCGAATAAACTCAGCTAGTGCAAGTGTGTTGTCTAATCAAGTGGTATGTGGAGCTACTCTTAGTTTGGAAGGTAAACGGTATCGAGTAAGCCTAGTAGTCATGCCAGGTCTATCCTTGGATGTTATCCTCGGAATGGACTGGATGAAAAAGTGGGAAGTGATCTTAGATACCGGGAAAAGGATAATTTCTTTGAGGGACCCCGAGGAAAACAAAAGGTTTCAAGTGTTTCTTCCTGACCGTCTTAATCTCAGTGCTATGAGTTGTGCAGTGCAAGTGGCAGATCTTCAGGAAATCCCTGTAGTATGTGAGTTTCCAGATGTGTTTCCAGATGAGTTACCTGGTTTACCTCCAGATAGGGAAGTGGAGTTTGCAATAGAGTTGATACCTGGAACAGCACCTATATCCAGAAGACCGTATCGTATGCCTCCTAATGAGTTGGCGGAGTTGAAGGTTCAGTTGAAAGAGTTGTTGGATAAGGGTTTGATTCAACCAAGTTCATCTGAGTGGGGATGTCCGGCACTCTTTGTGAAAAAGAAGGATAAAAGTCTGCGTATGTGTGTGGATTACAGACCTTTGAATGCAGTAACAGTCAAGAATAAGTATCCTTTACCTCGGATTGATATCCTTTTTGATCAGTTGACGAGAGCTAGAGTGTTTTCCAAGATAGACTTAAGGTCAGGGTACCATCAGATCAAGATCAGACCCAAAGATATACCCAAAACGGCTTTTTCCACTAGGTACGGGTTGTATGAGTATCTTGTCATGTCGTTTGGCTTGACAAATGCTCCTGCATACTTTATGTATCTAATGAATTCCGTGTTTATGCCTGAGTTGGATCGGTTTGTGATAGTCTTTTTGGATGATATCTTGATATATTCAGAGAACGAAGAAGATCATGCGGAACACTTAAGGATAGTTCTAACAAGACTTCGAGAGCATAAGCTATATGCCAAGTTCAGTAAGTGTGAGTTTTGGTTGAAGAAAGTTCATTTTCTTGGACATGTGTTATCAGGAGATGGAATCTCAGTGGATCCAGGAAAAGTACAAGAGGTTATGGATTGGAAGGCACCAACCACCGTCACGGAAGTCAGAAGTTTTCTAGGTTTGGCTGGTTACTATCGTCGCTTCATTCCGGATTTCTCCAAGATTGCAAAACCGATGACATCGTTGCTTCAAAAGGATGTGAAGTTTGTCTGGACAGAGGAGTGTGAAGCAGCTTTCCGGATTCTAAGAGAACTGCTGACCACTGCCCCTGTTTTGGCTCAACCGGATATAGAGAAACCTTTTGATGTGTTTTGTGACGCATCCAAGATAGGTTTAGGCTGTGTGCTAATGCAAGATGGACGAGTAATAGCGTATGCCTCAAGACAGTTAAGGAAACATGAGATCAACTACCCTACACATGATTTGGAGTTAGCGGCAGTAGTGCATGCTCTGAAGGTATGGAGACACTACTTGGGAAATGTGTGCAACATCTATACCGATCATAAGAGTCTAAAGTATATCTTTACTCAACCTGAGTTGAACATGAGACAGCGCAGATGGCTGGAGTTGATAAAGGACTATAACTTGCAAGTTCACTATCACCCAGGGAAGGCAAACGTGGTTGCAGATGCTTTAAGTCGGAAATCGCACTGTGTCGTGGTGCAACCGTTGTTTGAAGAAAAGTTTAACCTGATACATCCAGAAGTTTTGTTCAACATTCAGTTAGGTTGCTCACTAGAGAGTCAGATTATGGAAGCTCAGAAGTCAGACAAAGGAGTTGCTCATATCAAGCGAAAGATGTTAAAAGATCCTTTAACTTCTTTTAAGTTGGATGAACAAGGAGTGTTATGGTTCAGGGATCGTCTTGTCGTGCCAAAGAACAAAGATCTCAAGGATAAAATCTTAGATGAGGCCCACTTATCTAAGTTATCTCTTCACCCAGGGAGCAGTAAGATGTATCATGATCTACAATCTCGTTTTTGGTGGACCAAGATGAAGAAAGAGATAGCAGCCTATGTTGCAAGGTGTGATACTTGTTGCAGAGTTAAGGCAGTGCATATGAAACCTGCAGGGTTGTTACAACCGTTATCTACGCCTGTTTGGAAATGGGAAGACATCAGTATGGATTTCATAACTGGATTACCCACCTCGGAAAAAGGGAATGATTCCATTTGGGTAATAGTGGATCGTTTGACCAAATCTGCTCACTTTATTCCAGTCAAAACCGGATACCGACCGCCTCGGTATGCAGATATCTACATCAAAGAGATTGTGCGTTTACATGGAATACCAAAGACAATTGTTTCAGATCGTGGATCTCAGTTCACAGCGCACTTTTGGCAGCAGTTACATAAAGGTTTGGGAACGAAGTTGATTCACAGTACAGCTTATCATCCTCAGACCGCAGGTCAGACCGAAAGAGTAAATCAAGTGCTTGAAGATATGCTCAGAGCTTGTGTGTTATCCTCCAAAGGATCATGGGAATCATGGCTACCGTTAGCAGAGTTCTCGTACAACAATAGCTATCAAGAGAGTATCAAGATGGCACCGTTTGAAGCTTTATATGGACGTAAGTGTGTGACTCCGTTAAACTGGATTGAAACCGGGGAACGAAGATATTTTGGAATAGACTTCGTGGCGGAAGCCGAGAAAAAGGTTCAGATTATTCATCAACACTTACAAGCAGCTCAATCCCGACAGAAAAGTTATGCCGATAAAAGAAGAAGACCGTTGGAGTTTAAGGAGGGAGATCATGTTTACCTAAAAGTAACTCCGATGAGGGGAGTACAAAGGTTCGGCATTAAAAGGAAGCTAGCCCCGAGATATGTTGGACCATACCGTATCTTGAAAAGAAAGGGAGAAGTATCTTATCAACTTCAGTTACCCGAAGCTATGAGTTCAATCTTTCCAGTTTTTCATGTTTCACAGTTAAAGAAATGTCTACGTGTACCGGAAGAAAGAATAGAACCTCAGGAGTTGAAGCTGGCTTCAGACCTCACATATCAAGAGCAACCCGTGCGAGTTTTGGACAGCAAAGAAAGAGTAACTCGCAATCGCCTAGTGAAGGTGTATAAAGTTCTATGGAGTCGTCATGATGACGGAGATGCAACTTGGGAAACGGAAGACTATCTCCAGAAAGTTTATCCATCGTTCCATAAGCAATGGTCAGTAAATCTCGGGACGAGATTTCTTTAAGGGGGGAAGGGCTGTAACACCTCTGGTGTTAAGCTAGCATGACATCATTTCTCATCATGCATAATCATCTCATGATCATGAAGCATTCATATGTTATTCTTTCTCACATAAAATGTCATTTCATGTGTTTGCTTGCTTATAAGTTGCTTTGTTGAAGTGTTTCTTGTCTTGCTTTGGAGTGGTTAAGTCTTTCTAACCATCTAACCTTGTTGAGAAGTCAAAATGAAGGCATGGTTATGCTGGACATTTTGCCTAATCAAGTAGTTAAACCCTAGTCAACCCTATAGAGCCTCTAAAGTCCTTTTGTTTGACTAACAAAGACCTCCTTGTTAGAAGCTTTGCATGGCTGTGGGCCCTTAAGCAAAAGTGTGTAGAATTTAGTATGGAACAAAAGTTGTTTAAGGACCAACTCATGAAAATGGGTGTAGCATGGTGTTTTAGGGTCCACAAGGCAGAATTGGAAGAGTTTTAGACTTGGAATTTTTCCTAAGTCCTAAAGCTGGTTTCCAGTTTGGTCAGGCATGTTTGGCATCGATCTGAGCCCAATCCAAGCCGAACCAGTGATCAATCCTTTAACCAAAGTTGCAGTCGGTGTATAGCTCTAACCAATGGTGCAGTTGGTTTAGCGTTGATGGAGTGGTTAGTGAGTTAATCGCGTTTGAAGTTGGGCTGTCAGTCGGCCATTAGCCAACTGAATCGCCCGATTCAGTTTGAAGCCGTCGGCTTCAGTGGCCGACCGCGCGCAGGGGAAGAACGCCGCGTGGCGTTCGATTCCCGGCCGAGGCCAGCCAGCGCGCGCGGCGTGGCGTGCTTAAGCGCCCACGCACGCCTTCCTCCGCCAGAGCACGCTCCCTCCCTCTCTGCCTCGCTCCAAGCTCTCGCCGGCGACCGCGCGGGCGAAAAGGGGGGAAGTCGCCGTCCGCCGTCGTCTCGCCGTGCATTCGCCAAGCAAACCGCACCGCTAGCCTCGCCTTGGTCTCCCGCATCGTTGGCGCTAGTCAGTGCTCTTCGGCAAGCCCTAGGTGAGCCTCGGGACGAGCTTCCGCCATGGCCGCCATGACCGCCGAGTTCGGTCCGCCGTGGTCGGCTTCCTTCCCGTGGGTTTCAAGATGCTTTAGCTAGCGTTCGCAAGTCAGTGAGCGTCCAGGAAGAAGGAAGTGAAGTCGGTTTAGCCGATTAGGGTTTGGTTGCCTCGGTCCGCCATCGCCGCCGTCCGCCATGGTTGCCGGAGACTGGCATGGCGTGGTCCGAGCTTTCGGAGTGAAATCCGTAGCGTCCGAGCCTTGCGCTAGGTCCGTGGGAGTTCGGAGAGTAGGAATCACGAGTCGGTTAGCCTCGGCATGGCCGGAGTTGCCCGGCGTGGAGAGCCCGCGCCGCCGTGGCCGCCATTGCCGGCGACGTGCTCGATCCGTAGTGTCGCTAGGGTCGAGAGTGGTACCGTTCGTCGCGGAAGGATGAGAGGAGTCCGTCGGTGGAGTTGGTTTCGCCGGAGGAGCCGCCGTCGGCGAGCTCCGGCGAGGTCAACATCTCCTCTGTTTCTCTGTGTATGGCAGGTGGGGTCGCTTTGACCACGGGCCCCGGCTGTCAGCCACTTGGGTGCAAGTTTGTTGTGTGCGTGTAGCAGTTAAGGTTTAGGGTTTTGAATAAATGTTTTCCAGAAATATGGTTAATACTTGTTTAAATCATAACTTGTGTTCTGTTAATCCAATAAATGTGAAACCAATTTTGTTAAGTTTGTCTTGATGAGATCTGTACATGAAAAATATGATATGCTCTGTTATGATAGTTTTTATATGCAGTAATAATTAATTTGTGTTTAGGCTAATATCTTGTTTAATGCATAGTAAATCATGTTTTGCTCAGAAAAATATGGGGTTTGTTTTGGTGAGCTCTGTAAGTGATGTAGAGTCACAGAAAAATGATAACTACTGTTGGTTGTGAAATAATTTGAAGTTAACCTTTAAATTGGTTAAATGCTGTTTTCTTGTATAAATTGTAGTAATTAAAATATATGGAATTTGAGTCTCATAATTTTTATAGACTGCTCTTATGCTGGAAAGCTCTAAACAAAAATATGAAATTTGTTGTTTGACACTTTTAAAGGTAGGGTGTAGTTCAAAGTATCTTTTCACCCTGATATTTGTCTTTTTCATACAGAATTATATATACATGCAATTGTCCTGAAATTTGTACAGTATGCTTACTGTCTGTTAAGAACCTCCAGTAATTTTTGTAGATTTTTCTAAAGCTGTTAGCTATGAGGTGCAGTTATAAGCTTGTTTTAGTAGGATAATGAGTTTATTTAGAATCAAGCTTTTGTGTCTTTTCATGGAGGGAACCAGCAGGGGTAAAATAGTCTTTTCAGTGTATGCATGTTGATTGTGCTTTGCATGAGTGGTGTAGCTTTTCTCTAAATAGAGTGTTGTACTCTACCAGAGAGGAAATATGCGCCTATTCGGTCAATTCAATTGCAATGCATTTTTCTATGCCCATGTATCATCCATTCATTCTCGCATATGCATCATAACAGGTTCGGTAGAAGAGACAGTGATAGCCGAGGAAAACGAGGAGCAGCCTCAGGAGCAGGAACCAGGAGCTATCGGGGAAGAGTTTGAAGAAGAACTTCCGGAGTGCCCGAATCACCAACCGAGCACCTTCGAGAAAGGCAAGCCCCGGAGCATTTCTAACTACCTACAGTTTATGATTAACTTAATCTGCTTATGTTTGTTGCATTAAGTATAGGAGTTGTTTGATACCGTTGATGCATCACTATTCATACCTTGTTACCTTGAAATATCATCCTTGATACCTATATAGAATCAGGTCCGAGTTATGCTTAGAATTGCTTAGACCGGTAGAAGTCGGGCAACCTTCATGTTACCCGCGAGCAATAGGTGGTTACTTGACCGATTAACCAAATGTTTCCATTAAGTGGGATAACTGAGTGTTGTGGAAAAATGGAGATCGGCAGATTCCTGTAGTTTATGCTACAGCATTTCTAGCCGTGTTTTATGGGAATCAGTATCTTGTGAGATAGACTTCTTGTCATGTTGAACGCATGTCCCACATTTAGCTGGAAGGATAACTCGTTCCGACCGCGAAGCCGCTCATTGTTCCAGGCCGGCTCTCAGGTCCTACGCATCAGCCGAAGCCACGGTGGAGGGTTAGTGGGACGCGGGGGCGCGAATAGTAAGACCCGGGTGATGGTGGTTAAGTCCAACTCCTTGGCAGTCGGGCTTGCCTCCGGGTGTGATGGTGGCGGTTGAAACCGCGACTCCTGGAACAATGTTGTGGTCATCTGTAGCTCACCGACGGGTGGGTGTGGTTTGTGTGGGAAATAAATCACCAGCTGGTTAGGAATCGATTATAATCGCCATCGCTCCTGGATAGTGAGCACTTGACTCGAACGCTGATCAATCTCGATACTGAAAAGTGTGGAACACGAGACAGCTATCTTTATACTTTTGGAAATGGTCACTCGGTCTGTTTGTTACATTTTCGGTGATCGTTGGATCACTACCATGTTTGTTCTAGTGCAGTTTGCTAATCTAGTAAATAGGGTAATTACTATTTAAATTGACAGCTAGAGGGCAGGAGAACTACTTAATTAACAAATGGCTTTTATGCAAAAATGTGGTCTATTGCCAGCCTCCATTATATACTAGCCTTGCATAACCCTTGGTGTCACTTTATTTCTGGTTTAGGCGGGTAAGTCTAGCTGAGTACCTTCTCGTACTCAGGGTTCTACCCCTTTTGTTGTTGCAGATGGCCAGGTCTTCCATGGTTATTGCATCAATTGCCTCTTTCTAGCCTCGGGTGAATTCTAGGCCCCGGGCAAGGACCTCTTCTGTTCGTATCTTTTGCTATGTTAAGGATGACTACTAAATGGCACTGTAATCTCTAAGTGTGTGTGTGTGAATTTCGGAACAATGTTTCAAGTTAAGCTTCCGCTACTGTTTTCAAAACCAGTTTGTAATAACTAAGTTGCTACTCCGAACCATTTATGTAATCTCGGTCGTATGACGGTCAATGCTGAATATTACGATCCTATGTTGTGATGTTGGAAAGTTTGAAAATCCTTCGTGATTTCACGGACTACGTTACCGGGTTATCGGGTAGGCTCAAGTGCCACAAATTTACTGCCCCGGCGGAGAATTTCGTACTTGTGCTCTTATAAATTGGTCGGCTCTGTTACACCACTAGACACCCAGCGTCTGCTATGAGCTCTCCTTGTGCGGCGCACATAGCTCTACGCCACGTTTCTATTTTTGTCGTAGACAGTGACCACTCGATGAGGACGAATAGCTAATGTGCGAACCGTTTTCTGGCCTTTGGGCCTAGGAAGTTTTTACTCTGTAGTCTAGGCCTATAGAGAAGATAAAATATTTTTGGCTTGTAACGGGGGGACGTGTGCCCACTGTGGCAGCCTAATTAGGACCCTTCATCTTTCTCATTCTTCTGTACTCTGGCAATTTAATTATAATTAGAATGTCATTTTTGAGATTATGATATATATAGTTATTTTCTATAATCATTCCATTATAAAAATTAGTACTACATAATTCGCCCTAGGTGAATTTTCATCCTGGATCTGCCACTGTATATATAACTAAAATTTTCGTATGATCAGAGAACTAAGGGTGAGTTTTCTATACTCCCGGGAGTAGTTACTCTCATCTTTAATAAACCACACTACATATGTGTGCATACTAATCTATCAGTTTTAGTATGTTTATATATTTATTTTAAGATATTTCAAATCTTACTTATGCAAAAAAATTTAAAAGATCTCATACTTTTTAATATATTACTAAAATTTTACTACAGTAGTATATAAAATAAGTATGACCATATACTCTATGTATGCTTGCATACTTGACATACGTGGTGTCCTAGAATGTCTAGTATGATTATATACTTTGTCTATATATACTTCGTCGGATCATAAACCATATAAATCAAGAGATATTACATATATGGGAGTAACTACTTCCTGGGAGTATGAAATAATTACCCGAGAGCTAATATATTTAGGGCATGTTTAGATCCACTCTTGTGACCTATAGAGTTCTAAATTCTATAGCTAAAGTCTCCAAACAGATGATATAAAGCTAGCTCTAAATTTTTTAGTCTATCTTACATTAGAGCTTTAGATGTCAAAACTAGTTAAAGTGCTCTAAAATTTTTAGAGGTATTTTTCCAAAATCAGTACAAGGATAGCGAGCTGGAAAGGAGAAGTGAACTGGTTGAGAGAAGAAACTCCACCATGTTGTACAGGCCTTTTTGCATATATATCAAATCTCAGATGGATCAGCTTCGAGCAGCACCACCGTGGGAACTACAGTCCACACTCATCAACCAACCTCCACAGGTAACATTCTTCAAATTATAGGTGCTGCCGACTTACAGCCAGCTACAGGCACACAGCAGGCCACAGAGGCGGACCCACAGGGTATGCAGGGTGGGCCACCTCATACCTTGTGGTCCGCCTGTCATAGAGATAGGATAGGAATTTTTGGAGTAAAAAAAATAAAAAAAAAGAGTAACGATCTGCATCTGCTGGCATCCGTTCGGCTCCATAATCCCGGTGAAAGCCCTAGTTTGGTTTTGGCTAATTGATGAAGGTCTAATCCTATTGCTAAGTATGTGTGTAACTTATAAGAAAGGATTGAGACCAAGCCAAGTGGTGGAGCTAGCAAGATGGCAACCATGGTGGATGGTGATGGCCACATACAATTGAGATGATCAAGTGCTCTACCGTTGGTGAAACGAAGAAGAGAAGAGATAGAGCAAAGAGGTCCAAAGACAAAGCTATAACCTATAGGGCTCTTTGTTTTGGTGATGAAGACACTTAGCGAGTGTGATCACATTTAGGATATATAGCCCTACTATTAAGAGGAGATATTTCACGACTTATGCAGTGTTCAAGTGCCACTAGGAGTTCTCTAACATATCATTGCTATAGACCTAGTGAGCGACTAACAAAACCCTTGAAAAATGCTTTGCAAAATGCTAACACGCATGCACAAGTGTTTGAACACTTTGGTGTTGGCACATGGAAGCAGGGTAGAATTTAGAAAGTGAAAGGTGCTGAGTTAGCAGCATCGGACGCTGGAGGCGCTAGCATCGGACGCTGGGCCGAGCGTCCGATGGTTAACCCTAGCTACAGACTGATGCTGAGGGAGCATCGGATGCTGGCAATGGACGCTGAGGAAACACTGTTGCAGAGTCCGATGGTAATGACGTGGCGCGAGCGTTCTTTCCAGGGAGCATCGGACGCTGGCCTGCGTCTGATGCCAAACCATCTGACGCGTCCGATGTGAGCGTCCGATGCCAAACCATCTGACGCGTCCGATGTGGTTGGGAGCATTCTGGAACCTCTCTGCATGGTCATCAGACACAGGGGCTAAGCGTCTGATGTAAGAGTGCTAGCGCGTCCGATGTGGCGCAGAAAAGAGCTGAGACGAGCAGTGGCATCAGAGCGTCCGATGCCTGGCATGGGCGCGTCCGATGTCACATTAACCGTGGCGCGAAGAGATATGACTGTTGGGATCTGACGGACTGAATTCGTATCAGGGGGACACGTGGCTCCATCCGGAGCAGCGTCCGATGGTCCGATGATTTCAGCCCAACGGCTAGGGCGACTTGAGTGGCCTATTTAAGGGGCTTGGCCGGCTCACATGGGCTCCCTCTTGCACATTTTGATCCCTAAGCATTCTTGTGAGCATAGCCAAGCCTCCCAACTCATCTCTAGTGTTGATTTGATCAAACTAAGCGAGATTGAGTGATTAGTGCTAAGATTTGAAAGAGTTCATTCTAGTGACACTAGTTGTTTGCATCGGCTTTGAGTTGCTTGTTACTCTTGGCATTTGCCGGTGCCTAGACGGCTTGGAGGCATTGAGGTGGAGTTGGCAAGAGAAGGAGATTGTTCTTGGCCACCACCGTTCGTGATTGTGAGAGGTTTTGGAGCTTCACCTCGCCGGAGCGGCAAGAGGCATCCTTAGTGGATTGCTCGTGTCATTGAGCTACCTCGCTAGCGGTAGATTCTTATGGCGCTCTTTGTGAGATTGGTTTTGTGCCGATTAGCCACCGGGTCACCTAGTGTTGGTCGACACAACGGGGAGTAGCGTGTCGGCAAGCACGTGAACCTCGGGATAAATATTGGTGTCTCATGTGCTTATTTGTGATTGTGCATCCATCTTGGTGATTGGCTTCACGAGTGGATTTCACCGGTGATTGGTTCTCTACAAGGCGATCCCGAAGGCTCGGTGAAACCAACTCTATCTAGCTCATTTACTTTGTGCATTGAATTTGAGCTATTTCTTTTGTGTAGTTACCTTCACTTGTTGTACATCTTTCTTGCTATATATCTTGTATAGCTAGTTGTGATTAGCTCACTAGAATTGTCTTTTATTCACAATTGCCTTTCATACCTTCACTTGATCATAGTAGATACTAGCTCTAGATTGATTGTGTGACATAGTTTTATTAGGTAGAATTGTTGGATAGGTGGCTCGCAACACACTATTAGGCTAGCGCAAAAAGCTTCGCCATTTGTTATACTAATAGTGTTTGCCTAAGTTATTTTGTAGATCTTTAATTAGGCTATTCACCCCCTCTAGCCAATTTGGACCTTTCACCTGGGGTCTCCACGGATGCGTGCGTGACTCCGTGGCGGCGTGGCCCCCGGACCCCTAGATCCCTAGAGTAAAAAAAAGGGTAGACGAGCCGACGCCGCAAGCCCGCGACTGCCGATTGCGAACTGCGAAGGCTGCCGAGGGCTCGATCAAGGCAGCGCGCCGGGCGACGACGGCGACTGGGCGAACTGTGGGCATCCGCTCCCGGCTCCCGCGCTCCAGCCTCTGGTGCCCTCTCCCCTGGTCGCTTCACTGCTTGCCCACAACGCCGCGACAAATGATTGGACGAAATGCCGAACTGTCATAGTCACGGCGATCTGCTCGACTACTCCTAATGATCCGGCGATCCGCTCCGGATAAGGCCGCAAGATCATCAGCAGGGCACCGGTAAATTCCAAGCTTGAGTCAATATCGCATGTGAGTTTTCAGTTTTGTACTTTTGCTAATTGGTAAATAATTTTCAGCATTGTTGAATGATGAAGAGAAGTGGAGGAGACATTCGATCCATGTTTGACAAAGCAGCAAAGAAGGCAGCTGCAGCTGCTTTGAACGCTGCCCCACCTCCGGTTGAAAATATTGTAGAAGATCAGAATGAAGAAGATAGAGAAGAAGTTGAAGAAATTGCAGATCTTCGCCCCCGGCAACGTCACCACCATCGCCAGCGCCCGCATCAAAGCCGTCGGTGTATGACATAAATCTGCTTCCATATGATCCAGGTGAAAGGCTACCCATAAAAGTTATCATGTTAATGATCAAGATGCAATCCATAGAGCATATATTACTAAAGGTCCTTGCAAACCTCTCATACATGATTTTCCATACCGACATATTGGAGACACACCTCATCGCTTCAGTTTACAATGGTTGTACAATTATGAGTGGCTCGAATATAGTATCAAGAAGGATTGTGGATTTTGCTTTATTTTCTACTTGTTCAAGAAGGATAGTGGGTCAGATGGATTTGTTGTTGATGGATGGAATAATTGGAATATAGGAAACAAGTCACTCATCAAACATAGTCGTTGTAAGGCACATAATGCAGCTCACACATAATGCAGCTCAGGAGAGGTATATTAGTTTTATAAATCCCAAGGTAGCAATTGATTATCACATTGACAAGTGGACTGATGAGGATCTTCATCTTTACAAGAGATATTGACATATTCACTTAGATGTATCAAGTTTTTTTTTGCATCAGGGATTGGCATTCTGTGGACATGATGAGAGTGAAGAGTCTAGCAACAGAGGCAACTTCATTGAACTTTTGAAGTTTCTTGCAGGAAATAGTGATGAAGTGAACAAGTATGTCTTAAACAATGCACCAGGTAATTGCACTTTGACCAGCCCGAAGATACAAAAGTAAATTATTCATTGTTGTGCCATAGAAACTAGAAAGAAAATATTTGAGGAACTTGGTGATGAGCCATTCGCTATTTTAGCGGATGAGTCTAGTGACATATCACATAAAGAACAACTAGCTCTTTGCTTGCGCTTTATTGATAAACTTGGAAGGCCATGTGAGCGCTTCATTGGAGTTGTTCATGTAGATGATACTACCTCTTTGTCATAGCAGACATTTTTTTGTTGCGCATACCCAGAGGTAAAAAGCTTGGTCCGCCATTGGCAGGCCACTAACGCTTCACTTCAGCAAGGGAACATACAACATCCTTCTTTACACTTTAATCAAGGAATAACTGCTATTTTCCAAGCTCTTATCCCAGGGATCAGATGCTATGTAGATGCAGCAACTAATCGGGACACTACTAATGCAAACCACAGACCTGCTGGTCTTGGGATCTTTTTGATAAATACGCAGGTTCATCCGGCAAACAAGATCTTCATAAAGGCAACTACACAATCAGCTCAGTCAGTCTTAATGGCTGAAGCTATGGCAGCATCGCTGGCTGCGACGATAGCCACGGCCCTGGGATTCATGAACATAACGTTTCTATCTGACTGTTTACGGCTGGTGTCCTTCCTCAACCAGGCAGATCAAAACCATCCTCCAGATTGGCGCATCAAACCTTTTACTCAAAACTTTTCCAACTTAGCAGGTCAAAGCTCTTCGAGGATCTTCAAGATACACAGAAGCCTAAATAATATAGCCCATACTCTAGCTAGATAGACTCTATCTTATTCGGGATCCTCCTATGCTGCCAATTATTCTTATTCAAACCACCTTGCGCAGTGTTGTATTCTTGAGGTTCTTTACTCTGAATCTCAATCATCGCAGCTTCATGCTGCTAATATATTTAGGATCATCTTGACCCCGTTTGTTATAAAAAAAAAGTAGAACCGATCGAAGCTCTTGTTTTTTATTTGAATATGGACCAACAAAAAGGAATCATGTGTCTGACCTTGCCACTGGGCTGTTGGATGTAGCGGGAAGCCTATAACAGTTGGAATAATAAATAAAAAGGCTTGCTAAAAATAGTTTAGAGGACAAGATCCTTTATACTGTATACATGTCTACTGAAGAATTAAAAACGACAATCAGAGAGAGGGTGAATATAAGCTACAATTTTTTTCAAACTATGATCAACCACTTATCCCAAAAATCAACCACAAAGCAAACACACACGCGAGCGGCAAGTCCAGCAGCCAACCGGAGGCTAGACACCTCGGGAGTTATCCTAGAGATAAAACGGGACTATCGGAGAAGCATCACAAACAAGCATAAAGTGGAACACACGAATGAAAAGACTCAGTAGGGTCCCGGACAGTCCGCGATCAGGGTCCGTACAGTCTACCGCTCAAAATCCAGAAAACAGACTATTCTAGAACTGTTTTAGACAGGTCCCAGACTGACCACGCATAGGGTCCCGAACTGTCTATCGTTCATGTGAACTGTATAAACAGCAAAATTGTTCAGCGTCAACTCGATGTCGGTGGACTATCTGCAGTCACTGACCAAATAGTCACAGTCGAGCATGGAATCTATCTATTGAAATGACCCACGATTTCTTCGAAGGGAAATCCGCAGATACATCATAATGTGATAGTCCAAAAAGTCTCAAACCATCACATTATCATTATTCAGTTGTTACCATAGTTCATACAACGCGATAGTACAGATTTACAAGTCATTACATCACATGGAAACACCACCTAGTACAAACTATATTGGTAGCGCACACCTAACGATGCCAGAATCGGCGTAGAGCGTCGGCGAGTGAAGGCTCCTCCTTCACGGGCATCATCAAAGTTGTTGTAGCAGCGGGCGAAGACTCCATCTTCGTCTTCTCATCCAAACTTGCATATAGGTGCGAGACTTCCTGATCCATCCAGCTTCCACTACCGTCACGGTTGAAGTCGTACACCTGGCCATAATTTTCAGTACGGTTTGTACTGGCCACACTTTCCCATCTTATGCTTGCATTTGCTATGTGGTATGTGGAATGCAAGGGTAGAGCACAAAGGAACCTATTTATGGCTATAGTTTTCCTATGCATGTAATCAATATTTTATAAATATAATCATCAAGTTTGAATCCAGATACTCGGCCACATGGCCTTTCATTCGATCATCGACCGAACATCCAGCCACACGGCCATCCATCCGTCCATCCATCCCATCCACACATCCACACATCTCAACACACTCGCACTCTCTAGGCGGCAAGGACGACTCCCTCTCGTACCTTGCCTCAACGACCAGCGCCAGACCTATCAACCTAGGGGGAGAAGAAGAAAGGACACCTCTCACTAAGTCCGGGGGACTCTGAGCACCATAGTGTTGTCCTTGACCGTGGACACGACTATACGTATAGATCGATCGACTCTGCAGAGCGTGTACGCCTGGAACCACAGGTTAGCTATCATCGATGATCTGGCTTGTCTAAGCTGATTCCGAACTTCCCCCTAATCTGCAACGATGCCATCCTACCACTCAACCCTGGGGCACCTCGGAATCCACCGACACGCTGAGACTGTGAGACGTGGATCCTAGTGCACCAAATAAACACCACGTTGTCTTAGGAGGGTGTGGGTTTCCATCCCTTACCTCCCTACACTTATCACCTTCCAGCCTAGCAGTAATGGCATCGTTTCGCCTAGGGGGTAGGAACGGTCCCCGCCCATACAAGAACAAGTGGTGCGCACGAAAGTACCATGGCCGGTAGCCCCAGCGCAATAAGTCCTAAGGACTGGACAGGATATCTCCTCCTCGGGGCTTCCATCGCCCCCGTGCTAACACAACACCTCTATCCCGGGGATTCATCCCACAAAGACACTCCTCCCCAGGACCACTTCTTAATATCACAATGTACCTGCCACAGGTACTCCCCAGGGGATGCCCAGGTCACATCCCCTCGGCAGGACTCATTATCGGACTCGTCGTAGATCCTGTCCAGTCAACTCAACCTTCACCACACGCACCCAAGACACACGCCAAGATCTCCCCAAGTCATCATCCCGTTATCACGGCACCACGTGCCTTAGCCACCCACAAGCAACATCCACCAAGCATCACATCACAGATGTAATGCGTAGTAGAAGCGAGTAGCAAGTATGTAAAGTAAGCGATGTCTAGCCTAACAGCGAGTGTGCAAGGGAAAGGGTTGCGTCAAGGTATAGGCTTCCCAAGCAATCTAACATGCAATCTATCACAATTCATTTGCAAAAAGTAATGTGCTAGCAGCTACATTATTGCATGTCTAATAGGATTCTAGGAGGTTGGATGGGCTGTGGCACCTGTTACGTTGTTAGTCCGAGATCTCCGATGTCCTCGTAGTCGTTCTCCTCGGGTCCCGGTGTTGTCCTCGGTCTCCTCCAGCGAGTCCAGCCAATGTTGCTCCCGACACAACTACCTCGCGAGTCTGACAAACAAGACAAAGGAGCAATCAGAACACTGACACGACTAGACTCGAAAGACGCTAAGGACGCTAGATAGAGAAAGGACATGGCCTTCATGGAGGACATCTGATCCTCGGGCTTGAAAAGAAACAGAGCGGATGCTTGCTAAGCACAAGCTCGAGTCACAACCTGGCTTGTACTTCCCGGACCGACCGAGTCGACCTGTACGGCTCAAGTAAAATGGCTGGGACTTGAACCTGACTTAAGCAATCATCACGCAAAACAAGATTAGCCCTCACGAAGCGAGTTCGTTTTCCTCGGGCTTAGAAGAGGCGAAGGAAGGACTTGGCTAAGCACGTCTATGTCATGTTCTCAGTGTAAATGTTTTTCCTACGATCGATCGAGTCGACTCACACGGAACCAAGATCATGACATGGACCTTAGCTTTGCCGACTAGAGCAAGGGTCCGGTCTTTGATCCAATCGTCACGGCTAAGGACGGGATCGAATAGAGCGGCCAACAGGGGAAGGGGGCAGTTCTAATCTCTTGCTCGATCCATATGCCATGGTAATCGATGAGAACCGAGAAGAGGGAACAGAACAAGAGGGGAAAAGGGAAGCTAAGTAGTCTCACTTCCTTCTATGCACGTGCCATGGCAAAGACTGGCATTGAGGGGAGCGACACACCAAGAACACAAGCACTTAACCCAACCCGTGTGCACTAAATGGCACTAGACGTTCCTAGAATCTGCAATGGTGCGGTTGTCACCGTGAGGTTCTAGGGGTGCTTCGGTCTAGAATAGGTACAAGCATACGAGGGCTAAAGTGTGAAGAAGCAAAAGAGAAAGTAAAACGGGGGTCCACATTCCTTTGATCCACACGCCATAGCAGTAGACGGGAATCATAGGAATGGGATCAAGAAGCAAGACTACTACACAAACATGACCAACCCCAAAAGAGACAAACTATAAGCGGGGAACTTGGTTCCACGGGGCTTCGATCCACGGTCATTGCATTTGACAGGGATCAGAGTGACTAGAAACAAAAGGGGATCGATCCACACCTTACTGGATCAGCGAAGATAAACTTTAGGGAGAAAAGAGAAGAGCGATCTCCACATTCTCACTCAACCAACACGCCATGGCAAAGGCAGTAGCTGAAGAATGAGAGACGCTCGACCTAAGCCAACTCATAGGGAACCACGACCTCCATGCAACTAAATCAGCACAACGTTATTCCTGTGGCTCGTAGCGGTGCGGTCATCGCTGCGGGAGCCGAAGGAATGCAACGGTCAAGGAAGTGCAAGCATATGAGGTGGCTAGGACAAAAACACAACAAAACGGATGGAGCCCGATGGTCATGGCGAAGCAACTCGTGGCCATGAGCTTCGCCCAAACGAGTTGGCACTCGTTGGTCCACGATCGTCATCGCCAAATCCTTCGCCCGCTAGGCTAGGTCACTAGGGGCTATAGTGTGCGGGTAATATCCGCATCGATATTGCTTCCAATATCGAGCCCATAGTAGCTTCGCCCTAAGGCTAGGGACTGGAGCCAACGCTTGTAGCACTACAGGGCCAACCAAACACACAACAACGACAATGAGGAACGAGTTACGCTCAGCGTTATGACCACGGCGGGACGAACCCACGATCGCAACGTTCGAGCGAGGGACGATCCCTCGACCGGCTCGAAGGCACGGTTCACAGACAAAAAAACAAGGACCGACTGGAAGGCATGGTCTACCACCAACGATACGGACACGACAACTGACATACGACCACGACAACGAAGTAGCACATTTTCATAGCATCAACGAGATAGACCGACGTGAAGGCTCGGTGCAGGCATATATAACACATAAGATGTGCAAGAGTGACATGATATGGACATGAAGGAAAATAAATGAAATTGTCTCGACGTCGAGGATGGCGTCAACGAGGGTTCCAAAGGTTAGACCTTGACGATGGCGAAGGAGCCGAGCTTCTGGAGGGTCGACAAGGATGCCGAGAGGGCTACGGCCAGTCGGGGAGGGTTGCGGGCGGCTGTAGCCTCCCCTAGCTAGTTGTGGCTGGCTGCAGGTCACCGGGAGCTGGCTGCTGCCGGCTGAGCAAAGATGTGGCCAGCCGGAGGCAGCAGCAAGTGGCTCGGGGGATGGTAGAGCTCCAGTGAAGGCTCCAGAGCGTGGCCACTTTCCTGCAACAGTGAATACAACGGCACGAAGGATGGTTTTAGCCCAACGATGACATCATGAAGAAGAAGGAAAAAAGGAGGGGGCTTCGGCGTGGAGGCTCACCAGCAGCAAGGAGAACTCGGCGTTGACGAGGTGGAGCCACTGCACAGGGATGACACTGTGACGCGGCGAACCACGATGTCGCAGAGGATGCGCGGGTCTTTGACATTCATAGGAGTGGTGGAGGCAGCAGGCTCATCGGGGCCAGACGGGATGGATCGACGTGGCCGCGGATGGTCTGGAGGTGGCTGTTGCTGCTGATCGTGGTTCTGATGGTGAGGAGGGAGGTTGGCAAGGTCGGAAGCGTCCTTAGCCCCATAGGACAGCGCAGTAGGGCCCGGGTCAGTGCCAAGGGGCCAACACCGTGGCACGGCGATCGCGACGACGGGGCAGAGTGCGGGGACGACGATGTCTATCACTGGCACGCGGCGGAGGAGGATGACGAGGAGCAGCCAGCCGACTGCCGACCTCGGCAGCTGGCGCCGGACGTCGCAGGCACACGAGGCAGTGGCTGGTCGGAGGCGTCCGCGGCAGGCTGCGACCAACACTGTCCAGCGAGCTTGGCCACCGCAGTCGTTGTAGTGGCCACGACCAGCACGGCTAGCCACGATCACGACCACAATGCGGCAGGGGCGCGGCCATTGGTGCCGCAGCTGGCAAGGCAAGCCGGCACGGCTGGGAGGTGGCATGGTGGTGGCACGCGGTCGAAACGGAGCTCCAGCTCGACATGGTGAAGTAGCAGGGGCACCACGATGGAAGTCCGAGCAGGAGGAGGCAGAGGAGAGTGTTGGCGGCGGCTCGGAGGAGAAAGAAGAGAGGGAGCGGCGTCGGTGCTTCTTATAGTTGCGCTGCTAGGGCTCGGGGCGCTGCGTCCATCTTTGGCGTCCGTGCTCGTAGGGAGGCATGCGGCGCACATCCAACGAGCGACAGCGGTGCTAACGTCGAGGTGGGGGCACCACGGGCGCGCTCGCGAAGACTAGCGGCGGTCGGGAGGTGTTGCAGCTCCCAGGGAGCGCTCGCTCCCTAGGGTTTGGCTGGCGGCGCGGGCCAAGCGGCCAGCTGGGCCGCGCACGCGTGTGGGTCGGGCAGAAGGCGGGGCGGGCCTAGCGCTGCTGGGATGGGACGCTGCAGGAGGAGGGGGCGCAAGCAGCTAGCTGGGTCGGCGCTCGGGCCAAACCAGCGAGAAGAGGGAGAGAGGGAGCTAGGCCATGAGCGGCTTGGGCCGTGGCGTAGAGAGGAGGGAGTGGGCTGGTGGGTTAAGGGGAGAGATTGGGCCGGCTGGGCAGTTCAGGCCCACGAGCAAGGTGAAGAGGTTTTCTCATTTCTGCTAAAGAAAAATGAGAGGAATTTAAAAGGGAGTTTGGGGGAGGAATTTGAGAGGATTTTGGGTAGAGCACTCGAATACGATTTAATGGAAAAGGGGGAAAAAGGATCTTCCCCTTTTAAGAAATATTATGACTCCAAGAATTCGGAGTTGGAGACAAGGAGGTTAGAAAGAGTTCTAGAGAGGAGAAGAGGAGTCTCGGCCTAAGGGAAAAGGAGAGGGTTCAACGTTTGAGTTTTAGGAATTTGCAAGGGATCCTAAAGGAGGTTGGAGAGGAATCGAAATCAATGGTTGATAGGGTTCTGCTACACATTAGAGGAAATCTCTCAAGAGAGGTCGGGTGAAGTTCAATGTGATTCAGGAGAGTTGATTGATGTTGAGAGGAATGAAGAAGAATATCCGAGGAAGGATTTGAACTAGACATTGCTACGAAAATGTGCTCTCTGGCACTGACACGACTGAGAAACCTAGACCGACTCGAGAGCACGGGCACTCTCCTAGAAGCAAAACTATATATATGCAACGATTTGCGTACAAACAACACTACGCCGACTAGAGTTTGACCTAGCAACTACATGCTCCACACATTACATGAAAAGTTTTAAAAAGCTCATATTTTTGGTTGTTGGAAAACCAGGGATGTTACATCTATGCTCAAGACCGACCCTCGAACTGTCCGGGGAAGAATCCCGGACTATCCGCGACCTCACAAATGGTGCAAAAACAGCTCCCCATAAAACCAAATTTGATCGGACCTCGTAAATCAAAAGGAACTGCAACCAAAATTCACCCGGTTAATTTTGAAAATGTTGGTGAGCTATTTCTAAGAAATCATGGCTCGATCCAAACTAGATCTTGAGATATCTTAGATCACGCGAAAAGGGAAAACTTTGGCTCTGAAAACGATTTCTGCCCAATCTATGTGCTTGTGAGGAATTAAATAATTTACTTCGATGCAAAGATGTCTCTCGTGACAAAGCACAAGATGGTTGAACGGAATCACAATCCATCCATGAGTCAAAAGATCTCGTGAAATCACAAAAAGGAGAAAACAAAGAACATGAAAAACAAAATCGCAATACAAAGATTTTAGCAAAATCCGCATACAGGAGATAAGGTGATTACAGTCACCTTTCCTGAAATCCAAATACACAGAGGAATGATTTGTCTCTGTGGACCACTAGCGGACCACTACAGCAACTACGGGGAAGGATGCCTAACAGATGAAATGGAAATTAGCAAATCTGAAGTGATAATGAAGGATGATGAGGGGTGTCATCACTTATTTATAGCTTATTACAAAATACTCCTTCTACCGTTAGGATACAATCATACAAAGGGTGAACCACGTAATACAACGATATTCCAGTCCAACTCTGTAGGTTTTCTTCATCGACGGTCACATGTCTTCCTCATCGTTAGCTTCGCTGCAATGCAAAACTCCCGATAATGCCATGTGCCGCTCCGACCATCACGGGCCTTCGCACTGCTAGCTTCGCCTTGACACAACTCTCGCGGTGCCACCATATGTTGCCTCGTTCCTCCTTGGAACCTCCGCCGACTTTTGAGGTCCAAACCGGTAAACCCGTCAACCTGAGTTTTGAGACTCAACCTCAGAAACCGACCATCCCAGGTTTTGAGGCCCAAACCTGAAAAACATCGCAGATGGTTTTCTGAGACTCAACCATCAAAGTGACACCGTAGAAGGAGCATAGGTGCTACTTCCTGTCTCCTGACATCGATGTTGACGCATGTGCAGCTTTCGTCAAGCACGATGCTTTTGCCTTCCTCCCTGACTTGACCGACGATACTTGCATCTCTCACGAAGCATGTGTCCGGCCTCCGCTAGGTGCCATGATATCATTGCCTTTCTTCTTGACTCGGCCGATATCGGCTTCATCTTCATATACTCTTGTCTGTTGTCGTCAAGTGTTAGCTACCGCAACTGGTCCTCCGGCCTCGTGGTCCCTCAGTCCTAAACTTACATCCATCATTCGCCACTCTCAGTCTATCGGAATGACACGTCTCTCTCCGACCTTCAGCTCGCCATAGACCATTGTCTCTGAGCTCCACACTTACACACCAACACAACCAAGAGACATGTTGCACATTCACGCCAATCTATGAGACACATGTTGTACACTTACGTCAACCTGTGAGCCTGTTAACAATCGCTCGTCGTAAGATCGAACCACAAGAACACATCTCAATTCTGTGTTCACACTTACCCTTAAATCGTAGCCAGTCCCATTCGAGCCTGCATCGAGTCTATCTCCCGCAGTGTCCCGCTTGTGTAGTGTTCGGTCGGCGAAACGTCCTCTCGTATATGCCCAGTCTCAGAGGAGTATGTATGTCATGAGTGATTGAGTGGAGGGGGCTCCACGCATGATAAAGAATTCCGGGTCGTGAACAGCCACTTCCACTTGTGAATATGATCTGTGGCGAGAAAGGAACAAAAGAAAAAACAAGCATAGTAATATAATTCACGAGCGACAGGAGGGGCGGACCCATGCGTCATTAGCGACGTGGCCGCCACCGCCAGCCTGGCCCTGCGTGCCGGAGCAGAGTACCGGTCAACCAATCCGGCTAATGATCGGGGTCGAGCCTGCAGAGTTCGGCCCAGAATTTTGTACCTGATGCATGCAAGTGCAGGCGTCAACGACTGCCAATGCATGCACGCGCATAGCCTATGGATTGAAACTGAAAGGTCCAGCCTCGAGAAGAGCACTATAAATTGGAGGCCGCCCTGAGCATCTCGTCTCATCGATCCATCGGACTCTCTCTTGTAGCAAAGGCAGCAAACACTGCTGGCTCTGCTCTTCTCACCTTTGCCATGGCCTTCACCCGCAGGTCGTCCATGACCTTCTCCTCTCCGTCTTCGCCGTCGTCCTCGTTGCCCTACTCACCGGCGCCGCGGACGCGCAGCAGCTCTCGCCCAACTTCTACTCCAAGACGTGCCCGAACCTGGCTACCATCGTGCGGCAGCGGATGGCGTCGGCCGTGGCGGCGGTGAAGCGCATGGGCGCCTCCATCCTCTCCATGTTCTTCCACGACTGCTTCGTCAATGTAAGAGCATGCGTGCATGCAACTGCAGCCCATCAATGTGCGGTTGCTGTGCTATAATAGCCTACGGAGGGAGTACAGTCCTATAGCTGCTGTTTCCACTGGACTGTGTGTAACCACCGAACCGAACCAGGGGCGTCTCACAAAAATTGGAGGCCCAGTTCAAAACACTAAGTGAAGACCTATATCTAAAAAATAAATGGTAAATATCAATCAATATACTACTTATATTACAGAATAATAAATATATAACAGCATAGATCAAGAATTATATCTATTGTACAACTATCATTTGAAAAACGATATTTTTTTTAACGGGCCTTACGAAGCTTGAAAGGAGTCATGATTGTGACTTTGCTTTAGCCAGGCCACGTTTTGCGCCATAGAAGATACTTTGAGTGATTTTTAATTAAAACAAAGTCCAAAATTATTATATATACCTAGTATACTTAGTAAATTTTGAGGCGCATAATTTATGATGGAGGCCCTGTTCGGGGACGCCCCTGACCGAACGTGCGTGCGTGCTGACGTTTTGCTGTTTTTTTGTCGACCGCCGGCAGGGCTGCGACGGCTCCATCCTCCTGGACGACACGTCCACCTTCACCGGGGAGATGGGCGCTGGCCCTAACGCCAACTCGGTGCGCGGCTTCGAGGTCATCGACGCCATCAAGACGCAGGTGGATGCCTCCTGCAAGACCACCGTCTCCTGCGCCGACATCCTCGCGCTCGCTGCCCGTGACGGGGTCAACCTGGTTAGTACTCTGGTTCCTGCCGTGACGTGTGACGACTGACGACCTCATCCTCGTCACTCAGCTAGCAGTCAGCTTCATTTCAACGCCCCGTGCGGCCGTGCTACACGACACGAGGCTAACACAGTAGTATATACTATAACGCATGCAGCTGGGAGGGTCGACTTGGAGCGTGCCGCTGGGCCGCAAGGACTCGCGCACGGCGAGCCAGAGCCTGGCCAACTCCAACCTGCCGGGGCCCGGGTCCAGCCTCTCGACGCTGGTCAGGATGTTTGGCAACCAGGGCCTGTCGGCGCGCGACATGACGGCGCTGTCGGGCGCGCTCACCGTCGGCAGCTCGCAGTGCCAGTTCTTCCGCACCCGCATCTACACCGAGAGCAACATCAACGCCAGCTTCGCGGCGCTGCGGCAGCAGACGTGCCCGCGCTCCGGCGGCGACGCCAACCTGGCGCCGTTCGACGTGCAGACTCCCGACGGCTTCGACAACGCCTACTACCAGAACCTGGTGGCGCAGAAGGGCCTGCTGCACTCGGACCAGGAGCTCTTCAACGGGGGGTCGCAGGACGCGCTGGTCAGGCAGTACAGCACCAACGCCGCCCAGTTCTCCGCAGACTTCGTCTCGGCCATGATCAAGATGGGCAACCTGATGCCGTCCTCCTCCACGCCCACGGAGGTCAGGCTCAACTGCAGGAAGCTCAACTAATTGAAACCAAGGTCGTTATATGCATGGTCAGGTGTATTACAGTACGTACACATGAAAAGGATAATTCCACATGTGGTACTGTGCACTTGTCCGTCCGCTCAAGTTCTCCGACCGGGTGACACAGCACCAAAGTGTAATAAGACATTATATATTATGTACTCTATATGTCATATCTCACACACTACTACAGAACAGGGTCATAGGCCGATTCTCAAAATCGCCTTTAGTCTCGGCGTTTTTGCCGCCCGGGAGTAATAGACCCTTTAGTCCCGGTCGGTAACACGAACCGGGACTAAAGGGCCTGCCCCAACGGCTACTGCGCAGAGCTGCCGGGGCAGGGACCCTTTAGTCCCGGTCCGTGTTACCAGCCGGGACTAAAGGGCACTCTTTAGTCCCGGTTGGTGTCACGGACCGGGACTAAAGAGTTAGCCACGGTTTGTGGCTTGCCCCGGGATAAATGTTCACCTTTTAGCCCCAGTTTTTATACAAACCGGGACTAAAACTCCCCGGCTTGTAACCTGCCAACTTCTTCCTCCCGAGCCAGAGACATTCAAATTTCAGTGAGCTTCTTGCTTGTTCTTGCCTGTTGCTATTGCTTTGTTCTTCATTTGTTCTTCATTGTTCTTCGTCTCCAGCGTCAATTGGTGATCTTCTTCGACTCCGTCATCGTCTCTTTGCGTTTAGAGGTAACTATTTCCATCTCCTACCATTTCTTTTGAATATGAGAGGAATTTAATTAAAATATATAGTTTGCAAGAACAAACAGGGAGAGTTGAGTAGTTTAAATTGGTTCATCACAATCACTTGATAGTTTTCTACTGCTAGGAAGTATCCATTCTATATTTCATACTTATGCAAGACGAGTAATATTGAATTTTAGTGTCTTTTTAGTTTATTTTGTTTAAAAAATGTGGAATTTATAATAGTTTGCAACAATAAATATAGAGAGTAGACAATGTGGAAATTGGTATTGTTATATCATATTTTTCGATTATCTAAACAAATAGGTAAATTTAGAGTCTTTTTTATTTATAATGTTTAGGAAATTAGGAATTTGCATGTAATAGTTTAAAAAATGAGCATGGATATAGTAGATGGCAACTGTGACCGGGTCCTCAGCCTCTCATCATCGGGATCCGAGGCGTTTGCGGCCGGATCTTCCTCTCATTGCTTGCGGCGAGTGTAAGCAGAAGATTGTAAAGGAGTACCGAGTGAGAAAAGAGGGAATCAACAAGGGTCGTATATTCTACAAGTGTTCGGACCATGAGGTGGGTTATTATTTACCCGCATTTGATTAATATGGTTCATTCGTATCGGTTTTGCTTGATGACGTTGTTTAAATTTCTTATTCTTTGTTCTAATTGCAGTGGGAGGGCACCGGCGGATGTAAAGGTTGGTACTGGGAGGAAGAGTACGTTCAGCACGTACGAAATTCTGTTGCACAGGAGGTTGCCGCTGAAGGGTGATGAGGCATGAGTCAGCGGCGGCAGCAGCCCATCCATGCTGATGAAGCGAATGATCTGTCTATTTTAGTTGGGATCGGACGCGATCTAATTATGTTGCTTAAGTGCATTTTATTTTTTAGTTTTTAGTGCTAGCTGCGATAGTCTTCGTTGTAGTCAAGCTTGTTTGAATTAATCAATCATGTGATGTCATGAGTGTTGTGCAATAACATGAGAAACTACTAAGTGCATGGTTGTAATATTTAATGCAGATGTTGTCACGCAATTGGATGTATAATGTCGATCGCCGCTCCAAAGAGTTCATTGTTGGCGTGTACTATTTCTTAGGTGTGGCTGAGGCAAACAAGCAAGATGGTTTCATGTGCTGCCCATGCACCGTCTGTAAGAATTTGAAGGAATATTCATGCCCAAGGACTCTTCATACGCATTTGTTGAAGTCGGGTTTCGTAACAAACTATATTTGTTGGACGAAACATGGAGAAAGGGGTTGTAATGGATGATGGTGAAAAAGGTGAAGAAGAATTGCCCATGCTGATATTATTGCTCAGTACGGTGCCTTTGATGATGATGCAGTGGGGGGAGATGGTGAAGAAGATGCGGCAGCGACAGAAGATGTGACAGCTGATGTTGATGCTCTTGGTGATGCCATTCATGATGCACAAAGTGAATGTGAAAGTGACAAGGAGAAGGTCAAGTTTGAGCGCATGCTAGAGGGTCATAGGAAATTGTTATATCCCACTGCTGAAGATGGCCAAAAAAGTTGGGTACTACGCTAGAACTGCTGCAATGGAAGGCAAAGAATGGTACATCCGATAAAGCATTTGGGCAGTTATTGAAGATAATGAAAAAGATGCTTTCGAAATCGAACGAATTGTCCACCATTACGTACGAAGCAAAACAGGTCATCTGCCCTTTGGGATTAGAAATCCAGCAGATACACGCATGTCCTAATGACTGCATCCTGTACCGTGGGGAGGAATATGAGAATTTGGATGCATGCCCGGTATGTGAAGCATCACGGTATAAGATAAGGCGAGATGATCCTGGCGACGTAGAGGGTGAAGAACGTCCAAGCAGGAAGAAAATCCCTGCCAAGGTTATGTGGTATGCTCCTATAATACCACGCTTGAAATGTTTGTTCAGAAATAAGGACAATGCAAAGATGTTGCGGTGGCATAAAGAAGACCGTAAGGTAGACAATATGCTGAGGCACCCAGCTGATGGATCCTAGTGGAGAGCGATAGATAGAGAATTCCCAGAGTTTGCAGATGAGGCTAGAAACTTGAGGTTCTCTTTAAGTACGGATGGTTTTAATCCTTTTGCGGAGCAAAGCAGTAGTCATAGCACTTGGCCAGTTACTCTATGTATCTACAACCTTCCTCCGTGGTTATGCATGAAGCGGAAGTTCATTATGATGCCGTTGCTCATCCAAGGGCCGAAGCAACCTGGCAACGACATCGATGTCTACCTGAGGCCATTAGTTGAGGAACTTCTACTTCTATGGAGCAAACCAGGCATACGCGTGTGGGATGAGTACAAACAGGAACACTTTGACCTGCGAGCCTTATTGTTCGTAACAATCAATGATTGGCCGGCTCTAAGTAATCTTTCAGGCCAGACAAACAAGGGATATAATGCATGCACACACTGTTTTGAAGACCTTGATAGTTTATTTTTGAAAAACTGTCGGAAGGTCGTGTATGTTGGGCACCGTCGGTTTCTTCCTGTGGGCCACCCAGTAAGAAAGAAAGGCAATCATTTTAAAGGTAAGGCAGACCACCAAACCAAGCCTCATAACCGAACCGGAGATGATATACTTGAAATGGTGAAGGATACGAAAGTAGTATTTGGAAAGGGACGGGGCAACGAACCTGTTCCTAAAGACGCTTCGGGACACGCACCCAGAGACAATAAGAAGAAATTGGAGTGAACGGTCCAGAAATTGGTTCTACGCTCATGGGGGAACCATAAACCCTAATGATGGGGAGCCTGATTGGGGCCCGCAAATTTCAAGAGCAGCACATAGGCTAGTTCAAGCACGAAATGCGGTGTTGGCTGGCGAGTTCAAGCCCAATAGAGAGAAGGATGAACTCACGTACACGCTGGAGAATCCTGAGCACGGTGGGCGTACGAGAGGCTTTGGGGCCGTTTCGTGGCTACATTCCTTCGAAGCAGATCGAGAAAGTTATAGAAGCCACCAAAGAAAGAAGGATGAGGAGGCAGAGCGACTCTTCAAGTTGGAAGAGTATGTTCTTCAAACACAAGAGCGTGAGAAATCTCGTGAAGAATGGATGCAAGAGGAAATCAAAAGGCAAGTGCAAGCGACACTTAGTCAAATGACGAGTGGGCAAGGTACATCATCACAGCATCCTCAAGCGAACATTAGCCCCCAGGTCAGATGAAAAGCAGCTGCGCCTCCACGGAAGTACCAACCATTCAAGATGACTCCAAGCTACGCTTTCCCGTGGATGACGTTAAAGAACCTTTTACTACTTGTGAGCTGCACATTCCAGATGGAAATGCCACGAAAAGGTGGCTGTCGGAGTTGTAAACCCTATCGACCGCACAAGAACACCAAGAATCCATGGTCAACCAGTGCCAGCCGGATACGCTAGCGTTTCGGTGGATAGGGTTGAGACAGGTTGTGGCAGCGTGGCACTGGAAATCGAAGGGGGAGATGTGGAGAAGACTTTAGGTGAAGCAGAGAAGACATTTATTTGCTGGCGCAAGCGCTTCATTATTATTCCTGGAGTGTCACCGCCGCAACCTCCTCCTACTGATCAAGATCCTCACCATAGGTAGTGTGCGCGTGAATGAGAAACAATTTTTATTACACTAACTTCCTATATGTATATATTAGTTGGATGCTCACATCATTCGTTGTATTGCGTAGCAGTAACTATAGTCCAGTTCGTCATTATTCCCCAGTGCATCATAGTGTTGCGGGCGGTGACGATGTGTTGGAGGACACGGCTTCAACCCCATCTCCTCCACCACGGGCTCCAACACCGCCACCGGCCCCACCATCTCCTCCACCGCGGGCTCCAACGCCGCCATCGGCCCCACCATCTCCTCCACCGCGGGCTCCAACGCCACAACCTCCACCGCGGGCTCCAACACCGCACCGGCCCCACCGTCTCCTCCACCGCGGGCTCCAACACCCCTGCCTCCACCGCGGCCCTAAGAAGCGGTCCGCTGCCACGGAACCGAAGGCCCCACCCCAAAAAAGAAGGCTCCTGCATCAGGAAAAAAAGCACACGAGAAATTAGCTTATGAAATGACTGATGAGGAGTTAAAATTTCGTGTGAAAAAAGATGTGAAAATTTTTTTAGATGAATCAACGGCCGCGGCTAAAGCGAAGAGAAACCCAGAGAAGCCTTACCTCCTGTTAAACCCACAGGAGTTAAGGAAAAGGGTGGACCAGCATGGTATCAAGATACGTGAAGCCCGAAAGGCTCCGCGAAAATCAGACTACGAACGCTCTCTAATCAAGTCTGCAAAAGAACAACAATCAAGCACGAAGAAAGTGGGAAAGAGTGTTCCACAGCTTGGGGAAACATCAAGACCTCTGTCCCCATTATTTGTGCAAAATCAGTATGGTTCTAACATGGGCAGAGTACAGAGAAAATCTGGAGAGACCACTTTGTCTGAGATGGACTCAATGGAAATTTTTTTCATTGACAGCGGTCTCCCATACGAGACGATTCAAAATATTGCTACTGGGCTGGAGTTTCCAAGAGCGGAAGTAGTTGATGAATGGAGGAAAATTTTGCACCGAGCAGGAGTCTAATGAACCCCAATCACTGCATGTACTTGGTACGCAGATGTTTGCAATCAACAAATGGTGCATGGAGGCTTCTAAAGACGGGTGATATAAATTGGATTTCTGTCCGAATTCGGAACCATCACTACTTCCGTGGCGATGACCTAATATTAGTCCAGATGGAGGAATTACACCAGCTATGCCATATGGACGCACTGGACAAATCGCTCCTTAGCTGCTATTGTTTATAAGTGTTTCTTTTATAGTTTTCATTGAACTCTCTATTATGTGTATATAGTATGTAGTATTCTTACACACGTACTTGTGGATCGACTCGATATTGCAGGTATCAGATGACTCAGCTCAGAGATAAACATGACAATTCTGTTGGGTTTGTTGATCCATATGTTGTTTTCAAGGCTCCAAACCCTTCAGCGACTTGGAGCGATGAGTCGTGTATGAATCTCATGAGGTTCTTCGTGAACCAAAAAGATAGAGAAAAAATACTCTTCCCATATAAACTTTAAGTGCGTGAGACATATATAGTTAATAATAAGTATATGCACATTTTATTTTACTTAACCCTAATAATCTATATATATGAATCATGTGTATCAACAGCTTTCACTGGATATGATGGTCATTGATCTCAAACACAACAATGTGTTAATCTATGACTCGTTGAGCAAACCGCAAGAAGATTACCAAGATATGATAGACATCCTCCAAAGGTAATTTTTCGATCCCTAGCTTCCATGCTTAAAGTGGAGACTAAGCTTGTATATATACTAATTAATAAATAATGATCCAACTATTAATGTTTCATTGGCCGGATTAGGGTTTGGGAAAAATTCATTGCTCGGGAACATATGAGTCAGTGTAAGGCCCACTTACAATAAAGCCACGACTACCAGTAAGTTTACACCTTCGTCAATGTACGTGTATCTTTATTATATCATGTCATATATCATATCTTTATTACGAGATAAATCTTTTCATTCTACAGTGGATTTTGAGACAAAACAGGGTACCAACTTATGTGGATTCTATGTTTGCGAGTACATGATGATAGAATCAAATAGAATTCCTGAAGAAATCATCAAAGTACGTAACATGTTTCTTTTCATTTTTATAGACTTAATATTGATAATATAGATATAATAATATCTTCTTTAATTCCAATTGAAGACTGACTGGTTGAAGCAAAAAGTGATGCTACAAGACCAATTGAAAGCAATACAAGAGTCAATAGCAGGATTTCTTCGGGAACAAGTCATAAGTCCAAACGGCGAGTTCTACTATAATACCGACGAGCCGTTCATTCCAAACAATGATGATCATTTGTATGCCCTGTAGATATTTAGATGGAGTACAACTTGTAATAGGTTTATAGTACTAACTTTAGAGTACAACTTTTGTAGATAGATATTTGGACAACTTCTACATGTATATATATTGCTTGTAATTTTATATGTACATATTTATATATATATATGTAGTTCTATAGTTCAATTATATATGCATGCAATAAGCTTATTGTGTTATGCTGCTAATATATATAAATTATATATATTAGCAGCAAAGAATACATATTAGAAAACCTATTAAATAAATAAACAAACTAAAAACAGAACTGAAATGAAAATAAAAAAAAAAAACCAGGGACCCTTTAGTCCCGGTTGGTGATACTAGCCGGGACTAAAGGGTGCTGCTGCGGGGCACCGCTGGCAGCACCCTTTAGTCCCGGCTGGTATTACCAACCGGACTAAAGGGTGGGCTTTAGCCCCGGTGGCCGGAGCCGGGACTAAAGGGGGGGCCTTTAGTCCCGGAAGCGTAGTCCGGCTCGGCAACCGGGGCTAAAGGCCCTTGCCGACCGGGGTTAAAGGCATGTTTATGTAGTAGTGACACAAGGTTACGTAATACAAAAGGCTGGCAATATTGTCACAGATTCCGTCCTTGCCAAATTTATTATCACACAGGGTATGTAGCTAGCTTCATCATGGTTATGTATATATTCCTTTCGTCGATCACAATCACATAATAAAGAGGGTTGTTTTGGATGAATAACTTGATCACAAGACACATTACTTTAATACACGTCATGAAAACTATAAAATTGTAAATCTCACTGGTAATACAATATTGATACTATAAAATTTGTCTTCATCCGAGTTATACACAAATATTTTGATTTTTTTAAATAACTAAAGGTTATATATTGAATAGTTAGAGGTATTTTGGTTATTTTTATCTTCTCCTCCCATCCACTCTAAGATAATAATTATTTTAGTTATGTTTACACAGATTTTGGACAAAAAAGATTATTTTTTATAGACACAAACGACTGATTTTGTTAATAAAGAAATCTGCCAGAAAAATAAAAAAGGGGTGTTTAGACCCGGACACGATCAAAAGTTCATGTGGGCCAGACGTGACAAGACTTTGAAGACCTGTTGGGTTCGGCCGAGGAGTTTGAGTCCGGGTCGTCTTTTGTTTATTTTTATGTAACCTAGTCGTGTTAGGACATGAGTCAACCGGTTATAAATAGGTAGAAACCCGAATTTTGCAAGGGAGAACAAATCAATCAACACATCGGCCACCGGCCAAAACCCTAGGAGTAGGAGTAAGGTAGAACTCGGCGGAATCTTCAACCAGACAGGGCTGCATCGGCTCGACCGACCTCCGGTTTGCTTGTAAGTTTCACCAATGGCTCGTGTCATTGTTCAATAAAGTTGTATTTATTTGGCAACGACCAAACTCTTGTTAAGCTATGACATGGCTAGTTATCAGTCTAAGTTCACCTTTTGTAAGACTGTCTTGACTCTGATCAATCTCTTGCTTTAGTCGATCTTGACTAGTTATCGGCTCTGTTGGTTTTGGCAAACTAATAGATTCATTAAGTTATCGATGTTGTTTATGCTTTAATGTTTTTCTTTATATTTAAACAATATCTTGCCCAATCAAGATTGACAAAGTAGCTTAAACTTAAAAAGTTATTTAGTTTCGGCTATCCAAAGGCTTTATACGCTTACATAAAAGGAAATAGCCGATCTAAGCCTCTCATAGACTATTTTGTCAATCTTGATTGTTACATGTTGTGCGTTCGAGATATCTGATAAAATCGTGTTTTGATCTAAGAGCAAATAGATCTAATCTAACATATCTATTACGGTTGTATTTCTGAACCTCACTGATATATATATGATATATTAGATTTGCTTGATCTTAAGTCAAATCATGGTCTTGACGGATAGATCTTGTTCGTGCTTCATGGACCCTGTATCGGCTAAAATAGCTGATCCAGTTATGCTTCCTTCATAATGTGTACTTTTAAGCAGTCTGAGATCAATGGATCTGCTCGTTGCATCAGACGTGATCTAGTTTGGTCATCATTATGGCTGTATGGAAACACCCCACTGTTGATGTTCAAATTATTTTATCTATCTATTTGTTATTATGGTTGTATGGAAACACTCCACTGTTAACAGATAGAACTGCCTTTGCAATTAGTCGATTCGTTGATTCCATGCCGTTTAAATGTACACATAGATCTTTACTCTCTTCACATGTTTAACCTTATCGACTATTTTTCTTGTTCTAAGTGTTTCTTTACATATACAATAGCCGTTTCGCTTTATATCTTTATCAATGCTTTCAAGTGATCTTTTGGGAGTTGACTTTGTAGTCAATATCCTATAAACAAATGGCTATATCAAAGCCGCATAATTTGGAACTGTCTGGCACCAAACCGGCAGGTTCCATAATTTGACATCGTCTTCTTCTCCTTGTCAATTACAGGTCAAATGACTGGCACGTCTGAGGTTGCTCTCACCTAGATTTTGACACCGCCACCTTTTGAAGGTCCAGGAGGTCAAGACCTTGCTCTGCACGGCCTCTGAGGACCGTGTTCGGGTGTGTTGGCGCTTTCGACTAGATTTTTGTGCCAACACATTCTTTTGACACGCCTTGTGGGACACAGTCGTCTGATCATGACGTTCGGCAATGATGAAGTGTTGAACGTAATGATGGATGAACTTCCAGATGAGCTCTAACAAATGATAGAACAAATTGTTGAGCAATATCGGCACATGTGTTTGCTAATGTTGGGAGCACACTTGCCCAACCTCCGCACTTGTGCAGGGGAAGGAGCGAAGGTGACCAAGCGTCGGATGCAGTAGCGAAGGTGAAACGGAAGTGGAAAGTGCTCGAATTCCCAAAAAGTCGTCCTTTACACTGTTCATCCCCTTGGTATTTATAGGGAATGCCAAGGGGTACGGGCCAAATTACAAAAGGGTACAGCAAAGATTCCTCGCCTCCGCGCAGGGAGGAAGGGCAGAAGCGTAAACACACAGCTGGAGCGGAAACCCTAATCGGTCACACCCCGGCGCGCCGCCACCTGGCCCCCTGTTCACCTTCGGGGAGAGGTGCGGCGGTCTTGATCTTCGGCCGCGCTCACCCTTGGGCCCGCGCACCTCCGGCTTCACTTGCCTCCCGGGAGAGGCAAGTGAACACGCTTGCTGCTTGCCTGGACCCTCGCTCCAAGTGAAGGTGGTGTCGACGGTCAGCGAAGGTTTCCTGCAGTGCGACCATCGCCTCAGACCTGCACGGGAACACAGCAAGAGAGCGAGGGTTGATCCCGCGTTCGGGGGTCAGGGTAGTGGCCTCCGATGGGAGAGAGACCCCGCAAGCACGCCAGGCGTTACGCGAGGGCTGATTTTGAGCACCACTTCGGGCGGCGCTTCTGTCGAGGGTCCTTTCCCCCAACAGTAGCCCCTCGTTGTCTTGGATCTAAAAGATTGTGTTTAGGCCCAAGCAGCGCCTTTAAAAACGGGACCCTCGGCAGCGACGCCCGCGGCTGCTTTGGGCCGGGCCGTTCTGGTGTTGTTTTATACTATTGAAGCCTGCTTCGTTTTTGGTGCCGCGTTCTTTGGTTGTCGTGCCGACTTCGTCGGGTGAGGGTTTCGTCTCCCGGCCTATAAATAGGAAGAGTGAGCGTGGAGTTTTGATTGTGCTCTTTGTTGCTATAGCCATCCTGTTGTTGCAATTTGCTTGTAGCGAAGGTTTGTTTGAGCTTGTCTGCGAGGGTTGAGACAGGCGTTGGTTGTTCGGTAGTGTTAGCAGTTGAAGAGATGGCAAGGTTGAAGCAAACTGCTCGTGCTGTTTCCCCCACAGCCGCAGATGAGGGGATTACCTTCGAGTTTGGTTTGAGCCGGGTTTGTGCAAGTGAGATTGCATCTTACGTGCGGTGGGGCTGGATTGAGGAAGGCAAGGCGAGGGCTAGCAGTGGGGAGACCGTGCCGAAGCCGGATGCAGACGAGGTTGTGGTGTTCGAAGAGTTCTTTTCGGCTGGCCTTCGCTTCCCAGCTGACTCCTTCGTGACTTCGGTCCTGCGGAGGTTCAACCTGCGGTTTCATCAGCTTACGCCTTCGTGCTTCACAAAGATGTCGGTCTACGTCTGGGCCTGCAGGTCTCAGGGGGTTGTCCCTCATGTCGAGGGTTTTGTTCGCACTCATCGCGTTCACATGCAGCCTCGCAAGATTATGGACAGCGAGGGCAGGACCAGCCTTGGACAATTTGCGGTGTACACTTTTTGCCATCGCGCCGGCGCGGAGCTGCCGGTGCAAGCGCAGAAAAACAAGTGGAGCAGCGGGTGGCAGGAGTCCTGGTTTTATTACAAACTCGGTGACGGCTCCGAGCTTTGCGGCGAGCTTCCGGTGCTTGGAGATGTGGGCGCCGAAGCTAAGATGAGCATCGAGGCCCATGCTGCTGTTGATTGCCTGAGGGTCGTTGCGCGCTCTCAGTGCGCGCGTGATTTGGTGGAGGAATATTGCTGTGCCAAGATTTGGCCTCTTGGCCGAAGGCAGACTTGGTTCGTTGTGGAGAACGACCCAAGGTATGAAGGTAGGGGCTTGAAGAAGCCTAGTTTGGATCTGGAGAAGGTCTGGGAAAGAACTCTTAAGAAATTTCCGAGGCGCGAGGATGGGAACGAAGCTGTTTTCAAACGAGTTCAGCAGTGGACGGACGAGCTCGTGGGGAAGCTTTCCCCATTGGAAGTGAAGGCTATCCATAGCTTGATGGGCGGCGAAGGTCGCGTGAACAGAATGTTTGACATTCTTGGCGTTCGGTACGCCGACTGGCCGGCTCCTTCGAGCGACGACGCGCCGAAGAAGAGGAAGCGTAAGGCTTTGGGAGGAACGGAGATCGTCTCTCGGCCAAAGAGAGGGCGTGGTCGAGGCCGCGGGGGAGCTGGTGGCCGAGCGAAGGTGCTTGCGACAAAGGTCACTGCGGGCTCGGTTGCTGCGGGCACTTCTTTGGCCGCGGGCCGGAGCGGCCGAGGTGGCAGTTCAGTCGGGGGACGCATGCCTCGCGTTGGAGGGATCGGTGCTTTGGTCCAGACTTCGGGCGACGAGGATGAATCTGATGATGATGCGGAGGAAAAAGCAGAGGGGGAGACGGGCGAGGGCTCGTCTGATGAAGGTAGCGAGGGTTTTTCTGAAGGGCATGACACGGATGAGGAGGTGTCGATTGGAGGCGGAGCCTCGCCGGTTGTTGGTGCGATGGTTACCCAGGGCGCAGATGAGCTTACACGAGATATTGAGCCAGGTAGCCCTCGACGAGGTGCGGTTCCCAGGTTCGCGGGCTCACACCTTTGGGTGGAGGGGTCAGAGTTTGATGGGGAACTTGACTCTGCGCGGTCCCGGGGAAAAAAACCGTTTGGCGAGGCTAGCCGGTCGAGCCTTCCGGAATATGCCAGGAAGCTTGGGATTTCTGATCCGGCCACTGCGCTGTTCACCAGTCCGGACCTTCGGGATTGCCACTTGCAGTGTAACCCGGAGGAAAGGCGTTTTTTGGGCCGGATCTTCGGCCGCATTTGTGTTCCGGAGGCGGAGGTTCTTCTTGCAGATCAAGCGGTTGGCGATACCTTCGATGATGTTGACGTCAAGTTGGCGGAGCTGATGCTCTTGAACCGCTCAGCGAGGCGGAAGGTTGGCTCCGACATGGAGTTTATGAGGAACCATATGACTGAACTTGAGAAGGAGAACAGCAAACTGGCGCGGAGCCTAGAGGGCAAGGAAAATGAAATGAGAATTGCTTCGGAGAAGGCCGCGAAGGCTCGAGAGGAGGCGGTTGAGCTGGCGAGGCGTAATGCTGATCTGATTGCCGCGGGAAAGGAGAAGGACAAAGCTTTAGCCGAGGCCGAGGGTCGGCTGGTTGATTTGAAGAACTCTTGGCGGGCGAGCATGGAGAACGTCAAACGTAAGCTTGATTGTTGTCTGACCGTGGCTGGGGGTTCAGCCGGAGAGCCGTTGCCTGCGGTTGATGCAGAGGCCTTCGAGGGCTGGCTGGGCAACGAGCTTGATGTGTTTAGCTCGCTAGTCTCCAATGCAGCCGATTTTGGTGGCTACGCCGGGGCCTTGGCAATGGCGAGCACGCTTCGACTGGCGGATTGTGATCATCTTCGCAAGGTCAAAAGGCCGAGCCATGTCTTTCCGACGGTTGAAGAGGTTCGCCAGATGAAGGTTGATGACGCAGATGTCCGGAACTGTGCGATGCGTTTGCTTCGCAAGTTTTGGATCTCCGGAGGTGGCCGGGCTCTCGCCTTCGAAGAAGCTGCCGAGGCTACGCGCCAGGTTCGCACCTTTGTTTAAGTTTTTTGGTCTGTGTTGCTTTCGTTTAGAGGGGTTGTTTGTTGATTTTGGCGAGGTTTGTCCTTTATTTTGCTTGTAGGCTCGACGAGATGCAATGCCCTCGCCGCCTGCGGAAGATGCAGCGAGGGGTGGCCCTGAAGCCGCCCCTGAGCCAGGCTGTGCGGGGGTTACGCTCGCCGAGATCGAGGCGTTGACCGGGAGCGGGCCGATCGCGGAAGGAGATGCTGCGAAAGAATCCACGGCGGAGGAGGCGTCAGCTGGGACCTCGACTGCCACCGCTGGCGAGGGTGTGGACATCAATCGGGGGGAAGCTGGGCAGGTGTGATGCCTGGGTTTGTTGGGGCGAGGGAGGCCTTTTTGTAGATACTATGGTTGTTTGTAAAGACTTGGCGAGGCTGAGACATCTCGTATTTTTGTGCAACATGCAGGTTCCTGACGGAACCGTGCTAGACGTGTTCGACGTGACCCCGCTGATGTTGAACTACCAAGATGTTTTTATAACTGGTGAATCATGGGCTCGCGCTAGATTTAAATATCCTTCGCTTTCCTTTGAACGTTTTTGGTGGTCGAAGGTGCGGAGATATGATTTAAAGAATAGTAGGTCGAGTCGATTTTGGCGCGAGACAGACTATACAGACCGCCAAGCCGATCGTTATTTGTTTGGGTCTTCGTCGACTTCGCAAGCTGTCGGTGATGATGATATTGACGAGAACACGGCTTTGGAATATTTGTTCGGTCGAAGGGAGCTTGAAATTGGTTCGGATGGGGCGCTTGTGATCCCGAAGGAGGAACCTTCGGAAGCTGTGACGAGGCATAGGTACATGTATAGGGCGAGGGTTTTGCCCGGGGAGCTGCCAATTGTCCCTGCAGCTCCTTTGTTGTGGGGACCCCTGGTTCCAGTGGAGGGGGGGTCTGAGATGGAGGCCGAAGGTTTGGATGATTTGGAGTTAATTGAGGGGAGCGGTGGTCCCTTGTAAAGATTTTTATTTTGGGATATGTTTGTTGTTGTAACATTGTTTTGTAACGGTATGAGAAAAGCGTATGGGTTTTAGCGAGGCTCGCGCACTTGCTCGTGTACGCTTGTTTTGAAAAAACAGCGACGCCCCCTTTTTCTTTTAGCGAGGCTCGCGCACTTGCTCGTGTACGCTTGTTTTGAAAAAACAGCGACGTCCCCTTTTTCTTTTGGCGAGGCTCGCGCACTTGCTCGTGTACGCTTGTTTTGAAAAAACAGCGACGTCCCCTTTTTCTTTTGGCGAGGCTCGCGCACTTGCTCGTGTACGCTTGTTTTGAAAAAACAGCGACGCCCCCTTTTTCTTTTAGCGAGGCTCGCGCACTTGCTCGTGTACGCTTGTTTTGAAAAAACAGCGACGTCCCCTTTTTCTTTTAGCGAGGCTCGCGCACTTGCTCGTGTAACGCTTGTTTTGATAAAACAGCGACGTCCCCTTTTTCTTTTGGCGAGGCTCGCGCACTTGCTCGTGTACGCTTGTTTTGAAAAAACAGCGACGCCCCCTTTTTCTTTAGTGAGGCTCGCGCACTTGCTCGTGTACGCTTGTTTGAAAAAACAGCGACGCCCCCCTTTTTCTTTTAGCGAGGCTCGCGCACTTGCTCGTGTACGCTTGTTTTGATAAAACAGCGACGCCCCCTTTTTCTTTTAGCGAGGCTCGCGCACTTATTTTTGATCGCGTTGATGTGGCGCCCGCGCCGAGGCCTGGCTTGGAGGGCTCGGGCGGGACGGAGAAAGTGGGGCCCGCGCCGAGGCCTGGCTTGGAGGGCTCGGGCGAGACGGAGAAAGTGGGGCCCGCGCCGAGGCCTGTCTTGGAGGGCTCGGGAGAGGGCCCCCGAGCCTGCTGAGGGCCGCGAGACGAGAAGTGGGGCCCGCGCCGAGGCCTGGCTTGGAGGGCTCGGCGAGACGGAGAAAGTGGGGGCCCGCGCCGAGGCCTGGCTTGTAGGGCTCGGGCTAGACGTGAGAAGTGGGGCCCGCGCCGAGGCCTGGCTTGTAGGGCTCGGGCGAGACGGAGAAAGTGGGGCCCGCGCCGAGGCCTGTCTTGTAGGCTCGGGCGAGACGGAGAAAGTGGGGCCCGCGCCGAGGCCTGGCTTGTAGGGCTCGGGCGAGACGGAGAAAGTGGCCGGGTGCTCGACTTCCTCCCCTTATCTTAGGCGGAGGTGAGTTTACTTTTGCGAGCCCCTGTCGTTTGTGCCAGGGTGCTCGACTTTCCTCCCCTTATCTTAGGCGGAGGTGAGATTGCTTTTGCGAGCCCCTGTCATTTGTGCCAGGGTGCTCGACTTTCCTCCCCTTAGTCCTAGGCGAGGTGAGATTGCTTTTGCGAGCCCCTGTCGTTTGTGCCAGGGTGCTCGACTTTCCTCCCCTTATCTGTAGGCGGAGGTGAGATTGCTTTTGCGAGCCCCTGTCATTTGTGCCAGGGTGCTCGACTTTCCTCCCCTTGTCTTAGGCGGAGGTGAGATTGCTTTTGCGAGCCCCTGTCATTTGTGCCAGGGGTGCTCGACTTTCCTCCCCTTGTCTTAGGCGGAGGTGAGATTGCTTTTGCGAGCCCCTGTCGTTTGTGCCAGGGTGCTCGACTTTCCTCCCCTTATCTTAGGCGGAGGTGAGATTGCTTTTGCGAGCCCCTGTCATTTGTGCCAGGGTGCTCGACTTTCCTCCCCTTGTCTTAGGCGGAGGTGAGATTGCTTTTGCGAGCCCCTGTCATTTGTGCCAGGGTGCTCGACTTTCCTCCCCTTATCTTAGGCGGAGGTGAGTTTGCTTTGAAAAGAAAAGGAATGTTTTTCGAAGCAATCTTAGCAGGCTTTCATCGAATGTAGCGCTCTTGAAAGAGATCCGCTTTTTCGATGTTTGGGCGTAGAGGGTTAGAGATTTACTTTTTTGGGGGTTGTAGCCTGTATTAATGCTTTGGATACTGCCTCGTTAAAAAACCTTACGCCCCTTCGTAAGGAAAAAGAGTGCAGCTCCTGTTTTTGTTGAGTACATGAGAGTAGATAACATGAAAAGTATCAAAAATTACATAACGCGAGGGCTCGCTAAGGCTCCGCTATGGGTAGAATTTGCGAAGGTCGTCGATGTTCCAGGTGTGTGGTAGTATATTACCTTCGCTGTCGGAGAGGTGGAAAGAGCCTGGGCGATTGCATTCTGCGATCAGGAACGGGCCTGTCCACTTAGGCTCGAACTTTCCGGCCATGCTTGCGTTTTGTTTACGGATGAGGACGAGGTCACCCTTCTGTAGGTTCTTGATTCTGACCTTTTTATCTCTCCACTTCTTGGTCTCTTCCTGATATTTGCGAAGGTTGTGAACTGCGCTGCATCTTGTTTCTTCTAGCAAGTCCTTGTCGGTTAGTATGGCTGGCTCATCACTTGCGAGGGTTGTTCTTGGTGAGATGAATTTTAGCTCCTCTGGTAACACGGCTTCTTCGCCAAACAAAAGTTTGAAGGGTGTGAACTTGGTTGCTCTGCATTCGGAGGTATTGTGAGACCAGGTGACTGCAGTTAGCTCGTCTGCCCATTTGCCTTTGGGTCTGCCTTGCAATTTTTTGGATATGGATTGGAAGATTGTTGCGTTGGCTCTTTCGACTAGGCCGTTGGACTGCGGGTGTCGGACTGAGGCGAAGCATAGAATTGTTCCGATTTGTGCGCAGAACTCTTTGAAAACCTCGCTGTCAAACTGGGTGCCATTGTCGACGGTTAGATGTTGGGGGACTCCGAAGCGACAAACTATCTGCTGCCAGAAAAACCTTTTTACTGCGAGGGATGTTATGGAGGACAGCGGTCTTGTTTCGGTCCATTTGGTGAAATATTCCACGGCTACCACCGCGTAGCGAAGGTTCCCCGGAGCCGTCGGTAATGGGCCCACGAGATCCATTGCCCACCTTTGTAGGGGCCAGGTTGGGCATATGAGGGTTGTGGGGGGCCCCTGGGGTGTTTTGGTTTTTTGCTGTCAGTTGACAACCTTCGCACTTCTTGACGATGGTTTCAGCGTCTCTCAGCGCAGTTGGCCAGTAGAAACCTTGCCGGAAAGCCTTTCCTACTAATGCTCTTGGGCCATTGTGTGAACCGCATATACCTTCGTGAGATGAGTTTGAGAATGTCGGTACCTTCGGATTGTGACACGCACTTGAGCCAAGGTGAGGTTACCGAAGCTTTGAGCAAGGTGTTATCCATAATCTTGTACCCTCGCACTCTTTGCTTTAGTCTGTTCTCTTCCTCTTTGGAGCTGGGTTCATGGAGTCCTTGATGTAGGCTATGATAGGTGCTCTCCAATCCTCGCACTGAATTGCGTTGATCAGCTTGATGCTGATCTCGGAAGCTTCGAAGGCTGACCGAGTGGAAACCTCGTAGAACACGTCCGGAGGGAGCTGTAGCTGCTGCGCGGCTGCTTTGGCTAAGCAATCCTGCTTCGCTGTTTTCAGTCCTCGATATTGCTTTTACGGTTATGCCGAGGAAAAGGATTCTAACCTTCGTACATATTGAAAATACTTTTGAAGCTCTGGATCTTTTGCTTTGTAGTTCTTTTCAATGTGCCCCGCAATGACTTGAGAGTCTGTGTTGATGAGTGCCCTTCGGACTGATAATGAACGCAAACCTTGAAAGTGCCAGAATCACAGCCTCATATTCAGCGGAGTTGTTTGTGCACTTGAAGTCCAGCCTTCGTGCGTATCTCAGCTTCGACCCGGAGGGCGAGATGCCGTTGGCGTAGAGAGGAGGGAGTGGGCTGGTTGGGTTAGGGGAGGCTTTGAGAGGAGAGATGGGCCGGATGGGCTAAGATTTAACCAAAATGTAATATGCCATGACTCTATTAATAATACGGAGACAATATAGGGTAGTTTACCACTAGAGTTCAGGCCCACGAGCAAGGTGAGAGAGGTTTCTCATTTCTGCTAAGAAACAATAAGATGAGGAGGAATTTACAAGGGAGTTTGGGGGAGAATGTTGAGAGGATGTTTGGGTGTAGAGCATCGAATACCGATTTAATGGAAACGGGGGGGAAAAAAGGATCTTCCCTTTAAGAATATTATGACTCAAGAATTCGTGAGTGGAGACAAGGAGGTTAGAAAGAGTTCTAGAGAGGAGAAGAGGAGTCTCGCAGCCTAAGGGAAAAGAGAGCGGGTTTCAACGTTTGAGTTTAGGAATTTGCAAGGGATCTAAAGGGAGGTGGGAGGAATCGAAAATCACCGTGGTTGATAGGGTTCGTGCTACATCATTAGAGGAAAATTCCTCAGAAGAGGCGGGTGAAGTTCAAGGTTGATCAGGAGAGTTGATGATGTTGAGAGGAATGAAGAAAGAATATCCGAGGAACGGATTTGAACTAGACATTACGGAAAATGTGCTCTCTGGCTAGACACGACTTGAGAAACCACAGACCGACTCGAGAGCACGGCACTCTCCTAGAAGCAAAATATATATATTGCACAGATTGCGTACAAACAACACACGCCGAAACTAGGTTTGACCTAGCAAATACGCTCCACACCATTACATGAAAAGTTTTAAAAGCTCATATTTTGGTTGTTGGAAAAAACAGAGGAGTTAACATCTATGCTCAAGGACCGACCCTCGAACTGTACGGGAGGAAGAATCCCGGACTATCCGCGACACCTCACAAAATGTGCAAAAAAACAGCTCCCCATAAACCAAATGTGATCGCGACCTCGTTAAAGCAAAAAGGAACTGCAACCAAAATATGCACCCGGTGGTTAATTGTTGGAAAATGTGGTGAGATATTCTAAGAACATCTGGCTTCGATCCAAACTAGATCTGCGATGATATCTAGATCACGCGAAAAGGGAAAACTTTGGCTCGTGAAAACGATTTTGCCCAATCTATTGTGCTTGTGAGGAATTAAATAAGTTTTATTCGATGCAAAGATGTCTCTCGGACAAAGCACAGTGATGGCTTTTGAACGGAATCAACAATCCATCCATGAGTAAAAAGATCCGTGAAATCACAAAAAGAGGGAAAACAAAGACATGAAAAAACAAAATCGCAATAGACAAGAGATTTTAGCAAAACCGCATACAGGAGATGAAGGTTGATTACAGTCACCTTCTCTGAAAATCCAAAATAACAGCAGGAATGATTGTCTACTGTGGTACACTAGCGGACCACCTACACAAAATACGGGGAAGGATGCCTAACAGCAGAAAATGGAAAATTAGCAAGAATAGTAATGAAGTGATGGAGGAGGGGTTATCACTTAGTTATGTACTTTTACAAAATATCCTAGACCGTTAGGATACAATATACAAAGTTGTGAACCACGTAATACAACGATTATTTCCAGTCCAATCTTGTAGGTTTTCTCATCGACGGTCCACAGTGCTTCCTCATCGTTAGCTCGCTGCAATGCAAAAACTCCCGATTAATGCCAGTTGTGCCGCTCCGACCATCACGGGCCTAGCAATTGATAGCTTCGCCTTGAAAAACTCTAGCGGTGCTGCCACCAATGTCCTCGTTCCTCCTTGGAGCCTCCGCCGACTTTTGAGTCCAACGTGGGTAAAACCCGTCAACCTGAGTTTTGAGACTCACCTCAGAAACCGACCATCCAGGTTTGAGGCCCCAAACCTGAAAAACACGCAGATGGTTTTCTGAGACTCAACCATCAAAAGTGGACACCGTAGAAGGAGCATAGGTGTACTTCCTGTCTCCTGACATCGATGTTGACGCATGTGCGCTTTCGTCAAGCACGATTGCTTTGCCTTCCTCCCTGACTTGACCGACGATACTTGCATCTCTCACGAAGCATGTGTCCGGCCTCCTAGGTGCATGATATCATTGCCTTTCTTCGTGACTCGGCGATACGGCTATCATCTTCATATACTCTTGTCTGTTGTCGTCAAGTGTTAGCTACCGCAACTGGTCCTCCGCCTCGTGGTCCCTCAGTCCTAAACTTACATCCATCATTCGCCACTCTCAGTCTATCGGAATGACACGTCTCTCTCCGACCGTCAGCTCGCCATAGACCATTGTCTCTTGAGACTCCACACTTACACACCACACAAACCAAGAGACATGTTGCACATTACGCCAATCTATGAGACACAATGTGTGTACACTTACGTCAACTGTGAGCCTGTTAACAATCGCTCGTCGTAAGATCGAACCACAAGAACACCTATCATTCTGTGTTCAACACTTACCCTTAAATCGTAGCCAGTCCCATTCGAGCCTGCATCGAGTCATCTCCGCAGTGTCCCGCTGTGTAGTGTTCGGTCGGCGAAACGTCCTCTCGTATATGCCCAGTCTCAGAGGAGTATGTATGTCATGGTGATTGAGTGGAGGGGGCTCCACGCTCATGATAAAGAATTCCGGGTCGTGAACAGCCACTTCACTTGTGAATATGATCTGTGGCGAGAAAGGAACAAAAGAAAAAACAAGCATAGTAATATAATTCACGAGCGACAGGAGGGCGGACCCATGCGTCATTAGCGACGTGGCCGCCACCGCCAGCCTGGCCTGCGTGCCGGAGCAGAGTACCGGTCAACCAATCCGGCTAATGATCGGGGTCGAGCCTGCAGAGTTCGGCCCAGAATTTTGTACCTGATGCATGCAAGTGCAGGCGTCAACGACTGCCAATGCATGCACGGCATAGCCTATGGATGAAACTGAAAGGTCCGCCTCGAGAAGGAGCACTATAAATTGGAGGCCGCCCGGGAGCATCTCGTCTCATCGATCCACGGACTCTTCTGTAGCAAAGGCAGCAAACACTGCTGCTCTGCTCTTTCCACCTTTGCCATGGCCTTCACCCGCAGTCGTCCATGACCTTCTCCTCTCCGTCTTCGCCGTCGTCTCGTTGCCTACTCACCGGGCGCGCACGCGACGCGCAGCAGCTCTCGCCCAACTCTACCCAAGACGTGCCGAACGGTACACATGTGCGGCAGCGGATGGCGTCGGCCGTGCGGCGGTGAAGCGCATGCGGCGCCTCCATCCTCTCCCATGTTACTTCACGACTGCTTCGTCAATGTTAAGAGCATGCGTGCATGCAACTTGCAGCCCATCAATGTGTGCGGTGGTGCTATAATAGCCTACGGAGGGAGTACAGTCCATAGCGTGCTGTTTCCACTGGACTGTGTGTAACACCGAACCGAACAGGGGCGTCTCACAAAAATTGGAGGCCCAGTTCAAAACACATAAGTGAAGACCTATATCTAAAAAATAAATGGTAAATATCAATCAATAACTACTTATATTACAGAATAATAAATATATAACAGCAATAGATCAAGAATATATTTGTACAACTGATCATTTGAAAAACGATATTTTTTTAACGGGCCTACGAAGCTTGAAAGGAGTCATGATTGTGACTTTGCTTTAGCCAGGCCACGTTTTGCGCCATAGAAGATACTTTGAGTGATTTTTAATAAAACAAAGTCCAAAATTATTATATTACCTAGTTATATTAGTAAATTTTGAGGAGCTAATTTTTTTATGATGGAGGCCTGTTCGGGACGCCCTGACCGAACGTGCGGTGCTGGACGTTTTGCTGTTTTTTTGTCGACCGCCGGCAGGGCTGACGACGGCTCCATCCTCCTGGACGACACGTCCACTTCACCGGGGAGATGGGCGCTGGCCCTAACGCCAACTCGGTGCGCGGCTTCGAGGGTCATCGACGCCATCAAGACGCAGGTGGGCCTCCTGCAAGACCACGTCTCTGCGCCGACATCCTCGCGCTCGTGCCCCGTGACGGGGTCAACCTGGTTAGTACTCTGGTTCATTGCCGGGACGTGTGACGAATGACGACCTCATCCTCGTCACTCAGCTAGCAGCAGCTTCATTTCAACGCCCCGTGCGGCCGTGCACACGACCGAGGCTAACACAGTAGTATATACTATAACGCATGTCAGCTGGAGGGTCGACTTGGAGCGTGCCGCTGGGCCGCAGGACTCGCGCACGCGAGCCAGAGCCTGGCCAACTCCAACCTGCCGGGGCCCGGGTCCAGCCTCTCGACGCTGGTCAGGATGGTTTGGCAACCAGGGAGGCCTGTCGGCGCGCGACAATGACGGCGCTGTCGGGCGCGGTCACGTCGGCAGCTCGCAAGTGCAGTTTTCCGCACACCCGCATTACACGAGAGCAACATCCAACGCCAGCTTCGCGGCGCTGCGGCAGCAGACGTGCCCGCGCTCCGGCGGCGAGCCAACCTGGAGCGCGGACGTGCAGACTCCCGCGGCTTCGACAACGCCTAATACCAGAAACTGTGTGGCGCAAGAAGGGCCTGCTGCACTCGACCAGGAGCTCTTCAACGGGGGGGTCGCAGGACGCGCTGTCAGGCAGTACAGCACCAACGCCGCCCAGTTCTCCGCAGACTTCGTCTCGGCCATGATCAAGATGGGCAACCTGATGCCGTCCTCCTCCACGCCACGGAGGTCAGGCTCAAACGGCAGGAAGCTCAACTAATTGAAACCAAGGTCGTTATATGCATGTCAGGTGTATTACAGTACGTACACATGAAAAGGATAATCCATAGTGGTACTGTGCACTTGTCCGTCCGCTCTAGTTCTCCGACGGGAGACACGCACCAAAGTGTAATAAGACATTATATATATGTACTTATATGTCATATCTCACCACACTAAACTGAACAGGGTCATAGGCCGATTCTCAAAAAGCTTTAGTCTCGGCGTTTTGCCGCCCGGGAGTAATGACCCTTTACGTCCGGTCGGTAACACGAACCGGGACTAAAGGGCCTGCCCCAACGGCTACTGCGCAGAGCTGCCGGGGCGGGGACCCTTTAGTCCCGGTCCGTGTTACAGCCGGGACATAAAGGGCACATCTTTAGGCCCGGTTGGTGTCACGGACCGGGACTAAAGGTTAGCCACGGTTTGGCTTGCCCCGGGATAAATGTTCACCTTTTAGCCCCAGTTTTTATACAAACCGGGACTAAAACTCCCCGGCTGTAAACTGCCAACTTCTTCCTCTCCCGAGCCAAGAGACATTCAAATTCAGTGAGCTTCTTGCTGTTCTGCCTGTTGTTATTGCTTTGTCTTCATTTGTTCTTCATTGTTCTTGTCTCCAGCGTCAATTGGTGATTTCTTCGACTCCGTCATCGTTCTCTTTGCGTTTAGAGGTAACTATTTCCATCTCCTACCAGTTCTTTGAATATGAGAGGAATTTAATTAAAAATATATAGTTTGCAAGAACAAACAGGGAGAGTGAGATGGTAGTTTTTTAAATTGGTTTCATCACAATCACTTGATAGTTTTCACGCTAGGAAAGTATCCATTCTATATTTCATACTTATGCAAGACGAGTAGTAATTTATTTAGTGTCTTTTTAGTTTTATTTTGTTTAAAAATGTGGAATTTATAATAGTTTGGCAACAATAAATATAGAGAGGTAGACAATGTGGAAATTGGTATTGTTATTTCATATTTTTCGGTTATCTAAACAAATAGGTAAAATTTAGAGTCTTTTTTTTTATAATTGTTTAGGAAATTAGGGAATTGCATGTAATAGTTTAAAAAAATGAGCGCTGGTATTAGTAGATGGCAACTGTGGACCGGGTCCTCAGCTCTCATCATGGGATCGAGGCTTTGCGGCCGGATCTTCTTCATTGTTGCGGCGAGTGTAAGCAGAAGATTGTAAGGAGTACCGAGTGAGAAAAGAGGATAATCACACAAGGGTCGTATATTCTACAAGTGTTCGGACCATGAGGTGGTTATTATTTACCCGCATTTTGACTTAATATGGTTCATTCGTATCGGTGTTTTGCTTGATGACGTTTGTTTTAAATTTCTTATTCTTTGTTCTAATTGCAGTGGGGGCACCGGCGGATGTAAAGTTGGTAACTGGGAGGAAGAGTACGTTCAGCACGTACGAAATTCTGTGCACAGGAGGTTGCCGCTGAAGGGTGATGAGGCAGTGAGTCAGCGGCAAGCAGCCCATCCATGCTGATGAAGCGAATGATCTGTCTATTTTAGTTGGATCGGACGCGATCTAATTATGTTGCTTAAGGTGCATTTTATTTTTAGTTTTTTTAGTGCTAGCTGCGATAGTCTTCGTTTGTAGTCAAGCTTGTTTGAATTAATCAATCATGTGATGTCATGAGTGTTGTGCAATAACATGAGAAACTACTAAGTGCATGGTTGTAATATTTAATGCAGATGTGTCACGCAATTGGATGTATAATGTCGATCGCCGCTCCAAAGAGTTCATTGTTGGCGTGTACTATTTCTTAGGTGTGGCTGAGGCAAACAAGCAAGATGGTTTCATGTGCTGCCCATGCACCGTCTGTAAGAATTGAAGGAATATTCATGCCCAAGGACTCTTCATACGCATTTGTTGAAGTCGGGTTTCGTAACAAACTATATTTGTTGGACGAAACATGGAGAAAGGGGGTTGTAATGGATGATGGTGAAAAAGGTGAAGAAGAATTGGCCCATGCTGATATTATTGCTCAGTACGGTGCCTTTGATGATGAATGCAGTGGGGGGAGATGGTGAAGAAGATGCCGGGCAGCGACAGAAGATTGTGACAGCTGATGTTGATGCTCTTGGTGATGCCATTCATGATGCACAAAGTGAATGTGAAAGTGACAAGGAGAAGGTCAAGTCTTGAGCGCATGCTAGAGGGTCATAGGAAATTGTTATATCCCACTGCTGAAGATGGCCAAAAAAAGTTGGGTACTACGCTAGAACTGCTGCAATGAAGGCAAAGAATGGTACATCCGATAAAGCATTTGGGCAGTTATTGAAGATAATGAAAAAGATGCTTTCGAAATCGAACGAATTGTCCACCATTACGTACGAAGCAAAACAGGTCATCTGCCCTTTGGGATTAGAAATCCAGCAGATACACGCATGTCCTAATGACTGCATCCTTGTACCGTGGGGAGGAATATGAGAATTTGGATGCATGCCCGGTATGTGAAGCATCACGGTATAAGATAAGGCGAGATGATCCTGGCGACGTAGAGGGTGAAGAACGTCCAAGCAGGAAGAAAATCCCTGCCAAGGTTATGTGGTATGCTCCTATAATACCACGCTTGAATGTTTGTTCAGAAATAAGGACAATGCAAAGATGTTGCGGTGGCATAAAGAAGACCGTAAGGTAGACAATATGCTGAGGCACCAGCTGATGGATCCTAGTGGAGGAGCGATAGATAGAGAATTCCCAGAGTTTGCAGATGAGGCTAGAAAACTTGAGGTTCTCTTTAAGTACGGATGGTTTTAATCCTTTTGCGGAGCAAAGCAGTAGTCATAGCACTTGGCCAGTTACTCTATGTATCTACAACCTTCCTCCGTGGTTATGCATGAAGCGGAAGTTCATTATGATGCCGTTGCTCATCCAAGGGCCCGAAGCAACCTGGGCAACGACATCGATGGTCTACCTGAGGCCATTAGTTGAGGAACTTCTACTTCTATGGAGCAAACCAGGCATACGCGTGTGGGATGAGTACAAACAGGAACACTTTGACCTGCGAGCCTATTGTTCGTAACAATCAATGATTGGCCGGCTCTAAGTAATCTTTCAGGCCAGACAAACAAGGGATATAATGCATGCACACACTGTTTTGAAGACCTTGATAGTTTATTTTTGAAAAACTGTCGGAAGGTCGTGTATGTTGGGCACCGTCGGTTTCTTCCTGTGGGCCACCCAGTAAGAAAGAAGGCAATCATTTTTAAAGGTAAGGCAGACCACCAAACCAAGCCTCATAACCGAACCGGAGATGATATACTTGAAATGGTGAAGGATACGAAAGTAGTATTTGGAAAGGGACGGGGCAACGAACCTGTTCCTAAAGACGCTTCGGGACACGCACCCAGAGACAATAAGAAGAAATTGGAGTGAACGGTCCAGAAATTGGTTTCTACGCTCATGGGGGAACCATAACCCTAATGATGGGGAGCCTGATTGGGGCCCGCAATTCAAGAGCAGCACATAGGCTAGTTCAAGCACGAAATGCGGTGTTGGCTGGCGAGTTCAAGCCCAATAGAGAGAAGGATGAACTCACGTACACGCTGGAGAATCCTGAGCACGGTGGCGTACGAGAGGCTTTGGGGCCGTTTCGTGGCTACATTCCTTCGAAGCAGATCGAGAAAGTTATAGAAGCCACCAAAGACAGAAGGATGAGGAGGCAGAGCGACTCTTCAAGTTGAAGAGTATGTTCTTCAAACACAAGAGCGTGAGAAATCTCGTGAAGAATGGATGCAAGAGGAAATCAAAAGGCAAGTGCAAGCGACACTTAGTCAAATGACGAGTGGGCAAGGTACATCATCACAGCATCCTCAAGCGAACATTAGCCCCCAGGTCAGATGAAAAGCAGCTGCGCCTCCACGGAAGTACCAACCATTCAAGATGACTCCAAGCTACGCTTTCCCGTGGATGACGTTTAAAGAACCTTTTACTACTTGTGAGCTGCACATTCCAGATGGAAATGCCACGAAAAAGGTGGCTGTCGGAGTTGTAAACCCTATCGACCGCACAAGAACACCAAGAATCCATGGTCAACCAGTGCCAGCCGGATATCGCTAGCGTTCGGTGGATGGGTGGAGACAGGTTGTGGCAGCGTGGCACTGGAAATCGAAGGGGGAGATGTGGAGAAGACTTAGGTGAAGCAGAGAAGACATTTATTTGCTGGCGCAAGCGCTTCATATTATTCCTGGAGTGTCACCGCCGCAACCTCCTCCTACTGATCAAGATCTCACCATAGGTAGTGTGCGCGTGAATGAGAACAATTTTTTATTACACTAACTTCCTATATGTATATATTAGTTGGATGCTCACATCATTCGTTGTATTGCGTAGCAGTAACTAAGTCAGTTGTCATTATTCCCCAGGCCATCATTAGTGTTGGGGCGGTGACGATGTGTTGGAGGACACGGCTTCAACCCCATCTCCTCCACACGGGCTCCAACACCGCCACCGGCTCCTCCACCATCTCCTCCACCGCGAGCTCCAACGCCCCATCGGCCCCACCATCTCCTCCACCGCGGGCTCCAACGCCACACCTCCACCGCGGGCTTCCACACCGCACCGGCCCACGTCCTCCTCCACCGCGGGCTCCAACACCCTGCCTCACCGCGCGGCCCTAAGAAGCGGTCCGCTGCCACGGAACCGAAGGCCCCACCTCCAAAAAGAAGGCTCCTGCATCAGGAAAAAAAGCACACGAGAAATTAGCTTATGAAATGACTGATGAGGAGTTACAAATTTCGGTGAAAAAAGATGTGAAAAATTTTTTTAGATGAATCAACGGCCGCGGCTAAAGCGAAGAGAAACCCAGAGAAGCCTTACCTCTGTTAAACCCACAGGAGTTAAGGAAAAGGGTGGACCAGCATGGTATCAAGATACGTGAAGCCCGAAAGGCTCGCGAAAATCAGACTACGAACGCTCTCTAATCAAGTCTGCAAAGAACAACAATCAAGCACGAAGAAAGTGGGAAAGAGTGTTCCACAGCTTGGGGAAACATCAAGACCTCTGTCCCCATTATTTGTGCAAAATCAGTATGGTTCTAACATGGGCAGAGTACAGAGAAAATCTGGAGAGACCACTTTGTCTGAGATGGACTCAATGGAAATTTTTTTCATTGACAGCGGTTCTCCCATACGAGACGATTCAAAATATTGCTACTGGGCTGGAGTTTCCAAGAGCGGAAGTAGTTGATGAATGGAGGAAAAATTTTGCACCGAGCAGGAGTCTAATGAACCCCAATCACTTGCATGTACTTGGTACGCAGATGTTTGCAATCAACAAATGGTGCATGGAGGCTTCTAAAGACGGTGATATAAATTGGATTCTGTCCGAATTCGGAACCATCACTACTTCCGTGGCGATGACCTAATATTAGTCCAGATGGAGGAATTACACCAGCTCTGCCCTATGGACGCACTGGACAAATCGCTCCTTAGCTGCTATTGTTTATAAGTGTTTCTTTTATAGTTTTCATTGAACTCTCTATTATGTGTATATAGTATGTAGTATTCTTACACACGTACTTGTGGATCGACTCGATATTGCAGGTATCAGATGACTCAGCTCAGAGATAAACATGACAATTCTGTTGGGTTTGTTGATCCATATGTTGTTTTCAAGGCTCCAAACCCTTCAGCGACTTGGAGCGATGAGTCGTGTATGAATCTCATGAGGTTCTTCGTGAACCAAAAGATAGAGAAAAATACTCTTCCCATATAACTTTAAGTGCGTGAGACATATATAGTTAATAATAAGTATATGCACATTTTATTTTACTTAACCCTAATAATCTATATATATGAATCATGTGTATCAACAGCTTTCACTGGATTACTGATGGTCATTGATCTCAAACACAACAATGTGTTAATCTATGACTCGTTGAGCAAACCGCAAGAAGATTACCAAGATATGATAGACATCCTCCAAAGGTAATTTTTCGATCCCTAGCTTCCATGCTTAAAGTGGAGACTAAGCTTGTATATATATACTAATTAATAAATAATGATCCAACTATTAATGTTTCATTGGCCGGATTAGGGTTTGGGAAAAATTCATTGCTCGGGAACATATGAGTCAGTGTAAGGCCCCCCACTTACAATAAAGCCACGACTACCAGTAAGTTTACACCTTCGTCAATGTACGTGTATCTTTATTATATCATGTCATATATCATATCTTTATACGAGATAAATCTTTTCATTCTACAGTGGATTTTGAGACAAAAACAGGGTACCAACTTATGTGGATTCTATGTTTGCGAGTACATGATGATAGAATCAAATAGAATTCCTGAAGAAATCATCAAAGTACGTAACATGTTTCTTTTCATTTTTTATGACTTAATATGTAATATAGATATAACTAATATCTTCTTTTAATTCCAATTGAAGACTGACTGGTTGAAGCAAAAAGTGATTGCTACAAGACCAATTGAAAGCAATACAAGAGTCAATAGCAGGATTTCTTCGGGAACAAGTCATAAGTCCAAACGGCGAGTTCTACTATAATACCGACGAGCCGTTTCATTCCAACCAATGATGATCATTGTATGCCCTGTAGATATTTAGATGGAGTACAACTTGTAATAGGTTTATAGTACTAACTTTAGAGTACAACTTTTGTAGATAGATATTGGACAACTTCTACATGTATATATATTGCTTGTAATTTTATATGTACATATTTATATATATATATGTAGTTCTATAGTTCAATTATATATGCATGCAATAAGCTTATTGTGTTATGCTGCTAATATATATAAATTATATATATTAGCAGCAAAGAATACATATTAGAAAACCTATTAAATAAATAAACAAAACTAAAAACAGAACTGAAATGAAAATAAAAAAGAAAAAACCAGGGACCCTTTAGTCCCGGTTGGTGATACTAGCCGGGACTAAAGGTTGCTGCTGCGGGGCACCGCTGGCAGCACCCTTTAGTCCCGGCTGGTATTACCAACCGGACTAAAGGGTGGGCTTTAGCCCCGGTGGCCGGAGCCGGGACTAAAGGGGGGGGCCTTTAGTCCCGGAAGCGTAGTCCCGGCTCGGCAACCGGGGCTAAAGGCCCTTGCGACCGGGGTTAAAGGCATGTTTATGTAGTAGTGACACAAGGTTACGTAATACAAAAGGCTGGCAATATTGTCACAGATTTCCGTCCTTGCCAAATTTATTATCACACAGGGTATGTAGCTAGCTTCATCATGTGTCTACTGTATATATTCCTTTCGTCGATCACAATCACATAATAAAAGAGGGTTGTTTTGGATAATACTTGATCACAGACACATTACTTTAATACACAGTCATGAACTATAAATTGTAAATCTCACTGAGTAATACAATATTGATACTATAAAATTTGTCTTCATCCGACTTTATACACAAATATTTTGATTTTTTTAAATAACTAAAGGTTATTATATTGAAATAGTTAGAGGTATTTTGGTTATTTTTATCTTCTCCCTCCCATCCACTCTAAGATATAATATATTTTAGTTATTGTTTACACCAGATTTTGGACAAAAAAGATTATTGTTTTATAGACACAAACGACTGATTTTGTTAATAAAGAAATCTGCCAGAAAAATAAAAAAGGGGTGTTTAGACCCGGACACGATCAAAAGTTCATGTGGGCCAGACGTGACAAGACTTTGAAGACCTGTTGGGTTCGGCCGAGGAGTTTGAGTCCGGGTCGTCTTTTGTTTATTTTTATGTAACCTAGTCGTGTTAGGACATGAGTCAACCGGTTATAAATAGGTAGAAACCCGAATTTTGCAAGGGAGAACAAATCAATCAACACAATCGGCCACCGGCCAAAACCCTAGGAGTAGGAGTAAGGTAGAACTCGGCGGAATCTTCAACCAGACAGGGCTGCATCGGCTCGACCGACCTCCGGTTTGCTTGTAAGTTTCACCAATGGCTCGTGTCATTGTTCAATAAAGTTGTATTTATTTGGCAACGACCAAACTCTTGTTAAGCTATGACATGGCTAGTTATCAGTCTAAGTTCACCTTTTGTAAGACTGTCTTGACTCTGATCAATCTCTTGCTTTAGTCGATCTTGACTAGTTATCGGCTCTGTTGGTTTTGGCAAACTAATAGATTCATTAAGTTATCGATGTTGTTTATGCTTTAATGTTTTTCTTTATATTTAAACAATATCTTGCCCAATCAAGATTGACAAAGTAGCTTAAACTTAAAAAGTTATTTAGTTTCGGCTATCCAAAGGCTTTATACGCTTACATAAAAGGAAATAGCCGATCTAAGCCTCTCATAGACTATTTTGTCAATCTTGATTGTTACATGTTGTGCGTTCGAGATATCTGATAAAATCGTGTTTTGATCTAAGAGCAAATAGATCTAATCTAACATATCTATTACGGTGTATTTCTGAACCTCACTGATATATATATGATATATTAGATTTGCTTGATCTTAAGTCAAATCATGGTCTGACGGATAGATCTTGTTCGTGCTTCATGGACCCTGTATCGGCTAAAATAGCTGATCCAGTTATGCTTCCTTCATAATGTGTACTTTTAAGCAGTCTGAGATCAATGGATCTGCTCGTTGCATCAGACGTGATCTAGTTTGGTCATCATTATGGCTGTATGGAAACACCCCACTGTTGATGTTCAAATTATTTTATCTATCTATTTGTTATTATGGTTGTATGGAAACACTCCACTGTTAACAGATAGAACTGCCTTTGCAATTAGTCGATTCGTTGATTCCATGCCGTTTAAATGTAACATAGATCTTTACTCTCTTCACATGTTTAACCTTATCGACTATTTTTCTTGTTCTAAGTGTTTCTTTACATATACAATAGCCGTTTCGCTTTATATCTTTATCAATGCTTTCAAGTGATCTTTTGGGAGTTGACTTTGTAGTCAATATCCTATAAACAAATGGCTATATCAAAGCCGCATAATTTGGAACTGTCTGGCACCAAACCGGCAGGTTCCATAATTTGACATCGTCTTCTTCTCCTTGTCAATTACAGGTCAAATGACTGGCACGTCTGAGGTTGCTCTCACCTAGATTTTGACACCGCCACCTTTTGAAGGTCCAGGAGGTCAAGACCTTGCTCTGCACGGCCTCTGAGGACCGTGTTCGGGTGTGTTGGCGCTTTCGACTAGATTTTTGTGCCAACACATTCTTTTGACACGCCTTGTGGGACACAGTCGTCTGATCATGACGTTCGGCAATGATGAAGTGTTGAACGTAATGATGGATGAACTTCCAGATGAGCTCTAACAAATGATAGAACAAATTGTTGAGCAATATCGGCACATGTGTTTGCTAATGTTGGGAGCACACTTGCCCAACCTCCGCACTTGTGCAGGGGAAGGAGCGAAGGTGACCAAGCGTCGGATTGCAGTAGCGAAGGTGAAACGGAAGTGGAAAGTGCTCGAATTCCCAAAAAGTCGTCCTTTACACTGTTCATCCCCTTGGTATTTATAGGGAATGCCAAGGGGTACGGGCCAAATTACAAAAGGGTACAGCAAAGATTCCTCGCCTCCCGCGCAGGGAGGAAGGGCAGAAGCGTAAACACACAGCTGGAGCGGAAACCCTAATCGGTCACACCCCGGCGCGCCGCCACCTGGCCCCTGTTCACCTTCGGGGAGAGGTGCGGCGGTCTTGATCTTCGGCCGCGCTCACCCTTGGGCCCGCGCACCTCCGGCTTCACTTGCCTCCCGGGAGAGGCAAGTGAACACGCTTGCTGCTTGCCTGGACCCTCGCTCCAAGTGAAGGTGGTGTCGACGGTCAGCGAAGGTTTCCTGCAGTGCGACCATCGCCTCAGACCTGCACGGGAACACAGCAAGAGAGCGAGGGTTGATCCCGCGTTCGGGGGTCAGGGTAGTGGCCTCCGATGGGAGAGAGACCCCGCAAGCACGCCAGGCGTTACGCGAGGGCTGATTTTGAGCACCACTTCGGGCGGCGCTTCTGTCGAGGGTCCTTTCCCCCAACAGTAGCCCCCTCGTTGTCTTGGATCTAAAAGATTGTGTTTAGGCCCAAGCAGCGCCTTTAAAACGGGACCCTCGGCAGCGACGCCCGCGGCTGCTTTGGGCCGGGCCGTTCTGGTGTTGTTTTATACTATTGAAGCCTGCTTCGTTTTTGGTGCCCGCGTTCTTTGGTTGTCGTGCCGACTTCGTCGGGGTGAGGGTTTCGTCTCCCGGCCTATAAATAGGAAGAGTGAGCGTGGAGTTTTGATTGTGCTCTTTGTTGCTATAGCCATCCTGTTGTTGCAATTTGCTTGTAGCGAAGGTTTGTTTGAGCTTGTCTGCGAGGGTTGAGACAGGCGTTTGGTTGTTCGGTAGTGTTAGCAGTTGAAGAGATGGCAAGGTTGAAGCAAACTGCTCGTGCTGTTTCCCCCACAGCCGCAGATGAGGGGATTACCTTCGAGTTTGGTTTTGAGCCGGGTTTGTGCAAGTGAGATTGCATCTTACGTGCGGTGGGGCTGGATTGAGGAAGGCAAGGCGAGGGCTAGCAGTGGGGAGACCGTGCCGAAGCCGGATGCAGACGAGGTTGTGGTGTTCGAAGAGTTCTTTTCGGCTGGGCCTCGCTTCCAGCTGACTCCTTCGTGACTTCGGTCCTGCGGAGGTTCAACCTGCGGTTTCATCAGCTTACGCCTTCGTGCTTCACAAAGATGTCGGTCTACGTCTGGGCCTGCAGGTCTCAGGGGGTTGTCCCTCATGTCGAGGGTTTTGTTCGCACTCATCGCGTTCACATGCAGCCTCGCAAGATTATGGACAGCGAGGGCAGGACCAGCCTTGGACAATTTGCGGTGTACACTTTTTGCCATCGCGCCGGCGCGGAGCTGCCGGTGTGCAAGCGCAGAAAAACAAGTGGAAGCAGCGGGGGGTGGCAGGAGTCCTGGTTTTTATTACAAACTCGGTGACGGCTCCGAGCTTTGCGGCGAGCTTCCGGTGCTTGGAGATGTGGGCGCCGAAGCTAAGATGAGCATCGAGGCCCATGCTGCTGTTGATTGCCTGAGGGTCGTTGCGCGCTCTCAGTGCGCGCGTTGATTTGGTGGAGGAATATTGCTGTGCCAAGATTTGGCCTCTTGGCCGAAGGCAGACTTGGTTCGTTGTGGAGAACGACCAAGTATGAGGTAGGGGCTTGAAGAAGGCTAGTTTGGATCTGGAGAAGGTCCTGGGAAAGAACTCTTAAGAAATTTCCGAGGCGCGAGGATGGGAACGAAGCTGTTTTCAAACGAGTTCAGCAGTGGACGGACGGACGAGCTCGTGGGGAAGTTTTCCCCAATTGGAAGTGAAGCTATCCATAGCTTGAGGGCGGCGAAGGTCGCGTGAACAGAATGTTGACATTTCTTGGCGTTCGGTACGCCGACTGGCCGGCTCCTTCGAGCGAGACGCGCCGAAGACAAAGACAAAGAAGAGGAAGCGTAAGGCTTTGGGAGGAACGGAGATCGTCTCTCGGCCAAAGAGAGGGTGGTCGAGGGCCGCGGGGGAGCTGGTGGCCGATGCGAAGGTGCTTGCGACAAAGGTCACTGCGGGCTCGGTTGCTGCGGGCACTTCTTTGGCCGCGGGGCCGGAGCGGCCGATGTGGCAGTTCAGTCTGGGGACGAATGCCTCGCGTTGGAGGGATCGGTGCTTTGGTCCAGACTTCGGGCGACGAGGATGAATCTGATGATGATGCGGAGGAAGGAAAAAGCAGAGGGGGAGACGGGCGAGGGCTCGTCTGATGAAGGTAGCGAGGGTTTTTCTGAAGGGCATGACACGGATGAGGAGGTGTCGATTGGAGGCGGAGCCTCGCCGGTTGTTGGTGCGATGGTTACCCAGGGCGCAGATGAGCTTACACGAGATATTGAGCCAGGTAGCCCTCGACGAGGTGCGGTTCCCAGGTTCGCGGGCTCACACCTTTGGGTGGAGGGGTCAGAGTTTGATGGGGAACTTGACTCTGCGCGGTCCCGGGGAACAAAACCGTTTTGGCGAGGCTAGCCGGTCGAGCCTTCCGGAATATGCCAGGAAGCTTGGGATTTCTGATCCGGCCACTGCGCTGTTCACCAGTCCGGACCTTCGGGATTGCCACTGCAGTGTAACCCCGGAGGAAAGGCGTTTTTGGGCCGGATCTTCGGCCGCATTTGTGTTCCGGAGGCGGAGGTTCTTCTTGCAGATCAAGCGGTTGGCGATACCTTCGATGATGTGACGTCAAGTTGGCGGAGCTGATGCTCTTGAACCGCTCAGCGAGGCGGAAGGTGGCTCCGACATGGAGTTATGAGGAACCATATGACTGAACTTGAGAAGGAGAACAGCAAACTGGCGCGGAGCCTAGGGGCAAGGAAAATGAAATAGAATTGCTTCGGAGAAGGCCCGCGAAGGCTCGAGAGGAGGCGGTTTGAGCTGGCGAGGCGTAATGCTGATCTGATTGCCGCGGGAAAGGAGAAGGACAAAGCTTTAGCCGAGGCCGAGGGTCGGCTGGTTGATTTGAAGAACTCTTGGCGGGCGAGCATGGAGAACGTCAAACGTAAGCTTGATTGTTGTCTGACCGTGGCTGGGGGTTCAGCCGGAGGAGAGCCGTTGCCTGCGGTTGATGCAGAGGCCTTCGAGGGCTGGCTGGGCAACGAGCTTGATGTGTTTAGCTCGCTAGTCTCCAATGCAGCCGATTTTGGTGGCTACGCCGGGGCCTTGGCAATGGCGAGCACGCTTCGACTGGCGGATTGTGATCATCTTCGCAAGGTCAAAAGGCCGAGCCATGTCTTTCCGACGGTTGAAGAGGTTCGCCAGATGAAGGTGATGACGCAGATGTCCGGAACTGTGCGATGCGTTTGCTTCGCAAGTTTTGGATCTCCGGAGGTGGCCGGGCTCTCGCCTTCGAAGAAGCTGCCGAGGCTACGCGCCAGGTTCGCACCTTTGTTTAAGTTTTTTGGTCTGTGTTGCTTCGTTTTAGAGGGGTTGTTTGTTGATTTTGGCGAGGTTTGTCCTTTATTTTGCTTGTAGGCTCGACGAGATGCAATGCCCTCGCCGCCTGCGGAAGATGCAGCGAGGGGTGGCCCTGAAGCCGCCCCTGAGCCAGGCTGTGCGGGGGTTACGCTCGCCGAGATCGAGGCGTTGACGGGAGCGGGCCGATCGCGGAAGGAGATGCTGCGAAAGAATCCACGGCGGAGGAGGCGTCAGCTGGGACCTCGACTGCCACCGCTGGCGAGGGTGTGGACATCAATCGGGGGGAAGCTGGGCAGGTGTGATGCCTGGGTTTGTTGGGGCGAGGGAGGCCTTTTTGTAGATACTATGGTTGTTTGTAAAGACTTGGCGAGGCTGAGACATCTCGTATTTTTGTGCAACATGCAGGTTCCTGACGGAACCGTGCTAGACGTGTTCGACGTGACCCCGCTGATGTTGAACTACCAAGATGTTTTATAACTGGTGAATCATGGGCTCGCGCTAGATTTAAATATCCTTCGCTTTCCTTGAACGTTTTTGGTGGTCGAAGGTGCGGAGATATGATTTAAAGAATAGTAGGTCGAGTCGATTTTGGCGCGAGACAGACTATACAGACCGCCAAGCCGATCGTTATTTGTTTGGGTCTTCGTCGACTTCGCAAGCTGTCGGTGATGATGATATTGACGAGAACACGGCTTTGGAATATTTGTTGGTCGAAGGGAGCTTGAAATTGGTTCGGATGGGCGCTGTGATCCGAAGGAGGAGGATCCTTGGAAGCTGTGACGAGGCATAGGTACATGTATAGGGCGAGGGTTTTGCCCGGGGAGCTGCCAATGTCCCTGCAGCTCCTTTGTTGTGGGGACCCCTGGTTCCAGTGGAGGGGGGGGGTCTGAGATGGAGGCCGAAGGTTTGGATGATATTGGAGTAATTGAGGGGAGCGGTGGTCCCTTGTAAAGATTTTTATTTTGGGATTAGTTTGTTGTTTGTAAAACATTGTTTTGTACCGGTATGAGAAAGCGTATGGGTTTTAGCGGGCTGCGCACTTGCTGTGTACGCTGTTTTGAAAAAACAGCGACGCCCCCTTTTTCTTTAGCGAGGCGCGCACTTGCTCGTGTACGCGTGTTTGACAAAAAAAAAACAGCGACGTCCCCTTTTTCTTTTAGCGAGGCTCGCGCACTTGCTAGTGTCGCTTGTTTTGAAAAAACAGCGACGTCCCCTTTTCTTTTGGCGGAGGCTCGCGCATTGTCGTGTACGCTTGTTTGAAAAAACACGCGACGCCCCTTTTTCTTTTAGCGAGGCTCGCGCACTTGCTCGTGTACGCTGTTTTGAAAAAACAGCGACGTCCCCCTTTCTTTTTAGCGAGGCTCGCGCACTTGTCGTCGTACGCTTGTTTTGATAAAACAGCGACGTCCCTTTTTCTTTTAGCGAGGCTCGCGCATCTTGCTGTGTATCGCTTGTTGTTGAAAAAAACAGCGACGCCACCTTTTTCTTTAGGAGGCCGCGCATTGTCGTGTACGCTTGCTTTTGAAAAAACAGCGACGCGCCCCTTTTTCTTTTAGCGAGGTCGCGCAACTTGCTCGTGTACGCTTGTTTTGATAAAAACGCGACGCCCTTTTTCTTTTAGCGAGGCTACGGACATTATTTTGATCGCGTTGATGTGCGCCCGCGCGAGGCCTGGCTTGGAGGGCTCGGAGCGGGAAGAGAGAAGTGGGAGCCCGCGCGAGGACTGGCTTGGAGGGCTGGCAGAGACGGAGAAAGTGGGGCCCGCGCCGAGGCTGTCTTGGCGGGCTCGGGCGACGAGACGGAGAAAGTGGGGCCCGCGCCGAGGCCAGGCTTTGAGGGCTCGGGCGGAGACGGGAGAGAAAGAAAGTGGGCCCGCGCCGAGGCCTGGTTGGAGGGTCGGCGAGGAGACGGAGAAGAAGAAAGTGGGGCCCGCGCCGAGGCCTGGCTTGTAGGGCTCGGGCGAGAAGGGAAAGAAAGTGGGGCCCGCGCCGAGGCCTGGCTTGGAGGGCTGCGAGCGGAGAAAGAGCAGAGACGGAGAAAGTGGGGCCCGACGCGGAGGCCTGGCTTGTAGGGCTCGGGGCGAGACGGAGAAAGTGGGGCGCGCGCCGAGGCCCTGGCTTGGAGGGCTCGGCGAGCGGAGAAGAGAAAGTGGCCGGGTGCTCGACTTTCCTCCCCTTATCTAGGCGGAGGTGAGTTTACTTTGCGAGCCCCTGTCGTTTGTGCCAGGGTGCTGACTTTTCCTCCCCTTATCTTAGGCGGGAGGTGAGATTGCTTTTGCGAGCCCCTGTCATTTGTGCCAGGGTGCTCGACTTTCCTCCCCTTGTCTTAGGCGGAGGTGAGATTGCTTTTGCGAGCCCTGTCGTTTGTGCCAGGGTGCTCGACTTTCCTCCCCTTATCTTAGGCGGAGGTGAGATTGCTTTTGCGAGCCCATGTCATTTGTGCCAGGGTGCTCGGACTTTCCTCCCCTTGTCTTAGGCGGAGGTGAGATTGCTTTTGCGAGCCCCTGTCATTTGTGCCAGGGTGCTCGACTTTCCTCCCCTTGTCTTAGGCGGAAGGTGAGATTGCTTTTGCGAGCCCCTGTCGTTTGTGCCAGGGTGCTCGACTTTCCTCCCCTTATCTTAGGCGGAGGTTGAGATTGCTTTTTGCGAGGCCCCTGTCATTTGTGCCAGGGTGCTCTGACTTCCTCCCCCTTGTCTTAGGCGGAGGTGAGATTGCTTTTTGCGAGCCCCTGTCATTTGTGCCAGGGTGCTCGACTTTCCTCCCCTTATCTTAGGCGGAGGTGAGTTTGCTTTGAAAAGAAAAGGAATGTTTTTCGAAGCAATCTTAGCAGGCTTTCATCGAATGTAGCGCTCTTGAAAGAGATCCGCTTTTCGATTGTTTGGGCGTAGAGGGTTAGAGATTTTACTTTTTTGGGGGTTGTTAGCCTGTATTAATGCTTTGGATACTGCCTCGTTAAAAAACCTTACGCCCCTTCGTAAGGAAAAAGAGTGCAGCTCCTGTTTTTGTTGAGTACATGAGAGTAGATAACATGAAAAGTATCAAAAATTACATAACGCGAGGGCTCGCTAAGGCTCCGCTATGGGTAGAATTTGCGAAGGTCGTCGATGTTCCAGGTGTGTGGTAGTATATTACCTTCGCTGTCGGAGAGGTGGAAAGAGCCTGGGCGATTGCATTCTGCGATCAGGAACGGGCCTGTCCACTTAGGCTCGAACTTTCCGGCCATGCTTGCGTTTTGTTTACGGATGAGGACGAGGTCACCCTTCTGTAGGTTCTTGATTCTGACCTTTTTATCTCTCCACTTCTTGGTCTCTTCCTGATATTTGCGAAGGTTGTGAACTGCGCTGCATCTTGTTTCTTCTAGCAAGTCCTTGTCGGTTAGTATGGCTGGCTCATCACTTGCGAGGGTTGTTCTTGGTGAGATGAATTTAGCTCCTCTGGTAACACGGCTTCTTCGCCAAACAAAAGTTTGAAGGGTGTGAACTTGGTTGCTCTGCATTCGGAGGTATTGTGAGACCAGGTGACTGCAGTTAGCTCGTCTGCCCATTTGCCTTTGGGTCTGCCTTGCAATTTTTTGGATATGGATTGGAAGATTGTTGCGTTGGCTCTTTCGACTAGGCCGTGGACTGCGGGTGTCGGACTGAGGCGAAGCATAGAATTGTTCCGATTTGTGCGCAGAACTCTTTGGAAAACCTCGCTGTCAAACTGGGGTGCCATTGTCGACGGTTAGATGTTGGGGGACTCCGAAGCGACAAACTATCTGCTGCCAGAAAAACCTTTTTACTGCGAGGGATGTTATGGAGGACAGCGGTCTTGTTTCGGTCCATTGGTGTGAAATATTCCACGGCTACCACCGCGTAGCGAAGGTTCCCCGGAGCCGTCTGGTAATGGGCCCACGAGATCCATTGCCCACCTTTGTAGGGGCCAGGTTGGGCATATGAGGGTTGTGGGGGCCCCTGGGGTGTTTTGGTTTTTTGCTGTCAGTTGACAACCTTCGCACTTCTTGACGATGGTTTCAGCGTCTCTCAGCGCAGTTGGCCAGTAGAAACCTTGCCGGAAAGCCTTTCCTACTAATGCTCTTGGGCCATTGTGTGAACCGCATATACCTTCGTGGATGAGTTTGAGAATGTCGGTACCTTCGGATTGTGACACGCACTTGAGCCAAGGTGAGGTTACCGAAGCTTTGAGCAAGGTGTTATCCATAATCTTGTACCCTCGCACTCTTTGCTTTAGTCTGTTCTCTTCCTCTTTGGAGCTGGGTTCATGGAGTCCTTTGATGTACGGCTATGATAGGTGCTCTCCAATCCTCGCACTGAATTGCTGTTGATCAGCTTGATCTGATCTCGGAAGCTTCGAAGGCTGACCGAGTGGAAACCTCGTAGAGAACACGTCCGGAGGGAGCCTGTAGCCTGCTGCGCGGGCTGCTTTGGCTAAGCAATCTGCTTCGCTGTTTTCAGTCCTCGATATTGCTTTTACGGTTATGCCGAGGAAAAAAGGATTCTAACCTTCGTACATATTGAAAATACTTTTGAAGCTCTGGATCTTTTGCTTTGTAGTTCTTTTCAATGTGCCCCGCAATGACTTGAGAGTCTGTGTTGATGAGTGCCCTTCGGACTGATATGAAACGCAACCTTGAAAGTGCCAGAATCACAGCCTCATATTCAGCGGAGTTGTTTGTGCACTTGAAGTCCAGCCTTCGTGCGTATCTCAGCTTCGACCCGGGAGGGCGAGATTAGAATAGCTGAGGCACCGGCTCCAGTTGCGCCCCAGGCCCCGTCGACGTAAACGATCCAAAACTGGTCCTGCTGCAGCTCGCCGGGGCGAGGGTCGGGTGTCCATTCTGCTATGAAATCAGCCAGCACCTGTGATTTGATCGCGTGTTCTGCCAACGAAGGTTACAGCATAACTATTAAGCTCGACTGCCCATTTTGCTATTCTTCCAACGGCTTCGTTGTTTTTGAAAATGCTTTCGAGAGGGTACGTCGAAGGTACATGTATCTCGTGAGCCTGGAAATAGTGCTTGAGCTTTCTTGATGCCATGACGACGGCGTATGCTATTTTCTCAAGCTCCGAATAGTTTCTCTTTGGGCCTTCGAGGGTTTCTGAAACATAGTAAATTGGGGCTTGTCTGGGTTTTGTTGTTTCGTGGAGCTCCTTGATGAGGACTGCGCTTGCAGCGTGTGGCGAAGCTGCGACGTAGAGTAACAACAAGTCTCCCCTGCTTGGGCTGGTTAGGGCAGTCAAGCTGGTCAGATATTTTTTCAGCTCCTCGAAGGCCTTTTGCTGCGGGGGCCCCCAGTGGAAAGGAGCATTGCTTCTGAGTGTTCGAAAAAATGGTAACCCTCGCTCTGCGGATCTTGAGATGAATCTGCTAAGTGCTGCCAAACGACCAGTCAGACGCTGAGTTGCTTTCTTGGTCGTCGGAGGGTTCCATGTTCATGATGGCATCAATCTTCTCAGGGTTGGCCTCGATTCCTCTGGCTGAGACGATGCAACCTAGCAGCTTGCCTTCGCTTACCCCGAAAACACATTTTTCTGGGTTTTAGTTTCAGTCCGGCGTACCGGAGGTTGCTGAAATACCCTCGATAGGTCTGGTATGTGGTTCTCTTTTAGTTCGCTTTGAACGACTAGGTCGTCGACATAGGCGGAGACTGCATGCTCATCCTTTGAAAACTTCGGAGGTCATGCGAGCGAAGGTTGAGCCTGCATTTTTCAAACCTTCTGCCATTCTTCGGAAGCAAAAGGTGCCCGAGGTGTGATAAAGCTTGTTTTTTCTTCGTCTTCTTCATTCATCCAGATTTGGTGATAGCCTGAGAAGCAAATCGAGGAGGGATAGCAATTTGGCAGCCTGCCGCTCTGTCGACCAGGGTGCTTATGTTTGGGAGGGGGAAGTCATCCTTCGGACAGGCTTTGTTCAAGCAAGTGAAATCGACGCACATTCGCCATTTTTTATTCTTCTTTTGGACTAGGACCACATTTGAGAGCCCAAGTTGGGTATTTGACTGGGCGAATGACGCCTGCATCCAGAAGCCTTTTTACCTCAGCCTTCGCTGCCTCCTTTCTTTCTTCTGACATCTTGCGAAGCTTTTGTTTGATTGGGCGATAAACCTGTCTTGATGTTCAGGCTATGCTCGATCATTGATCTGTTGACTCCTTTAGGTCTTCGGCGGACCAAGCGAAGGTGGTCGGAGTTTTCTCTGAGGAAGGTGACGAGGTTTGCCTTCTGATCGAGGGTCTAGATTGGCTGAGATGATCACCTTTCTTTCTTCATTACCCTCGAAGAGTTGGACTTGTTTGGTTTCGTCCTTTGGCGCCGCCTTCACTCTGTCATTGCAGACCTCGCCTTCGACGCTGATACCGGGGGTTTGAGGTTTTGACAAATTATGTACATTGCGTTGCCCCGGGGGCGACGTTCCCTTCAGCTGTCCTTGCAATGTCCTGGTCCCCTAATACCGCGACGACACCTTCGGCGGCGGGAAAGTTTCATGCATAGGTAGGCGGGATGGATGACCGCATTGAACGCGTTTGTGACCCCCTCGGCCAAAAATGGCATTGTATGGGTAGAACATGTCGACGACATCAAATGTTATGTGTTCCGTCCTGCAGTTGATTTGGTCGCCGAAAGTCACGGGCCAGAGAAATTTTCCCGACGGCTCTTACTTGTTGACCACCGAAACCGTATAGGGGGTTGTCGGCCGGGTTGCAGAAGATTTCTGTCAAGCTTCATGCTTGTCGAAGGTTGAAGCGAACAAGATGTCAGCGGAGCTTCCTGTATCGACCAGTATTTTGGTGACGGTTCCACCCAGCGAGGTTGGTTTCGATCACCATGGCATCTGTGTGAGGGTAATCTCTTAGCTTCATGTCACTGGAATCGAAGGTTATGGGGATGTGAGACCAACGACCGAATTTATGTGGTCCTTCGACGGCCACGTGGTGAACGCGTCTGGCATGTTCCTTCCTCTGCCGTTTGTTGCCATGGTCTTCGTTTGAGCCTCCGGTGATAGCTAGAATGACACCGAAGGTCGATGTTGGATTGTTGATGGTTGTTTGGTTCGAGCCTTCGGCTTTCACAGGTTGTGGTGCTGGTAACGCGGGGATCGGCGGGTTGGTGGTGGCAGAGCGCTGGTGGCTTGGTGGGTTGTTGGAATTGGTTTTGCGGGGGTAGCTGGGTATGTGACTGTGTAGGTGGGTTTTGGCGTTGTGGGGTGGTGGTTGGCTGATATGGGTTTGGTTTGTAGAGTGGGTGGTGGGTGTAGGGGGGTTGTTTGCGAAGGTAGGGCCGTAGTTTTATGGGGGGTATAGTGGTATGTTGGATTTGGTGGGTGGAAGTTTGGTTTCCTTGTGTGGTTTATGGTTCGGGGGTCTGACATGGCAGGTTTCCTGGATTCCTGGAATTCTTTCCTTTGGCGAAGCATTCGCATTGCTTTGTTGTGTGGCCCCTTTCCCATTCCACAGAAGTGACAATACATTTTGGCAGGATCTCGCTGCTGGTAGCGCTGGTTCGGCGGAGGTGGCAAAGCCTGCGGGGCTTGGCTGCTCGGGTGATGAGCGTCCCGTGTTGATGTTCATAGCTTGTTGCTTTGTTGATCGCACCAACATTGCTTTGCTCTTGGCGAGGGTTGCTTTCTCTCGGTTGAGGCCTCGGCTGTGGCCTCTGCTGAGACCTCCAAGCGTCGGACTTTGCTCTGAAATCCATATCAGCTCTACAGTATCTTTCCATTGTTTCATGCAACTCCTCGATCGAGTTTGCCGGTTTTCTGGCAAATTTTGAGGAGCATGGTCCTGGGCGCAGACCACTGACTGCAGCGAGGATGACAGCCTCGTCAGATATCCCAGGGGTCCTTGCTCTGATTTGAATGAACCTTCGCCAGTAATCTTGGAGCGGCTCGCGTTCCTCTTGCTTGCAGTTGAATAGCTCGATGGGGTTTTAACGGGGCTGGAGTGATGCCCTTGAAGTTTGTACACAGCTTGTCTCTGAGGGAGGCCCAGGAATCCACAGTTCCGGGGCGAAGGTTGCTGTACCAAGTTTGTGCGATGTCTCGCAGAATGATGACGAGGGATTTGGCCATTGTTGATTCGTCACCGCCTGCTGCGGCAACCGCTGCTTCATAGCTCATGATGAACTGGCGAGGGTCGGAAAGTCCATCATAGCGAGGTAGGTTTTGTGGATTATAGCAAGGTGGCCAGAGCTGGGTTTGGAGTGTTTGGGAGAGTGGTGACTTTGGATCGTATGGCATTTGGTGTTGTTGATGCCTTCGCTGAATGCGAAGGTTTTGCTCTCTCTCATCTGGGTAGAGTTGGCGGAGGTTTGGGTGTCTCATAAGATATGGCTCTGGGTGTACTGGTGGTGGTGGGGGTGGTGGGTGGTGACGAAGGTTGTCTTGATTCGGCTCCTCATTCCCCTCTCGCAACGGGGGTATCTCCTCATTGTTCCAGCCCTCGGCTTCGGCTTCTGCCGCGGCGAGGGATTCCTCCATGCGGCGAAGCTGCTCCCTGGCCTCGTCTGCCCTCTGTCTGATTGAGCGCAGTCGGTTGTGCCTCTCAAGCTGCTCCAGGCGCCTCTTCTTCTCTTGCAGCTCAGCCTCGAGCCTTTCAAGGGCCTCGAGGCCCACCTCTTCTTCTTCTCCCGAAGTGTGTGGGTGCGGCTGTGTCGTCACTCGGGCCTGGGGGCCCAGGGATTGGGGTTCCGGGGTGACATTTTCTCCTCCCGAGGGTTGTGCAACTTCCTCAGCAGGCGGGACCACCGCTGCCGCCTCTCTAGCAACGCGCTGGTCCCTCGCCGAAAGTGCTCTCCTGTTTCCCGCCATTTCAGACGCCGATCCCCACGGTCGGCGCCAAACTGTGAAAGCCGAAGGCTCGAACCAAACAACCATCAACAATCCAACATCGACCTTCGGTGCGCCAAACTGTTGGGAGCACACTTGCCCAACCTCCGCACTTGTGCAGGGGAAGGAGCGAAGGTGACCAAGCGTCGGATGCAGTAGCGAAGGTGAAACGGAAGTGGAAAGTGCTCGAATTCCCAAAAAGTCGTCCTTTACACTGTTCATCCCCTTGGTATTTATAGGGAATGCCAAGGGGTACGGGCCCCAAATTACAAAGGGTACAGCAAAGATTCCTCGCCTCCGCGCAGGGAGGAAGGGCAGAAGCGTAAACACACAGCTGGAGCGGAAACCCTAATCGGTCACACCCCGGCGCGCCGCCACCTGGCCCCCCTGTTCACCTTCGGGGAGAGGTGCGGCGGTCTTGATCTTCGGCCGCGCTCACCCTTGGGCCCGCGCACCTCCGGCTTCACTTGCCTCCCGGGAGAGGCAAGTGAACACGCTTGCTGCTTGCCTGGACCCTCGCTCCAAGTGAAGGTGGTGTCGACGGTCAGCGAAGGTTTCCTGCAGTGCGACCATCGCCTCAGACCTGCACGGGAACACAGCAAGAGAGCGAGGGTTGATCCCGCGTTCGGGGGTCAGGGTAGTGGCCTCCGATGGGAGAGAGACCCCGCAAGCACGCCAGGCGTTACGCGAGGGCTGATTTTGAGCACCACTTCGGGCGGCGCTTCTGTCGAGGGTCCTTTCCCCCAACAGCTAAGCTTCAGCAAGACCAGAGATAAAAAGATCATTCAGAAAACTCATCTTCCAAGGGTGATTCTAGAGGGACATGAAAATCCAATGATCCAGATTCAACACAATGCCATGCAAGAAGTGATCATCGAATCAATGTCTACTACCCTGATGAATCACAATGAAACGTTCCTCAACAGCCTTTCAAATGCCATTAAAGAAGCTTTGTGACACCCTAAAATTTGATTTTCCAAAGTTAGTAATAAGTTTGAGCTTTATTTAATTTTCTGAGCATTTGACCTAGGTCAAATAATATTTTTTTGAATAATTAAAATAAACCCTATTACTTAGAAATAATTTTGTTGCATTCATGTCGGTGCATATAATTTTGTTTGAGTGTAGGATAGGTTGGTTGTGTTCAAATTCAAATTTTGATCTAGTTTTGTTTTGAAAATAAAAAGAAAAAACCTTTTTCTTTTCTCTCCTCCCTCCCCTCATTCTTTTGGCCCAGCTAGCAGAACCAGCCCAACCCGCCTCCTCTCTCCCCACACCCGCGCGGCCCGCCCACGGCCCGCGCCGCATCGCCCTCTCCTCCCCGCGTTCGCTCCGGCCTGCTCCGGCCCAGTGCGGCCCGCGGCCCCGCCCTTCTCCCCGCGCGGACCCAGCTTCACCCGCTCGCCGCTCGCACAGCGCCCGCGCCCCCACCGCTCTCACTCGCTGACAAGCCGTCCCGCCCGTCAGCTACACTGTCACCCAGGACCCGCACGTCAGCGTCCCCACTTTTTCCCCTACCTCGCGCTCCGACTCGGTGCCCGCCGCCACCGTGCCCCTCCCCTCTCGTAACCGACCATGAGTGGCCATAATGGCCACTCGGCCATCAAAGAATGTCCGGGCGGTGTCGCCGTCAGGTACAGCAGCGACCCAATCATACTCCCGGTACTCCTTCTGGTCCACTGCTTCTCCTCCTTGTCCACATCCAGGGCTGTCGTGGTCGGACATGGGTTGTTGGAAGAGGCTTGGCCTCACCCATATCGAATTTCTTCAGAATGTCCCGGGTGTTTGTACTTGCCCTGGTTGCACGAACGTCCCTTCCCGGGATTGCTTGATTTGCAACCGAGGAAAAACGTCAACTCGCCCATCATGCTCATCTCAAATTCCCTGCTCATAGCATCTGCAAACTTGGCAACCAAAGCGTGAGAAGAACCACAGAAAATGATATCATCCACGTAAATTTGGACCAAGAGAGTATCAGTGCCTTGCTTGAGGAGGAAAGAGCGTTTTGTCTACACATCCCATTTTAAAACCCTTAGCAAGCAAAAATGTTTTCAACCTATCATACCAGGCTCTAGGGGCTTGTTTCAAACCATACAATGCTTTGTGGAGTTTAAAGACATGGTTTGGAAACTTGGGATTTTCAAAACCGGGGGGGTTGTCTGACATACACCTCCTCTTCTATGTAGCCGTTTAAGAAGGCACTCTTGACATCCATTTGAAAAAGTTTGAAACCTTTGGATGCAGCAAAAGCCAAGAGTATCCTAATAGCCTCCAAATGAGCTACAGGAGCAAAAGTCTCCTCATAGTCTATCCCCTCCTTCTGACTATATCCCTGGGCTACGAGTCTGGCCTTGTTTCTCACAACATGGCCATCTTCTCCCTGTTTGTTTTTGAAAACCCATTTTGTCCCAATTGGATGACACTCAGAAGGTGGAGACACTAGAACCCAAACTCGATTTCTCTCAAAGTTCTCAAGCTCCTCATGCATGGCATTGACCCAATCCGGATCCGTCAAAGCGTGTCCAACATCCCGGGGTTCAAAATCAGCAACAAATGCAGAATGAGCAAAGTGAGAGATTTACCTTGACCGGGTGACGCGTTCGTTGATGCTGCCGATCATCTGCTGAGGCGGGTGCTGGCGCTGAATGTGTCATGGTGCCTCCCTTGCCGAAGTGGCCTCCCCCTCAACAGCAGCTGGTGTCTCCTTGAGTACAAAGGGTACCGCTCGAGGTGGCGGATCCCACGGCCCCCAGGAAGAAGAAGTGTCGGGGCCGTGAGTCGTAGTAGAGGCCGCTCCTTGCGGCACAACAGGTGGAGGGGGTGCTGGATCATCCATACCTTCAGCACCCTCATCCTCGTCATCAAAAATAGGCTCACCAACCTCATGATCACCTGCACGCTCAAAACGAGAAGAAGGACAAACCATGGTCTCGTCGAAGGTGACATCGGATGTCTCCATGACTCGGTTAGTGTCAAAGTTAAGTACACGATAAGCGCAAGTATGAGTGCCATAACCCAAAAACACACCGTCAGAAGAACGAGACTCGAACTTGTCCAGGTTGCCCTTTTTGAGTATAAAACAATGGCAACCAAAAACTCGAAAATAATTCACCTTGGGCAGTTTTCCAAAACGCAAATCATAAGAAGTCTTTTTCAAGAAAGCTCGGAGAAAAATGTGATTTGAAATGTAGCATGCAGTGCTCATAGCTTCGGCCCAATATCACCTAGGAGTCCTATGCTCATCGAGCATCATCCTGGCCATCTCTACAAGGGTCCGATTCTTCCTCTCTACAACACCATTTTGGGGCGGTGTGTAGGGGGAAGAAAAATGATGCTCTAAGCCCAAAGAGTTACAAAACTTCTCAAAATCTGAATTCTTGAATTCAGAACCATTATCACTCCTAATAGCTCGCATTGAGTTCAAAGGGAACTCGTTCTGAAGATGCAAAATCAGATTACGAGCAAAAGAGAAAGTCTCGGTCTTCTCAGCTAAAAAGAAGACCCACGAATATCTCGAAAAGTCATCAACAACAACAAGCACATACCACTTCCCCCCAACCGAGCTCACCCGAGCCGGACCAACAAGGTCCATGTGCAAAAGCTCTCCAGGGCGCTTGGTCATGACCTGAGTCACTGGATGGTGGGGAGCGGCAACCATCTTCCCATGTCTACAAGAATGGCAAAGAAGATCCTTCTCCATGGATAACTTGGGCAATCCTCGGATTAGGCCAAGTGAACTAAGTCTTGCAAGCAAGTCGAAGCTCAAATGTCCAAGTCTCCTTTGCCACTTCCAAAGATCAGAGGAGGAAGGTCCATCCACAAGACAACGAGAAGTGCCAAAGGACTCCGACAAATTCGCACGAAAGACTTTTCCAAAGGGCGAAATCAAACACACAAGATTGCCCTGAGGATCCAAAATACGACTAAGATTCGGTTTAAAACGAATCTCATAGTCATCATCGAAAAGTTGCTAAACAGAAAGAAGGTTAAAATGCAAGTTAGAAACAAGAGCAACATCGCGCAACACAAAATGCTCATTAACTCGCACCGACCCACGAGACAACACTTTACCTTTGCTATTGTCGCCGAAGGTGATAAACTCCTTTCCGGCGACGGGACTAAGACTGGAGAACCACTTGGCGTTTCCGGTCATGTGTCTCGAGCAACCGGAATCCACCAACCAAACGTTCTCCAATCGTTTTACCTATATCAAATAAAAAGACATAGAGTGAGCATACGGGCCAACACTGGGGTTAGTGAAGTAAGGGGAATACCAGTGTTGGGCCGGCTGCTCAAAAGAACGGTTAGTAGAAAAACCATTCCTAGCACGCCTACGAAGGGAGCGATCACCACGTTGAGGAAAACGTGGTCCGCTAAGGAAAGAGCGTCCATCGCGATACTCAAAACGCGGTGGAGGAAAACGCTCAACTACAAAGCCACCGCCACGGGGTCCATATCCTACAACTGCAGGCTCCCGCCAGGCACGCTCTCTACACGGCCTAGGCCTAGGAATTTGAGGTTTTGGACCTCTAGGCCTAGCAGCTCTCCTCGGAGCTCTCCTCTGAAGATTCAGCACATGTACATCATGGAAAAGATGGTACATGTCCGTGTTGTTCATCTCCTTTACACGGCGCGCCTCTCTCTTGCGCCGAAAGCAAAACTCACTCAAGTGTCCATCTCTCCCACAATGCTCACAATGGTACCTCACCGCTCTCAAAGGGGGTTGTTGGTACTCACGGTGGTGGGTGTGGATCACTTTGCCCTTCTGTGGCATAAGCTCCTCCTAGATGGGTGGCATTGTGTCCAGCTTGTTCTTTAGGTGGTTGGGTTTGGGATGCCACACTTGGTTCTTAGGTGGAGCTCTCAGAGGTTCCTCAAACACTCCATCCTTGGTGTTAGGCTTGAGAGACTCTTTGGGTGGAAGCTTGGTAAGTTTGGGAGTAGTGGTGGAGTTGGGCTTCTCACTCGGGTTCAAACCACTCGACTCTCCAATCTTCCCAAAAGCAGACATATCAACGCCCGGAGCAAAACCTACACCAGGACCTCCAGCAGCTCGCTTGAATTGGGAGATCATCATCCTGAGTTGTGGCTCACCACAAGACACCCATGACAAGATGGTCCGAAGGTATGTGTTTTCTTCCTCGGTTTGCATCTTGTCATGCTTCACATTGGCTATCTCCATCTCCAGGCCCTCACACAAAACACACCTGGACACACAAGTGCTACCCAAGCTGGCCTCCTCAAGAGACACAATCTTGGCATTCTTCTCTGCCAACTCGGATTGCAAGACAGGACAAGTCTTGCACGCACCCAACAGCGAGGGTCTAGCCTTTAGCTCATCCACCTCTCCTACCAACGCAGCATACTTACCTCTCAAAGTGAGAAGGTCAATCATGTGCGTGGTGCACATCTCACACTCCTCCTCATCGGTAACAACCACGGTGGACTTGACAGACTCAAGTTCCTTCACCGTATCCTCCCACTTCTGCCTAAACTCCTTGCGCTCTCTAGCGGCACGCCTAAGCAACTTATCCTGACTAAGGAGCGCGGCAGTAAGTTCCTCGACCTCAGCAGAAAGCTCGTCGTGGGTCAGAGATACCTGAGAGGTGTCATCGTCGTCGTCGTCGTTCCGAGGAGTGTCCACCAGCTCGCCGGCGACCTCCTTGCCGAGGGCCATGGTGCAGAAGCCGTCATCGTCGGCGAAGAAGCAGAGCCCGTTCAGCTTGTCCTCGATCCTCTTCTTCTTCTTGGACTCGTCATCGCTTGAGCAAGCGGAGTTGTCATCCGAGCCGTCGACGTCGCTGAGCGTGGCGAAGAACGCACGCTGCTCAGCCTGGGCCTTCTCCAAGTACTTCTTCTTGATGTACTCCTTGTCGAAGCCACCCCTCCGCTTGTGCCTCGCGGGGATGTACTTCTCCTTGCGCTTGCCGGAGTCGTACTTGTGCCCATGATCGCCCTTCCCAGATGTGTTCTTCTTCTTAGGACAGTTGGCGATGAAGTGGTCGGGGTCGCCGCACTCAAAGCATCCTGAGCGTCCTCCTCTGCGGCGACGGTTCATGCGGTTGTTGTGGAACCGCGAGAACCAGTTGGCGAGCATCGCCAACTCGTCATCCCCCAAAGACTCCAGCTGGTCCTCTGTGACAGAAAAGAGTGAAGAGAGTGCAAATCCTCCAGAGGGGTTAGCAGAAGAGCCAGAAACGAAAGCCATAGTTGGGCCAGAAGGATTCTCATAAGAAGCCCTTGACATGGCGTCAATCTCACTAGACTTGAGCTTACTAAAGAGCTCGTCGCAAGTGAGGGTCTCATAGTTAGACAATTCGATGATCGCCTGGACCTTTGAGTCCCACACTGACCTATTAAGAGTGTGCAAAAGCTTCAAAGCCCTCTCAAGATCGTCAAAAGGCAACAGTTCCTTGTTTGCTCTCATCTTGTTGACAATGACCTGAAAGCGAGCGAATAAACTCTCTATGCTCTCGCCAGGCATGTGTCGAAAGTTCTCGTACTCCCGCTTGTGCGACTCGTAGAGACGAGATTTGACTTGAGAGGTTCCCTCATGGAAGCGCATGAGGGTAGCCCAAATCTCACGAGCCGTGGGGAGGTGAGAAATGCGATCAAACTCGGACATGCTCAAACAGGAGAAAAGAGCGTTACGCGCTCGGCTATTGGCATCGTGCTCATCCATCTGAAGCTGAGTAACACGAGCAGCCAAGATAACGTAATCGTCTCTGTTGCAAATCTCCAAACAGAAGAGCCCATGCTCTGAAGATAGGCCGACATGCGTATCTTCCAATACGCATAGTTCGTCCCATCAAAGAACGGCGGTTTGCCCACGCCGCGATCCATGTCGCCTTTGTGGATCTGGAACCGGCTAAGGTGGAAGATCCTTAAACCCGCTCCGATACCAATTGAAGGACCGAGAATGCAATCAGAAAGCGGACCAGAGAGGGGTGAATGGGAGCTTCAAAATTTCCTTTTGGAAACTAGTAGCCGTTGTCCCGTAAAACAACCCCAAGAGCAAACCCTAGAGCTCGTAAGTGTCCACGACCCTAGATGTAGGGTGGTTGCTTCCAAGAAGCACAGCGAGACAATACACGACTCAAGAACCAACGCAAAAGCCGGAAATCGAAACCGAAATGGACGAACAAACTGCGAACGAAATGCCGCAAAACGGCACTGACCGGACTTGCCTGTGTCCGGTCAAGAGGCACCGGATGCGTCCGGTCAGACGAAACCAGATTTCGGAGCTCTCTGCAAGCGACCGGACTCACTGGGAAAAGAGCGTCCGGTCGGAAGCAGGGCGTCCGGTCAACATGACAAAGTAGGGAACAGTGTTCACCGTGCGTCCGATCACAAGCAGTCACGAGCGTCCGGTCAAGAATCAGAAAAAACCCCGGGTAGTATTCAACACCACGGGACGCGTCCGGTCACCCCGACCCAGCGTCCGGTCACCCCGAGACTGCACTGTTCGTTCACCGATTCGACTCGATCTCACCCAAAACAAATCCTCTAGGGATCAAACTCGGTGAGAGGAGTCACAAGGTGGATAGTGAGCCATCTCTAAGAGATCATGGCTCGAACCTATCTCCAAATCGATGAATCGAAGAATTTCGGGGGAAGGGAGAAAAGCTTGTCCTGACACCAAAATCGATCGATCTCCTAGACCGTGAGGTTAGAAGTGATTTCCTTCGGTAGAAAGAAGTGCCCCACAACCTAGAACAACTTGGTTCAAACGGATTTGAAAAAGATGAACCAAGCAAAGAGATCAAGCGACGGGAAAAATGTGGAGAAAAAGGATTCCGCGAAGAACACGAACGAAACGCGAATCACAACCACGAAATTGCAACCGTGTGGCTACCACACGCTACAATAGTGAGATTACGGTCTCACTTCCTAAAATCTTACGGGCACAGAGGTATTGTTCTCTTCTCTGTGGATCTCAGGTTCGCTACAGCAGGGAATGGGAAAGCAGGCAACCCTATGATAGAATAGCAAATGACTGAGATACCTGGGGAGGTGGGTGTCTCCCCCTACTTATCCTAATTCTAACTATTCCTAATTCCCACTCTACCCCTAACTACTTACAGAGCGAACCAGCTAAACCCTAAGGTTATTCTGGACCAACTCGAAGGTAGGATCCGACGGCCACGCCCACACAACTCGTAGCGTTGCCTCGACGCAACCTCCCGATTGCCGCCACGTGCCACGACCGCTCTGCGTCCTTTTCCTGGACGTCGCACCCTGGTTTTGAGACCCAAACGGGAAACCAGCCTTCACGACCAACCCCCGGTTTTGAGGCCCAAACCGGGAAACCAGCCCACCAAGCGCCTGAGTTTTGTGGCCTAAACTCAGCAAACCCGAAGCACCCAGGTTTTGAGGCCAAACCTGGAAACCATCCTCAGCCCGAGTTTTGTGGCCAAACTCAGAAACCATCAGCGCCCAGGTTTTGAGGCCCCAAACCTGGAAACCGTCCACCCGATGGTTTTTCTCTGGCTCTACCACCAAACGGAGGCTGTAGAAGGGATGCACCGCCCGTGCACCCCGTCCACCGACACGTGTCCCCAAGTCCACGACTCAGGCAAACACTGACCGCAAGTCTCCGCTTGTCGTATCCCAGGCTGTCAGCCACCACAGCTGATCCTCGGGCCACCAGTCCTCAGTCCAAGCCTCACGTCCGCCCTTCGCCACTGTCGGTCCATTGGCACGACACGTCTCTACTTGACCTTCACCTTGCCTCTGATCACTGTATCCGTGCTCGACACCTGCACAACACAAGCCAAAGAACATGCACATCATCCCAGTTGACAATCACTCATCACTCAGAGATCAGCATACACCCATGTATCCGCAGCGAGATGACGTCCAACTGTCAGAATCTTATTGAACAAATGGCAACGTCAGAAAGAAAGAAATCAAATGCAAAGAGAAAGAGATGAACAAGAATATCAAGCATGGCTGAAGAGGAGGAGTATAGAAGGTCTCGTGAAGAGGAAAGGCGTATTAGAGATGATGAAAAGAATCATTGGGTTGCCCTTTTTTAGACATTGTTGGAATGAAGGCTTAAAGCTTCCTATTCTTCGTAATTGCCCAGAATGCAGTGAGCAGTATAGGGAGTATATGCAGTCAAGAGACAACCGCCGATCTATACATGAGAGGTTAAGATTTGAAAGAACAGATTGGCGCATAAAAAATGAAGGTGTTCATGATCGGTGGGAAAAAGATTAGCTGATCATGATCATCCTTGGCAAGAAGGATAATGGTGTCCAAGTGGCTTTACTAAGAGCCAGAAACGACGGGTCAGAGACTAAGGAACGACGAAATTCAGAAAAAGAAACCCAAGGTCTGGCAGGTGAAGCAAGAAGTAGCCCATAAGGGAGGTCTTCGCGCTAATATCTCTGCTCTATTCATGATACGTTGACGAAGTTATAGCATGTTTTACCTTATCAAAATACCGTCAACAGGCCTCGGTTTCAAGGAAGAATAGCATATCAAGAGCATATTTATCACTAATAAATTCCACTTGTACTCTTAGCTTGTGAACTTGTAGGAGACGCCAAAATGAAACAAATGAGGCCAGGTGGGCCCACCAAGGGGGTCGGCTGATGCCACCTTGGAGCAACCTCGGCCATGGTGACATGGCATGATCCAAGAGAAGCATGTTCAAGTCAATATCAACCATTGGATCAAACATGTGCTTTTGCTCAATGGTGCAAGATGAGAAGCACATGGATTCATGGGTCCACACCGAAAACCAAATGCAACCAACTTCACAAGACTTGCTCCATGACATGTGGGTCACGAAGGAGAGAAGAAGGTGGGCCAGCCCTGTCATAGGGGGGTCGGCCGACCCCCCCTTGGTGGGACCCAGCAGCACTATTCATCATGGTGACATCGGCACCTTCTAGAAGATGCACCCCGCCCACATGTCAGAGACAGGGGTCGCCGACCCCATGGTGACCCTCATCCAAGTCGGTGGCAAAGTGCATGTTTCACACGTGAAGAATATCCAAGCCATTCATCCAAGGTCGGTTGCTACGGCGGTGGATCCAAGGGTTAAGAGAGGAGGATCACGCGGATCGCTGACGTGGCACCGGAGTAGCCCCTACTCCACCTCCACTATAAATAGAGGCCTCCACCCTCTCATTCAAAACATCTCACATAGTTTACACATCTCCACTCTCAAGTGAGATCAAGCAAGAGTAGTAGTAGTTAGTCTAGAGTGGGAGTTAGAGTTGAGTCGGGCGAAGCTCAGGTCTCCGGAGTCGTCTTCTGGGAGTCTGGTATAGCCCTTGTATCTTTCTCTTTTGTAAGACTTTATTTATTTAATATATTATTCTTCTTTACTTTACTTTGCATTTACTTAAGTATTTACTTTCCAAGTATTTTATTTAAGTATTTACTTAGTGCAAGTCTATATTTATATAGTCTTGTTGTGTGCTTATCTTAGTTCTATAGTTGGTCTTAGTTAGATTGATTTCCTTTAAATAGCTTCTTGTGTGTGCGTCATCGTCCTATCTTAGGATAGGGGCTTTAGCTATTTTGATCGATAGCAAAAGGTGTAGATAAGTGTGAGCGTGGTGCTCATACTTCATCTTATCTTTGACTACCGCTGGCTTGCACGGACAGTAGGGGCGCATGGGCAAAAGGTGATAGATTTTGCCTGGCTACCTAGATCCCCTCACGTGAACTCAGGCTAGTTTTTAAAAGGTAAGCGTCCATAAGCCAAATATCCGCTTGAGTACTGGGTTAGGTGAACAACCTTCTATCGCTTTACTCTCTCGTTTATCCCTCTCACACAAGTAGCAAGGCGTCAATCTAGTTAAGTCATCTATTTAATTAGGATTAGTTCATAGGAGTAAAGGTAGAAACATAGGAGTACTTTATATTCACTCGTTGTCCTCCCACCTAGCTAACTCTACTAAAGTTATCTTTCATATCATATACTCTTTGCTTATTTATTTATCTTATCTATCTATCCTCCATTATCCACTTATCCGCTTTTCTTTCTCTAATTGATAATAGATTATAGTAAGACTAAAGGATCTATCTTTCCCTCTCTCTTCTTTCCTAGCTTGCTTTCCTTTGGGATAAAATAAATAACGATACCTTGGAATACTCCAGGGTGAAGTGCTACATCAGTATATTCTGTGCGCTTGCGGAACTATCCAATAGTCAATTGTTTTACCACCAAGACACTTCTAGTGCCGTTGCTGGGGATAGATTAAAACTCTATTCTTAGTAGCGACGCTAAGAAATACCAACAAGCATTTCTGGCGCCGTTGTCGGGGAAAGCAACCGCCTAGGAGTTTAGAGAGAGTGAATCCAGAGTCTGCTATTTATTAGTTATCAATTAGTATAGGGGCTAACCCCTCACCTGTCTAGTTTCTTTTCGTTATCGTGAAACTAGTAGGTGTATGAGCGGTTTCCAACTGCCGTCAAACTTCGTTGAGAATCCTGAGCAGTTGTTGAGGAGGACTAGAATTCATCAAGTTCCACCTCAGAGGTTCATCTCGAACCAGAATCCGTTCGAGGAGGAAGTTTCTACACCAGCTAGAAGAGAAGCCATGGCCCAAAAGACCATCTCCGAGTAGTCTGCGCCGTCGGCCGACAATGTCACCACGGGTCCGCAGCTTAACTTGGGGGATGCGACTTTCGAGCTCAAGCCGGCTCTCATCAACATGGTGCAAGATAATCCATTCTGTGGGAAGCCACATGAGGACGCCAACGCCCATCTCCAACACTTCTTGGAGGTATGTGGTACCTTCACTATGAAGAATGTGTCTGCAGATGCCATCCGTCTTCGTCTTTTCCCATTCTCGTTATTGGGAAAGGCGAAGCAATGGTTCTACGCCAACAAGAGTGAAGCCACCACTTGGGAGGAGTGCGCCAATGCGTTTCTCAAGAAGTTCTTCTAATGGGCAAGACCAGCACCCTTCGTGGAAAGTTTTCCGGCTTCCAGCAACAAGCTGATGAGACGATTCCCGAAGCATGGGAACGTCTACAAGAGTACATTCACGCTTGTCCTCATCATGGGATAGAGGAGTGGCTCATCATCCAAGGTTTCTACCATGGCCTGATCGGTATGGCACGTAGTCACCTAGACGCAGCCGCCCGGGGCATTCTTACTACACAATGTGAGAGATGCCAAGGACCTCATAGAGAAGATGGTTACCAACCAAGGTTGGAATGAGGAACGTCTTCAGCCCAAGAAGAGAGGTGTTCATGCTCTCAATGAGGTGGACATGCTCTACGCGAAGATGGACCTCCTGATGAAGAAAGTAGAAGAAAGTTCCAAGAGGGAACAAGAGGTCGTTCAACCTTATGCAACCGCACGAGCCGTCGAAGCCGACCATTGGTGCTAGGTATGCGGAGGAAATGACCATTCGAGAAATAATTGTCCCAAGATGAAGGAGGAAGTGAGCTTCATCAACAACGCCAACAACAACGGGTACCGGCCCCAACAACAACAAGGATGGAATTCGCGCCCCTTCTACCAAAATCAAGGTAACGGTTATAACAATAATTTCAATAATCCTTATAATAACCAACCTTCTTTAAGAGATCTTGTCTTAGGCCAATCTAAAATAAATGATAGTATTAATAAAAAGATGATGGCTAATGATAAGATTCTTGAAAATATAAATGAGAAAATGGATAGCTTTAATTCTGTTATGAAAAATCAATTGAGCTTTATAAAATGCTAGAAACACATTTAGCTCAACTAGCAGCAGATGTCCCATCCTACGAGCAAGGTAAGATCCCAGGGAAACCTGAAGATCCAATAGAGGGTGTAAAATTAGTTACTACGTGGTACGGTAAGCCTCCGCTCCGGTCAAACTGGGGCTATCTACTCGATTTGATGCCCTCGTCACCCCCAAGAAGGAAGATCCAGCCTGCAACCATCACCTGCCAGATTGGACCACATCTCTTCCATGACGCCTTCTGCGAAACCTTGGATCGGGTGTCAACATCATGTCCAAGGTAACGTATGATACTTACTAGGGGGACCTTTGCTCCCTACATTTTGTTCGTTTGCAGCTGGCCGATCAGACGCGAACGGTCCCCGAGGGACTAGCAACGAACATCCTCATCAAAGTCCAAAATAGCTACGTCCCCGTCGATTTCCTCATATTAGACATGGGATCCAATGTAGATGTCGCGATCATCCTGGGAAGGCCATTCCTTAATACGGTCAACGCCGTCATCTACGTGGGATCCGGCCAACTTCACCTCCAATTCCTGGAATATAAGGTAAAGTGTCCATTCAACGGTTATAAAGTTAACATGCAGGTGAAGGACAAAGAACCTCGAGACAACAAACATCGTCGTCGTCGCCCATACCGTAGGACAAGAAAAAGCGAGTCAGCCAACAAAGCCGAAGTAAAAGAAGAACGCCGACGAGGTGCACCACGGTCTCCATCTCCGGGACTGACCGAAGCACCCAATGATGACAAGACGGAGAGGTCCTGCTCTACGGACCTGAAACATGGAGCCCTTGCTGATAAGGTAAATCAGTAGTTATCTCATATTTACTTTTCATGCATTTCAATTTTTGCATTTTCCTCAATTGCATACTTAGTTAATTCTGCATATTTCATTTCGACAAAATTAATTTCCATGCTAGTAACACCTTGACAATAACTTGCAACACAATTGAGCCATGGGACCACCCCAAGGTGGGGTCGGCCGACCCCACCAGTGGGCCACCACTGGCACATGATCTATCTTGGCTTAGAACCCTGAGTATGAGACAACACTTGGTGCTCAAGGAGCATCCAAGGTGGGATCGGCCGATCCCACCATGGTACCCTCCTGCACCTTGTTGCATTCCACTCAGTATACTCATAAACATCATGCATATCAACAAAGCCAACATCTGAATAGAAATGGTCCTTTGCTTTACTCTTTAAGCATGAGATGTTCCCCTTTATCTTGGATGCTCATGGGACCACAACAACCAGCCAAAGGCATGTCTTAGTGCTCTCATGGACCATGGGAATCACTTTAGACATGTCTCCATTTTGGCCATTCATCTTTTTCTCTTTCACCAAACACTAGGCAAGGGAATCTCTGAAATCTGTGTCAACTTTGGACCAAACATAGTTACATCTTTACTAGCACATGATGACACAAAGTTTAAAGATTGAGGGGACATGTAGGGGGGTCAGCCGACCCATGTGTGTGGCCCATCCTGAAAATGTATTTACTCATCTTAGACATGTACCCTGGCTAAAGCAAAAGCAAAGTTGAAAGTGTCAAGGAGGGGGGGATCGGCCGACCCATGTTGTGGGAGACACCAAATGCCCTTCTCCCCTATATATACCCTTGCATTGTGAGCTCAACTCCACACCAAAACCACCAGAACCATCTCGAGCTCACAAGTTCTTCCTTTCCTTCCTTAGTTGCAAGTTCATTCTCAAGCTTAGCTTAGTAGTAAGCCATCCAAAAACAAAAAACCCAAAAATAGTCCATATTTCATAGTAGTGGTAGAAGCTTGTAGCTTATCTTGTAGTAAGATGAAGAAGTTGCTTGCCTCCCATTTCAAAAAGTCCAACAAGGGTGAGAGTTCTTCCCAAGAACCTCACCATGCTAGTGCTCATGAGAGGAGAGAGGTGGAAAGAAGTGAGCTAGTACCCTTCATTCCCTCGGCTAGAGTAATGGAGACCGAGAGTGGCCTCAGGCTAAATGCCGAAGAGATGGGGAAATTCTTCACTCTTAGTGAGTGTAGTTTCTCACACACAAGTGTCATTGATCTGGCCCTTTTGCAAGAAACAGTATGGATTCAGAATTTTATGCTATTTTCAATAGCATTGGGGGGAGGATTCTTTGAAATTCTTGAATTTGGCATAGAGAACCTAACCATTGAGTTTTTATGCACGTTAAAAGTGAATAACGATGGGGTAGCATTTCGAATGTTTGGGATGGAATATTACTTGACTTGGAGCACATTAAACACTGCTTTTGGATTTGATCACTCTTGCCATCTTGATGTAGACCATGCTTTTCGTTATGACAAGAATGCTTTCTGGTGTGCCATTACTGGCTCTAGTGTTTGTTCCAACCCCTCACCGCACAAAATTCATAACCCAACCTTACGTTTCATGCACTACTGGCTACTCACTACTGGCTGTTCACCCTCCTTTCCCTGGCATGAGAGGAGCTTTGGTAAGTGATGATGAGCTGAAATTACTCTATGCCATGGTTAGCAAGGTTAAAGTTTCACCTGTTAAAATGCTAGTGAACTATTGCTTAGCTACATAAAGCCTAGGAAACCCATATACTTCACATCATTCATCACACGCATAGCCGAAGCTTTGGGTGCACTAGAATCCCAAACTTTTGAGTACATTAAAACCGTGAGAGATGTTTTGGAAGAAAGTGTATTTATTGTTGCGATGTACTCAAGGGGTCCCAAGGGTGAACTAATAATGATTTATCCACGCCATACAGTCGAAATCACTCTCCCTTGTGAGGGACTTCGATTGTATGCGCTTCGTATGCTAACCTTTGATTCGGACCCCGAGGAAAGAGGCCCAAAAGTTGCAGGTACTAGCAGGAGGACAAGGAGAGCGTCCCATGCTACTCGAATGGAACAAGGCGGACCTTCACATCAGGCTGAAGAAGTTGAGGAGGGAGATGAGGCAGCCTCTATGGACATTTCAGGGTCCTTGGGAGGCCTCCTCGCTCACAGGACACTCCTCGCTCTCCAGACACTCCTCGCCCATGGGGTAGAGGAAGACAACATCAAAGGACGCCGATGGACAAGCTCATCGACAACATGGGTGCGATGAACATCGAACAAGAGGCAACATTGCTTCTTGCACAACAAAACGCCCAACTCCTGCAGGCCATTCAAGAAGAATAAGCGCGACGTTGGGCCGGGTGGTACCAGCATTATCCACCACCACAGTAGGCAAGAACCAAGCTTGGGGGAGATCCTCTCCCCCACCAAGGTAAGTCCTGTATCATAAGTTATTTATGTTTCAATTAGTTTTCTCATTGCATTTAAAAAAAAGAGAAAATACCAAAACTATTTGCTTAGTATGCTCCTTAGCACATATGTCTCATATATGTCTATCTTCCCTGGAAATGATGACTAGTTGCCTTGCTAATGTTTCTCTAGTGCCTAGTTTACAACTTAGTATTTCTCTAAGTATGGATTACTTGCTCATAAAACCATCATGAACCTGAAAACTTTGTGGGTTGCAAGTGCTAGAACTATGTCTAAGTGTTGGAGACATGATATAGTGAGACAGCCAGCGGCTATCATATTGTCTAAGCATGATAGATTACCAGAGAATTTATTCTTAAATGATCAAATCTAATTGTTCCTCAATGGTGATAAATTCCTACCACAAATCCTTATTGTTGGCGCAGAAAGTGGCGCACTGCGCCAACACACGGCAAGCCGAGAAGCTGGCTTCAATCGTGGCCCGGGTGCTCAGAAGTCCGGTGCGCCAGTCAGTTTGACCTGCAACTAACAAGGGAGATAAACTGTTAAATACAAAGCTGGAACGTGCCGGTATGACCAGACAGTTCCAGATGTACGGCCCTGAAGCCACTTACGACGACATATAGCTATGAAAGCTATCTGCCAACAGGTTTAAAGGTTATTCGGCAATATGAACAGAGTTATGTGAATAACAGGTTGCCGAACACGTTTGCATGAGAATCGTACTTGCATGATGTATTAGATATAAGTTAAAACTTAACCAATCTCGATTGTACAACCGAGTTGGGATCCATGGAGATTGAACATACAAGCTAAGCATGACTAGCTAATCCAAAGCCTGCGCCTGCCGCACGACACCTAGCCTTGTCATAGATCAAACACACTTAACATGCATGAACCCTCACCACGTGGCAATCCAGATACGATCCGTTCGGCTATTACGAACAATAGATCTACTGCATAAAGACCTTTCAATAATAAACGTGAAAGAACAGAGCAGATCTATAAAGATGGAGCCGAACCGAACGGTATCTAGATGGGCAAAAGTGTTATGATGAGATAAACATAACAAAACATATAACACAAGGTAACTTAATGAATCTATCAGATTGCCAAATCTAACAGAGCCGATAATATTTTTACTCATGACTCAATCCGCCGCACGATACAAGGCATAAGCAAAAACCTCCCGTCATAAGCTTAAATCCGCCGCACGATACTAAGCTTAACGTACGAGACTACTTGCACCATATCTAAATCCGCCGCACGATACTAGACATGATAACAAGGTTGCCGGAACTTACGGAGGTCGACGGATCGATGGCCCCTCTCGAAGAACACGACGACACGACTTGGACTCGAAGACGGCACGGGGCCGGGGTTGGTTGTATTGATTGTGAACAATATTACAATGGCCTCAGGGTTTATATTTATACCCTGGTGTTCTCTGAGTCCTAGAAGACCGGACAAATTACAACATTACAACAAAGCAGAAACTTATCTAAAATGCGATGCTTTTATTCTAAGCCTCCTTAATAATCGGCACGTGCTAACAACGACAAATCTTCTGTTGCCGAATCTCTGATATGCCGTATTTGTCGCAAACCGACTTAACCTGAGGTAGCCGACCGCAGCGCCACATTGCCGAACCCGCTCGCCATTGACTAGTCGCCCTACAGCCTTGCCGAATGCATCGAGTTAGCCGACCGCGTTCGCTGCCTGCCGAATCCCTTAAGCGGTAATTTCTCCCGAACCTGCGTCGTGCTGGCCCACTTGTCACAGTGCGAAAATTCTGTGTTAACACATGCCCCTCAATTTTTGAACAAAGGCATTTGTTCTGAAATTGACCACAAGTCCTCTTTCCTCTAGGTTTCCGCGTTCCAGCACTGCAGCCGCCATCCGAGAATCCCAAAATTTTTGCGCAGTCGACCTTTACCTCAAGCTTCTGATGGCGACTCAAGACAAGATTCCAGAGGTAAACTTCACTTACTTATCAATTCCCCTCAGCCTTCTCCCCGACTCATTCCTTCGCCCTTTTGCTATTTCTGAAGGAATATGAGAACCAAATTCTGATCCCTTATGCTGCCAATCCCGACTCTTATCTTCTTGGTCCAATGGGAAATCCCAATCCGGCGGACATCATCGAGAAAGAAACTGAAAGAATTCCCTTCAAGTCCGGAGTTACTCCACCGAGTCACTGGCCAAACACCTTCAAGAACTGGCCCTTTCCCCCAATTGTCGGATGGCGGAATTGGTATCGGAGGATACTTGAAAAGAGAAGCAACCACTGGGAAAACCAGGACATTGGTCACTGCCTAGAATTATCTTTATCAGAAATGCCTAGAAATGACTCCCTTCTGATAGCAGTATCTCATTTCTGGTCCAATGCTATTAATGCATTTATCTTTGGCCATGGTATGATGACCATCACCTTGGCCGATATCTTCATGATGACGGGTCTGAATACAACCTTACCAGTATATCCATATAAATACAAGAACAAGAGCAGTCAAAGAGCCGTCAGTTCCGGATGCGGATGGGCCAAATACATTCAGACCTATATGGAGTCATCCAATACTGTTTCTGACAAAGAATCGAAAGCTTTTATGAACATGTGGCTATGCAGATTTATTTTCTGCGGAAAATCCAATGAACCTACTCTAAACCATATGGTGATGGCCGAGGATTTATCGGCAGGCATTCAAATTCCACTAGGCAAATACCTCCTGGGGTCCGTTTATCACATGATGCATCAAATTACTATCCAGATGCACACAGGCAGAGAGGTCGCTTGTGTCAACGGCCCTTGGTGGTTGGTCCAAATGTGGCTTCAACTATATATGCACCAGATAGTATCCGTGAGTTTGCTTAACTTGAGCTTCCCTTCAGTCAATTACGCCGAAGGCCAATCAGCAAGAGTTAAAGCCTGCCAAACCTACGGAGAAGCAGCATCATCCATCAACATTGACATGGACACTGGCCACCTCTTCAAACTATTCTTCAAAGGTTTTGGTAACGTGCTTTGGTTTCCTTACAGGGAGAATGAGAACTTGACCTTCCCTTGTAAGTTTAATTATGAATTCGGCTGTGTGGATCAAACATCTATAGATATCTTCAATTCCTTCATTAGGCCCTGCGCCCTGCCAGCCGAATTCCATCACGGAAGACTGGTACAGTCTACCTATGAATTTTATTATCCAAACACAGCAGCCAGACAATTAGGATGCGGCCAGTTGCCCCCTAGATTCTTCTTTTCAACAGTGATAAGGCCCAGGGAAATCATCACAGAAGGTATATGGCCAAAAAAGTTTTTGAACTTGGATGGGAGCTGCCAACATACAAGCCATCTCCATTTGGGATAATAGATGCAACTCACTCTTTTTCATTTCCTGGTGGGGAGAATGGCATACTCATATTTTCAACGTGCCAATCCATCCTCTATGTCAGAGTTTACAGTCTGACTTCGCCTCTGATAGTGAGGTAATTTCATTGCTCTTGTCATTCTCTGTTTCTGAATCCAATCAGTCTTTAACATTCGGTCATATACAGGATCCCGAGCCTATACCTCCTGCCAAAGTGCCCAAATATTATCAGGCTGGGCCGAATCCTACCCTTGGATTTAACGCTCCAAATCTGGCCAGCTTTATGAAGATCCCTGCAACCTCTACTATCATGTTCCCAGAAGGAAAAGGCAAGAGGAAAGCATCTGAAATTGTCTCTTCATCCAAGAAAACAAGGACTAAAAGAGCGAAACCATCCTCCGAGGTATGAGTTTTCACTCAGCGCCAATTAATCTCATTTGGCAATGGATCTGACCAAACCTCCGTTTTATTATTCGTTTTAGCCACAGGTTGAAATTCTGAACCCAGTGATACCTCAACAACTGCCGAAACATCCTCTGAGACCCCCGTAAGGAATGTTCCAGATGAAGATGAGAATCAAAAATCTCCTGATGCTTCAAGGGATGAAGATGCTGACCGAACCATAGGTGCTATATTTAGTTATTCTTCCCTCTGCTACTATATGTCCATATTCTCTACCTGAAACAGATACCATTTGAAAGCACTAGGAACAAAGTCACCCCTCGATCGCATTCCAAGTTCCCCTCCGGAATTTCAACAGAGTCCTCAAGTGAGTCAAGGTGTAGCACCTTCCAATGATCAATCAATTCAACAGGTAAAGCTCCTCTTCTTTTCTGCATTTTACCAAAAACATCTACTCGGCCAACTCTTCCTCTTTCTTCTCCAGAAAAACACCAAAGAGCCGAGTACAAGTTATTCCTTTCCTACCGAAGACTACATCACCGAGAGAGGTGAGGAGAGTACCTCCCGACAGACCCTATCAAAGGAGAACCAGCCCGGTTGAAAGAAATAACCAATTTTCTGAATAAAGACATCGTCGACTTGGTTCAAAACGCAGATCAGATAAGGGACACTCTGGAGCTCATTGATGAAGACATTCCCCCTGCTTTTTTAGCTCATCTAGAATCTGCAGCTTGTCTTGATGATTTCTTCAGTTCAGTGAAGAGAGCGATCAAAAACATATCATCCAAAACTGCCCTGCAGCATAGTAGGTCTTCCAAGAAACAGGAAGTAAAGAACCTGCATTCTGACATCCAGATTGCAAAAACTTCCCTGGAAACCTTGGAGTCCGAACTGAAAGTAATGGAGGAAAAGAAAAGCAAGCTGGAAGCTCAGTTAGCCGATCTTAACACTAAATCCAATCTCACAAAGCTCGCATGGTTGATCTGCCGAGGAACATAAGGACAGCTTCACTGAAGGTAACTTCAATCCTCAAAGAAGATCAGCAAATCAAGATCAGACTCTCCAAGATCCAAAACTCCGCAGATGAAGATCAACAAGTATTAGATGCCGTCAGCCGAATTAGAGCAGAAGCCATAAAGTCGATCAACCAGCTTTTGAACGAGTGAATTGATAATTTCTGTAACAGATCGAGCATAGCATGTTTTGTCCATTCTCCTGATACTTTATTCACCCGAAGTATGCAATCCGTTCTCCCATTTTGTGCTTGTTGAGTGTTTGATTTATCTAGCCGATTGCACAGCACCGCGTGCACTTGGCCTGTATTTCTGCGTTTTTTGCAGAGGCGACACACATGCGTGCCGGCTTTTTTGTTCTAAGGACGATAGACCTATCGGCCATTTTTTGTGCTAAGGGCGATACAACCTTGTATCGGCCGTCGGTGCCCGCTAGTCCTTGATTCCGTTATGCACCGACCTCCACGCTAGGATGAAATCTCTTTAGATAACGTCCATTAATTGCCCTAGCAAACTCTTCTCCTTGGAGGTTTTCAGAATGTACGCATTACCCGGAGCACGTCTCAGAATTCGAAAAGGCCCTTCCCAGTTAGGGGACCATTTGCCGAATACCTTGTCTTTGGTACCGATTGGCAAGATAATTTCCCAAACCAAGTCTCCTTCTTCGAATCCTTTTTCTCTCACTTTCGAGTTGTAGTACTTGGCAACGCGTATCTTGTTCTTCTCAATATTTTCCAAGGCCTTGAGACGAATCAAATGCAAATCCTCTAGCTCATCCATCATCAAATCCTTATAATTCTCTTTAGCCAGATCGTTCTGCAATGTAACTCGTCTTGACCCGACTGCAACTCCCATGGTAGCACTGCGTGATGCCCGTAGACCAACTCGTATGGCGACGTCTGAGTCGACCCATGACAAGCCATTCGGTACGCCCACAAAGCTTCGTTGAGTACCAAGTGCCACCTTTTAGGTTTCTCTTCGATCTTCTTTTGAATGATTTTAATCATGATTTTGTTAGAAGCCTCTGCCTGTCCATTGGCCTGTGCATAGTAAGGAGAAGAATTATAGAGTTTAATCCCCATCCCTTCGGCAAAGTCACAAAACTCCGAGGAAGTGAACTGAGTTCCCTGATCGGTAGTGATGGACTGAGGAATGCCGAATCGGTAAATGATATGCTCCCTGACGAAGGACACCATGTTCTCTGACGTCACCTTCTTCAATGGGATGGCTTCAACCCACTTAGTGAAGTAATCCGTGGCCAACAGAACAAACTTATGTCCTTTGCTAGATGGAGGGTGAATCTGGCCGATCAAATCAATGCCCCATCCTCTAAAGGCCAAGGCTTAATGATCGGATTCATGGCCGATGCTGGGGCCCTTTGCACATTGCCGAATCGCTGGCAATCCTGACAACCTCTGTAGTACTCAAAGCAATCTTCGAGCATAGTCGGCCAAAATATCCAGTCCTCCTGATTAACCATCTCATACGGTGAGCCGACTGGTGTGCACCACATACGCCTTCGTGCACCTCATACATCAGTTTCCTAGCCCCGTCTTGGTTCAGGCATTTAAGCAAAACCCCATCTATGGATTTGTAGTACAATTGATTGTCCAAGAGCGTGAACTTAAGAGCCTTGTACCTGAGTTTTCGGGAGACTTTCCTGGATGGGTCCCTGAGGTAATCGGCAATGTTGTCTCTCCAGTCTTCAATTGCCTGATTATCACTTGGGACTGCTTGATCACCTTCTGGGGTGTTTGCTCTCCCTCAAGTGCAAAAATGTTTTGATTCTCCCTATACCCGGATGCTGCCTGAGCCAACTGGTTTGCTTCTTCGTTTTGCCCCCTAGGAATATGTTGCAAGGTTGCCGATCGAAACTGTCTGAGGAGCTCTTGGCAACCTTCGAGATATTCCTGCAGCGTGTCGTTCTTGCACTCGTATTTGCCGTCATTGCTTGATCACCAATTCCGAGTCACCGAAGATCTCCACGGCGTCTGCCTTAATGTCCACAAGCAACCGCAGCCCTCGGAGCAGTGCTTCGTACTCTGCTTGATTATTAGTTACCGGGTACTCGATCGGTATAGAGTACTTGAAGGGTGCCCCCTTGGGAGAAATCAACACGATCCCGACTCCACCACCTTTGCTGCACGAGGATCCATCAAAAAACAATGCCCAAGGGATAATGGTTACCATGTTAGCATTAGGATCACGGTGGTGAGTGACAAAATCAGCCATAATCTGGCCTTTAACAGCCTTTGCCGATTCAAAACGCAAATCAAATTCAGAAAGGGCCAAAACCCATTTGCCGATCCTTCCACTTAAAATCGGCATTGATAACATGTGCTTGATTACATCAATTCTGATACTACCACGCATTCGGCATTCAGTAGATAGTGCCGAAACTTGGTACAGGAATAGAAAACGCACAAGCACAACTTTTCCGTAGCCGAATACCTTGTTTCGGGGTCCAGTAGCTTTCGGCTAAGATAGGCTACGACTCTCTCTTTTCCTTCGAATTCTTGCATGAGGGCCGACCCTATTGTTAGGTTGTCGGCCGCCACGTACAACTTGAAAGGCCTGTCGAGTTGTGGAGGAACCAATACTGGTGGTGCCTTCATGTACTCCTTGATCTCATCGAAAGCCTTTTGTTGCACGTCACCCCACACGAACTCCTGATCTTTCTTGAGCTTCAACAGTGGAGAAAATGGCAGCACGCGCTCGGACAAGTTGGATATGAACCTTCTGACAAAGTTGATTTTGCCGAGCAGTGATTGAAGTTCTTTGAGATTGGTCG